>OU426981.1:74703597-75192882 GCA_911387785.2 Aelia acuminata | reverse complement strand
ATATATAGGTAAGTGAAGTATTGCGATCGTGAAAAAATTCGACTTCCGGTTTTCAACGGAAATACACGTTTTGCGGTCCCCTGAGTCGAAATGACCAAGTCCCGCGAAATGGTCTGTGTGTGTGTGTGTGTGTGTGTGTGTGTATGTGAACAGACTAGCTCAAAAACTATAAACCATGCGATCCTGAAATTGGGTATTTAGTGTAGGTATATGCCCGAGATATGACTGTAAAAATTTCATCAAAATTGATTAACCGGAGGGGGGACTTTACTTAATAAATTTTGTAACATTTTCACGTGTTTTTTTGATTTTCTCAAAAACGGCTCTAACGATTTTGATTAAACTTAGTATTTGATCTATTTATATGCCCGAGATATGTCTGTAAAGATTTTATCAAAATTGATCAACCGCAGGTGGCACTTTACTTAATAAATTTTGTATCATTTTTACGTGCTTTTTTTATTTACTCAAAAACGGCTTTCACGATTGTGACCAAACTGGGTATTTGATGTATGTATATGCCAAATATGTGATAGTCAACATTTCATCAAAATTGATCAACCGAAGGGGGGACTTTACTTAATAAATTTTGTATCATTTTCACGGGGTTTTTTATTTACTCAAAAACGGCTTTAACGATTAATAAAAATAAGATATGAATGTAGAAAAATGTGTGACTTTGGGAAATGATATTTAACAAAACACGTCAATTTCTTATCTAAGTAAGTTGGTAAGTGAAAGTTGTGTGTTGCGCGCACGCACCAGATTTTTAACAAACAAAGTGGGACAGCAATGAAAACAACGCCGATACGCCGGTTTTTCCTTTAAATAAATGTCAAACGGAAAACTTACAATGGTCCATTGGCAGTTCTTTCGGGGAATATGGTTTTAATTAGATACATAAACTGCTGGACTGCTGGACAAGCAAAATGAAGTGCCAAAGCGTAAAGATGTTTGACGTTTCCGTTGTTTACAGTTGGCCAACTCAGCGCTAAAATGAGCGATGGAGATGAGTCGAGCAATGATTAACACTACAGCTTTTATGAATAAATTTTCTAAAATGTTGTAATGCAAAGGGTATAACAAGAGGTCTCCACATTATTAAAACAAATAAGTACAAGTAGTTACAAACTACGTGTAATGAATTTACTCGTAAATAATAATAGGAGCTTGTTAATACTTCATCTCTAAAACTGACTTCTTAACAAAAATAAGGGTCAAATTAATATTGATTATATAATATTAAGACTAAAAATAGAGGAAGTCACATGTGGTTTAGTGACTAGCATAACAGTTAAAATGCCAAAGGCCGCGCAGAGGTTCGTATCCCTGGCAGGCGGCCTTAGGATTTTGTAAGCCATCCTTCGGATGGGACGTGAAATGGAGGTCCCGCGCCTGTTCGATGACATGTACTCGTTAAAGATCTCTATCCTACCTATACCTGGATAGGCAAAAGTGACGCTAAATAAATAAATCAATGGTAAATACTGTGTTTTGGTTGGGATAGTTTAAGGTAATTTAGATCGTACTAATGGATGTAGTGATTCAATGAATATCTTAAATCATTATAAAATCTTAAAAAAAAAAAAAAAAAAATGTGAGAAACGAATAGGCATTAAGAATTTAAGAGTATTTTAAATATTATTATAAATTATTAGTCAGAGGCAAAACTTTCGAACATTCATAGTGGCATCTTCAAAAATCAGGAAACCAAGAAGTAAATATGAGGGTCATTGGCATATATTGGGGTCGTTAGCTGGACTGGATGGGAACTTCAGGTATTCCAATAAGGCACGGCCAAATGAAATAGCCGAAGGAACAGGTTTATTGGCAGAGAGGGGGGTGGGGTCTCAGGGGTCATCACCCCATCCCAAATATTTAAGCTATTATATATATTTTTTAAAAGTAATTACGCAATTAAGCATAGTTGCTAAACCAAAAACGTAACACTTTAAGGTTACAGTCCTTCCCGCTGCAAGGAAATAATTCATAAAATAAATTTGAAAACAATGAAGCTGACATACGAAAGGCAACACGTGAGTGTGAGCCCGGGAGGTTGCCTCCCCTAACTTTGTGCTAAATCCGTCCCTGTTTATAAGGAATATTTTCCAAGCAATATTAAGGCCTGTTGGAAAAATGTTTTATGAACCTCAGCGAGGAGAGAAAGTTGTTTTTTTTTTTTTTGTTTGTTTTTTTGGTTTACACTAATTTCATGTAAATAATAGTAAACCAAGATATTATGTAATAACATTTCGCCCTTGTAATGAAGATCAAGGAGGTCTAACTCTTTTTTACTTTCAGGTAAGTGAAAGTATGAAATATGAACTATTGGGTTGTCCGGAAAATATTGCAGGTTTTCAAGTTTTCATTTAAAACATTCTATATATAGTAATCTGTTTACTTTTAGGCGATTATTTATTTGTACGAGTGTCAACAGTTGCTAATCCTCTTCTAAACGACAATATTTGTTTATCTCTATAGCATCTCGCTACTTGGAAATAACCCAGTCTTTCCTACGATGTCACGTCGTGAATTTCGTACGATTTTCTTTTACGAGTTTAAACTCGGCCGCAGTGGAGACCAGACGGCTAGAAACATCAACCAGGTGTGGGGCGAGGGAATTGTTACTGATTGCACTGTTCAAAGGTGGTTTAAAAAATTTCTGGAGGGAGACTTCAGCCTCGAAGATAAAGAAGGTCGTGGAAGGCCTTCCTCTCTTGATGACGATATTCTTCGATCATCAGTGGAAGAAAACCCCAGAATTACTGTTCGAGAACTTGCGGAAAAACTTCAAGTAAGCAAATCGACCGTCGATGACCACCTTAAGGCGATTTTTTCTTTTAAAACCCAAATCCTGCATTATTTTCCGGACAACCAAATATATAGTAATGGAAAATATTGCGAATGTGAAAAATTTCGATTTAGTTATGACGATAATACACGTTTTGGGGTCCTCTGAGACCAAATAACCAAGTCCCGCGAAATGATCTGTGTGTGTGTGAACAGACTAGCTCAAAAACTATAAACCGTGCGAATCTGAAATTGGGTATTCAGTGTATGTATATACCCGCGATGTGAGAGCAAATATTTCATCAAAATTGGTCAAACGGAGGGGGTACTTTATTTCATAACTTTTTACGTTTTCCTATAAAGTACCTTTGTTTTGTTTATATGGAGAAATTAACTATCTCTCGTCAGGCCTAAAAATAATAAATCGCTAAACATGAAATATGAAGAAAATCAAGTAAACATATAGAGGGTAAAAAAAGAAAAATATTCCATCAACTCATGTGGATGTCTTCAAAAACTATAAACCGTACGAAACTGAAATTGAGTAGTTGGTATATATATATGCCCGCCATGTGACAGCAAAAATTTCATCAAAATTGGTTAAACGGAGAGGGCACTTTATTTAATAACTTTTTTATCGAACTTCTCAAAAATAGTTTTATCATTTCGATAAAACTGGGATATTACTGCTAAAATTTCATCAAAATTTATCTACCGCAGGGGGCACTTATTTTAAAAAACCTTTTTTCCCATTTTTTTTTTTTTTCAATTTTCTCAAAAATAGCTTTAACGATTTTGATTAAACTCGTCATGTTTAATGAGAATCAAGTATTATTTAATATCGGGTAAGCTTTATCATTATTAAAATGTTCTGAGGGGGGCTTAAATGGGGAAGGAGCTTTTTTTGTTTTTCTATAAACTATCATTGATTTCGTTTATATGGAGACATTAGCTCTCTCTCGTTACACCTAAAAATAAAAAATTGCTAAATATGGAATATGAAAATATCAAGTAAGCATATACAGGAGAAATATATTTTCCTAGAAAAGAAAAATATTCCGTCAACGTTGAGCCCACGAATGCGCAGGTCGCCTTTAATGACAGAAAATTGTTTATAATTAAAGACGTTCTGTTCATTAAATGGAAATTATTTGTTGCATGGTAACTAAATAGTAAATAAAATCAGACGCGATTGATCGCACCAGATTTTTATCATTCACCGCCTAACTCCCTGCTGCTGAAGTTCAGCCGACAACTTTCACAGAATGATAATGAAGTAGGGTCATATTTAATGACGTAACCGAGTCTATTTCAGTTCTGAGGTACTGATGTCAGATATTGTGAAGTGCAGTTAATTACGTCGTAATTCCCGGATTGAGAATAATTATTGGCACTGCATAATTGACCTAGAAACGATACAGGGCGCACCGACGTTGTACAAAGAACCAATGTTTATTATTTAAAAAATTGACAACACCAAGGAAAGTTTAGCTGAATTCCTTAACATTGTGAATGAGGTTGACCAATTCAAGTTCCATCCATACGTCAATGATTTACAACGACTCATTTTGAATGTTCCGAGAAGTTAAGGTAAAACGCATGCCGTTTTCTTGTTATTTGACAAGCTACATTTAAAAATTATTTATAGGATTTTATTTTTCGAAATATTTAGTATTTAAATTTGAGGAGTTGATGTTTAAACGTTGAGTTACAAGCTTTACTCAGACAGAGAACAGAGATTTAAAGTCTTCCTTAGCCGTAATAATATCATTGTCTTCCATATTGCTGAACAAAAAATAGATATGAAGAGAAAATGGACGGGAGCATAATACTGCTTGCATTGCAAATTATCACAAGTAAAAACTTTATTTTATAATAAAAAAAAATAGTGTACATTAAAGAAAAAATACAAACAAAAAGATGTAAATAAATGTGGATAAATGTGTGACTTTGAGAAATGGCATTTAACAAAACACTTCTATTCTAATCAAAGTAAGTTAGTTGGTAAGTGAAAGTCGTGTGTTGCGCGCATCGCACCAGATTTTTTAAATAATTAGTTTGGCAATTCTAAAACGTGAATAATTTTAACTTTATTGTTCAATAAATTTTATTATAAGCCATGATTTGTCATTAATCCAAGCTATTATTCAATTATTGACCTTCCTCGAAAGCTCTTTTCACGACTCTGATCTTCCGATCAGCAATTTATCTGCTGTTAAGTAGCCAACAGCGACAGTGGTTTATTAATGGTATTTATTTACTAAAATATTTTTGAATCTTGGATTATTATTGTGTTTCAATGGACGCTTGATGAGGAAAACCGGTTTCCATGAAGGATACTCCTTCTTCCTCCACTTCTATTAATGACAGTTTTTTCCTTTATGAGAAAGGTGTGAACTAGAGATACCAGTTAAGTACTTTCAAGAGATATTATGAATCCTAGATAGGTCAAGGTTTCAGTTTAAAGTTCAATACATTATTAATTAATATAAATTATATATAATAATAAACCAAAATAATATTAAAAAGCTTGGACTGTTTTCCCTTGATGTACCTTGTACATTTGTCATTCAGTGTTGCGCTGTAGTATTCGAGTATTGTACTTCTATAATACGCAGTTCGGTTCTCAGTTCCATTTGTCGTTTTTCAATAACTTACAGGCACCCGGTTTAAACCTTATTTTAGTCGAATACATTCATTCAGGCCATCCGCATTTCAACGGCGGATAGGGATTCCAGAAGCTTCATATATAAAGTAAGTCTTTCAAATTTGTAAAACCAATGTGGGTTTAAATAATTTTACTGACGTAAAATGAGTACACAAATAGCTCAAACAAAATTAGTAAAGACGTTATAAAACAGGGACAGAACGGTGATTCAGATCAACGGTATTCTTCGCTGGTAAGGCTAAGACGCTACTCCATCGCTTCTTATAGATGGTCTGTTATGGACATCCAGGTGCTATGGACCCCATGGTCCAGAAAGGCCTAGAACAATTCCAACATATGATCACGTTCTGATACATGACTATAACCGTTTCGGGCAATTCTAGACTATTTCATTGTAAAAAAAATAAACATTCACTTTCGTTTTACGTCAAAATATTTACAGTATTTATATTCAGTATATTCAGTATTCATATTTCAGTAGTTATTAGTAGCCATCCCAGAAGGGGACCCGAATAATTAAAACATCCTGCTTTGGTATACTAAATAAATATATTACTTACTTACTTACTGCGTGGCGTTACGGTCCATTGAGGACCAAAGCCTCCTCCATTACTTTGTTCCACTCTGCTTTATCCATAGCCTTGTTGCGCCATCGTCTAACGTTAAGCTGGCGTATGTCCTCTTCCACATCGTCCAGCCATCGTTTACAAGGCTTACCTCTTCTTCGAGAACCTCCAGGGTGACCATACAACATTTGTTTGGGTAACCTCGAAGCATGCATCCTTTCCACATGTCCAAGCCACCCCAGTCTTCTTTTCTTAATAACTTGTACTACGTCCGCTTCGGTGAATAACTCTTTCAGTTCTTGATTTGTTCTTGCTCTGTATTCATCAGCCTCTCGCACGGGTCCAAATATTTTCCGTAGTACCTTTCTTTCCCATATTCTAAGCTTATTCTCACTTGCCGAGGTCATCACCCAGATCTCACTACTATATAGTACCGTAGGTCTAATTACCGTCTTGTAAATTAGCATCTTAGCTTTCCTGGAGAGGTTTTTGAACGTTAGAGCTTTACTTAATGCATAAAGACATCTATTACCAGCTGCTATTCGTGCCTTTATGTCCTCTGTTGTGTCATTATTTCGGGTGACAATCCCTCCAAGATACTTAAAGGACCTACATGCTGCGAAAAAGTGCTCACCTATCTTGACCTCTTCTTCCTTAAAAGCGCCATCTCTTGTGGTCTTTAGGTATTTGGTTTTCTTCACATTAATAGCCATACCAAGCACCTTAGTTGCTCTTTCGAACTCTTCCAGAGCACCTGCCAATGCCGGTAACGATCTTGCTGAAATTACAACTTCATCGGCATATGCCATATGCTGGGACAATCTGTTGAAAATGTTGCCTCCTGGTTTGGTTCTTATGTTTCTGATGGCATATTCCAATACTAGATTAAAAAGAACTGGGGAAAGAGGAACTCCTTGACGTAAGCCACGTTCCACTTTGAATTTGTAGGACATGTGCGACTGGATTTTAACTCTACATCTTGTGTCTGTCAGAGTCATTTTTGTCAGATTCAGGAGTTTTTTGGGCATATGCATCTTGCTCAGTGCCAACAGCAGTTGTTTTCTATCAATGCTGTCATAAGCTTGCTTAAAATCTATAAATAAATGGTGAAGAGTTACATTATACTCATATGACTTTTCCAGCATTTGCCTAAGTGAGAAAAGATGATCCCTTGTGGATCTTCCTGACCTAAAACCACTTTGGTATTCTCCAATCGTTCCTTCGGCCCAGGTACTCACTCTTCGGCATAAGGCTATCGATAAGATTTTATATGCAGTGTTCAAGATGGATATGGCTCGGTAATTATCACAGTGGAGTTTGCTTTCTTTTTTGTGGATAGGACAGATAACAGCTTCCGACCACTCACTTGGCATATTTTCATCCATCCATATATCCCATATTATTTGGTACAGCTCTTCCCAAAGAACTTCACCACCATACTTAAGTAGTTCACTGGGGATGCCATCAATGCCAGCCGCTTTATTATTTCTTAATTGCATTATGATTTCTGCGATCTCTTCTCTATCCGGGGGGACTTCTTGATCCACTATTTCGTCTCCATTTCCTTCTTCTTCCAGGACCAACAGGGTAGAACCAAAACCGGTGAATTCTTTTTCATAATATTGAGCCCATCTACGAGGATTCTTCCTATATCCGCCATAAGGTTTCCTTTCTCATCCAGGATGTGGTTCGATTGGGATTTGAAATTAGTTCTGATATCCTTAATACCTTTGTAGAACTTTCTGCTTTCTTTCTTCTCATATGCATTGCATAGCTCTTCCATCCTTTCGTATTCCGCGGCTCTTCTTTTCTTCCTACAAAGGTTCTTTGCTGTCGTTCTCAGGTTAGCATATTCCTCATATGTTTTCCTGGTTCTTCTTTGTAGTAATTTCTTTCTGGCTTCATTTTTACTATTTACTGCCTTTTGGCACTCCTCGTCGAACCAATCCTTTCTCTTGGGCTTTGTTGTGGCTAATAGAGGTTCGGAAGCTTTTTTCAGAGATTCCTTCAAAGAGTCCCATTTCTTCTCTATACTTGATTTTTCTTCCGGTGCGGTTTCCTGGATATGGTTTTGAAGCATTTCTGTAAATCTTTGCCTGAAACCATCATCTTTAAAAGTTTCCACATTGTAGGTCGCTTTTGTCTTTTGGATGTTTCGCTTCTGGGCTATTGCCAGTTTTTGATTATACTTGCCGATTACCAAGTAGTGGTCACTGCCGCACTCTGCTCCACGGTAACTTCTTACATCTGTGACATGTGATGCGTGCCTTAGGTCTATGAGGATGTGGTCTATTTGATTAGCAGTCATGCCATCTGGAGATACCCAAGTTTCCTTGTGGATTTTTTTGTGAGGGAATTTTGTGCTTACTATTCCGAGTCCTCTAGTCATAGCGAAATCTATTAGTCTCATACCATTCTCACTAGACTCATCATGTTTACTTTGTCTTCCAATTGTTGGTACGAAGGCTTCTTCTTTCCCGATCTTGGCATTCAAATCTCCCATCACTATTTTGACATCGTAATGAGGAAGTCGGTCATATGTTGTTTCTAACATTCCATAGAATGCGTCCTTCATCTCTTCCTCCTTTTCTTCGGTTGGAGCGTGGACACTTATTATTGAGATATTTAGAGATATAGAGTCGTAGTGTACAAATTCTTTCATTAACAGCTCTAAAATTTAAGATGGTGTGCTTCAGGTTTTTCTTTATCATGAAGCCTGTTCCCAGCAAATTTCGTGTATTCCCACTATTGACCAGGATATACTTGTTCAACTCCATGATTTTCATGTCACCCCATCTAATCTCCTGAATGGCAGCCACATCGACCCTATATTTCTCGAGCGTGATAGGCGTAAACAGATCAGAAATAGAGAACTGACACTAGCAACTTGGAATGTCCGCAGTATGTATCAGGCAGGAGCTAGTAGATGTGTGGAATCACAGCTCGAGAAATAAATATATACGATATATATTGATGCTGAATTACATTAAATACCAAAATCAAAAGGTATCTCGTGTGTACAAATTTACTTACCCTAAGCTAAATGTTGCCATGGAGATGAATGACATTAGCTGAGCATATATTATTTTATCATCAAGTACTTAAATTATTAATATCCAGGTTTGATATACATTATAATTACCATTTCTAAAATAAATGGATGCTGACATGGAGACCAATAGTAATCTACTTTATATCATCACTCAAAACAGTAATCGTCTCTATATATTAGTACACTGAAAACATTCATTTTGTAAGTGTTGGATATGCAAGACTTCCGATTACCTCACAGCCTCGCTAAAGAAGTTATTAATAAAAAGTATATTGGTACAGGAAGTAGTTGCAATTCAAGGATTGTTATAAAATTAAACTAGACGTTTTAAATGTGGCATCTCTGGAAAAAATCGTCTATTCTCGTTTTTATATCTATGAAGGCTTATGGGTTTTTTTATCAGTACCATTTTCAGTTGTGAAACTGAACTTATAAAACTGAACGAACAGCCAAGGGATCACTATAGTGACCGTTAGGCCCCGGGCATAAGTTGGAATGCAGCTCCGTGACGTTAGGTGAGGTGGCACTGGAAAGCAGGGATAAGGCCGACTGCGCGCAGGGGGTGCGAAAGTTGGGACGTGATTCAGTTGAAAAGAAACAGAACCCGTAAGGTCGAGTTGGTATATGTACAAGACTTACTATTAGAGTTCCGATGATGTAGAAGATCAATTAAGAACAACATAATTGCAAGAAATACTTCCTTGAAGTTGTTATTTAACGAAAGGGAAGACATCCGGAGAATTCATCCTCAAAGACGTATTTTTTAATATGACTTTTAAATAGTCAGGATGTGATGTGTGGTATAAAATTTATCTGCCCCTAACTATCTCAATTAATTTTTCTTCCATTTTTTACTTCACCTGAGTGGCGCAGGCCGTGAAAAACTGCGTCAGGAACCACAGCCTACGGTGGCTCTATTCTACTGAACACGTCTCACATCACCTCATCTCACTTCACGGAGTTGCGCTCCAGCATGCTGCCCAGTATGCTATTCAGAGGAGAAAGACACTTATTACCTCTTGGTGACCTGCCATGTTTATAGAGAGCTATGGGAAAACATTTTGGTCGGGAGCTTTGTTCGATAGAACATTTATTTACTTATTATCTGGGAGCAATTGGATAGGACTTAGTAATTTGGGCTTTTGGAGCATCGTGTAATCTCAAAACCGGACTCTTTATACATTACTTAGCCTTAAAGCCTTACATGTTAGCATTATTAACTGGTAACTTTTAAACATGAACAAAGGAGTTTTGATTTGTGCAACAGTGCAAGGTATTAAGCAGCCATATCTTAAAGAATCAGGAAAGGAATTAAGAGTACTTTCAAAATAACCATTATTATACTAATTATATTAATAAGAAAAAAAGAAGAAAAAAGGAAAGAAAGAGAAAATAAACAAGCAGCCCACAGTTATTGAAACATCAAGAACAAAGAGAGTAGGGGACACGAGTTACAGGGTAACACCTCGTCTTGGCAATATGTAAGTACCGAATGTTCTAAGTATTCATGAGCTAATTCAATAAAATTTTTATAAATTACAACTTTTCTTGTTTGTTTGATTAACGTCCATTTTTATGCTGCTTAGGCTAATCGGACGATGCCACAGTGGGAGTTCTAAATTTTGCCTATCCAGGTATAATTAGGATAGGGATCTTTAACGAGTACCTGACATCGTACAGGCTCGGGACCTCCATTTTATGTCCTATCCGAGGGACGGCATAGCTAAGGATTTTTTACTCCCATTAAAAAATCCTAGGGACACCGCTGGAATTGAACCCGCAATCTTTAGTATTGTAGGTTGCCATGCTAACCACAACACCACAGGTGACCCCGCACACAACTTTTCTTTGTAAATATTGAATTTTCACTAGATGAGTTAAAATATTTGCCTACTCTACGAATAAATTTCATTCTATGCTCACCGCTACACGCCATAATTTCAATGGCTATAAGACTAAACGGTTTAAGCTATCTAACACGTCCATAACATTACACAATATTAACGAATATAACTAAATTAAACGCAGTAAAAAATTTAGCACTTAACAAAAATCTTATTCTTGGATAAGATAAAAAGATGTTTGGAAATACTCTTCTGTAGAGTAGGCAAATAATTTAATTCTTCAAGTGAAAATTCAATATTTACAAAGAAAAGTTATAATTTATAAAATTTTTATTGAATTATCTCATGAAAACGTAGAACATTTGAGTTTGCGTAGAAACAATAGTTGGTGCGACGAAATCTATCTGTTCCTATCATTGTTGTGAGTTGATTTCATATTATTAAATTTTACTTATAAAACAACTCTTTAAACTTAAAAGCCCGCAAAAATTCTTAAATTTGTAATAATTTGTATGCGCCACTTTTAAAGTTAATTTCACTATATTACATTCAAATCGAAATGTAACTCTTATGACTCAATAACCCACTAATATTATTTCATCATCTGATAGAAAATTTCATCCAATTTCAGCGATATATTGTCACCCTTATTCTCAAATTTACCCAGTCCAATGTGACACTGGGATCTTTGGGCAAGGGTTGTGTGGTAATTAATCAAACTAAGTACTATTTACATAATTTATTATTTACAATAGTTTCTACACGTCCCAACTACACAAGGAGGGGGGGGTACCTTGACTCATAAATCATTGGGGGGTACTTGACTACTTCGGGTCCCACTATGCCCCAGGCTCACTCTGCCTGTCCCAGACTTAGACTGCCGTCTCCCTGACTGCCTCAGACTCTCCCAGACTGCCTGACTGTCTCCCCCAGACTCTTCTAGGAGTTCCCCCTCTTTCTCAGGGTCTCCTAGGTTCAATGGACATCTTCCACGTGACAACATAATAGTTTATTAGTGTTGGAGAGAGATTTTAGCCATACAGAAATGTACATCACACTGAGTTGAATTAATTTTATTAGATTTAAATGGTAATAAAACACTTCCAACTCAAAAGCCCACCTATATCATTATATCATTTAAAAGGAAATTAGATGCCCTTTTCAATAATATATCTTTGTATGAGGATATTTTAGAGATATTTCAACTGTATTAATTTGTATGCGCCACTTTTAAATTAAATTTTACTATATTTGATTCAAATCGACATAAAATCCTTATAAGTCAAAGAACCACTCATATTATTTCATCATTAGATAGAGAATTTTATCCTCTTTCTATTGATATATAGTTTGTTAGGCTGGTTGGAGAGAGATTTTTGCCCATGGCATTTTCTGATGACTGTTTTACAACTTGGGAAAAATCTAAATTTTTATGTTTAAGAATTTTTTTTCCATGATGGAAAATGATCTCTCTAATATTTATGGTATCATCCGAATCTGTATGAAATGCAGAATTAATGAATAAATTTTGAAAGCTCCAGTTCAATTAATGCCCATTCTACAGAGGAAAGTATTAACACCTACAAGTTGGTTTTGAGCTCAAGTCGTCATCGGAACTTCAAATATCTCGAAAGTTCAAATGACCATAATTCTGAAACTACTTGTTGGAATTGGGTAAAATTTGGTATTTTTTTTTATTTCTGTATGTACTTAATACCTATAAATTTTTATCAAAATCTGAGGGGGGGAGGTAAAATTTTGAACTTTGGCTGGATGATTTGACGTGGAATGGTCCTTAAGTATTCGCCAATATACAAATTTTAGAGAGAAATTTCCCTCTAGTACAGGAAGTTTAAGGCTTAAACAAAAATAGAAAGGCTTTAGGTGGTATGAAGATTCGAATTTGATTCCGTGTGCAGGCTCTTTAAGCTCCATTCATTCCAAGGGCCGGTCTTCTACTCTTCACATTTTTAAGTGAGATTTAAAGGCATCTTAACGCAGTCTAAATTCATACTGGGTGTGATTAGGTTCAATGTAAGAAGTGTCTCATTTTTCCCCAATATCTCAGAATTTCCCTCTTAACGTCTCAAGTTTTGTTCTTCATAATTAAAGTTACTGACAGAAAGAATTACTAGTTTGACGTACTATTTTTCTGGCATATTTATCTTGACGTACTATTAATTGTTAGATGCTAATGCTATCGTCCATTAAAATATCAAATTCATCGGAAAGTGGTATTTTATTATTTGCGGAAAAAAACCAAACGAGAATTTTGCAAAAAATGATGCTATTGTATTTTAATTGTTTCGTATGAATACGATCCCGGATTTTTTGAAATAATGTTTTTTTATATATCGATCTGTGGTGCCCTAGACTTCCATGTGATTTCCAGGCAATGCTGGGATAACCATCTCAGCCAATAGACAGCAAATTGATTCGAAACCGGTTGTATCTTCCAATGTCAAACAACCGTTGCTTAGTTCAATGCATGCTTTAAGGAAATTACCTGTATATTTGTAATTTAAGTATCAAAAAACTATAATAATCTTACTAATATTTCTGATACACTTTATTTATTTTGTAAGAAATCAAAGTACTTATTTACAGCTTATATACTTCCTTTCTCTTGATGCATATGCTTCTTTTCAACCCGAAATATTAAGCGTGAAAGACGTAGTATCAGGACTATGAATATGAAGTATGCCTTAAGGCATAATCAAATCAATAAACTTATTGTAGTTCGATGGAAACATCCTTTTTTTTTTTTTTAAAGGAAGTAATTTGATTCTGGTACATCTACTTCCCAAAGGATAACAAAAATGAACAGATAAAAGCTATTTGTCTGGCTAGTTGAAAAAATTTTATTAAAAATTTAAATATAAAGTACAGAATATTAAATAAACAAAAACACTACATATATGGGTCATTCTCCCAATATGTACAAATTTATGTCCTAATGAGATTATATTATTTGTGTGAAAATGCTAATTATTCAATTGCATCCACTGGTTAATAGAAAACCTCAGCTTGTTCAAGAATTTTTATCTCAGTAACAATTCGTTTATAGGTCTAAATTTAAACTTAAAATGTCAATATCTATCTCCCTCACCCGTCCCAAAGCTTAAGTTGCTGACTTTGATGGCGGAAAAAAGATATATATTCTATTATTTATTACCTAGTTTTCTTCCATACTTGTTAGAAGGTCTTAATTATTTGGTTTTACGGTATATTGCTATTTTCGTATAACAGAAAAAAAGTTATGATCCATAATCTTCCTGTCCCATAGATGCAACCTACCTCCCCCACGTTGTTTAGAAATCGGGACTCAAAACTTTATTTCATTATAATTCATTGCTGGCAACATTGTAACAGACTCCTGTCTCAACAAGGATAACCTTTTTGGTTAAAGGTGAGTTTGATTCACGTTATATTACAGTTAATTTATAGGTTCACAAGGGATTTCAATAACCCATAAATGTAATCTACTTTAATATAACCTCAAAAACCTTTGGTACTACTTCCCCTATTCCCCTGCTGGCTTTGACAGCTGATAAGCACGCTGCCATCTGTTGGTCACCTTGCAAACTACTAGCACCGCCATCTTTCCTCTATTGCCCCTCCTGTTTGAAAAGTAACCGCCTTGCCTCAGTATTACGTCATTTTTACGTCACACACTATCTCACCCCATTTGAAAGGAATACATCGATTTTGTGCCAGTTGATATAATTATCTAACTTTCAAAAAACCCGCGTCTCCCCACTCTTGCTTTTTCTCCGATTTCTCCGAATATTTCGAAGAATCAGTATTTCGAACTGAACTATATTCGGAGTCGCTGAATAATTCAAACCTATACCGTAACCTACTTTTTCATTAAACTTTCATTTTTAAAAACCACTTATAAGTGAAAAATAGAGGAGAGGAAAAATAGCAATGGTTACTTCCTTGTGAAAATTCTTATATTATGTATTTATAATATAGTTATACTTTCCGGCAAAATGGTTTTTAATATAGAAACAAGTTTTGGTTAATAAAGGTTCTATTTTTTTTTAAGGCTATTATATTATATATTATTTTTGTCAGTACGCCATAACTTCCTTAATAACTTATCAAATTTCATGAATAAGACACCATTTTAAAGCTTTTCTTAACCGCTATACCGGAAAAATATACAAATCACTCATTTCGCCTTCGATTGCGAGTTATAAGCGCAAAACCGCGATTTTTGCGAGAAAGATAGTTGTAGAGGTTTCTAAATGGTGTCAATCTTTTCAGGTTTTCAAGGAAAATATTTTCGGTCATATACATTTTTTCGATTAATCCCTTGGTTTGCGAGTTGTAAGCGAAAAGGGTTACACGGATAGGACGCGAAATAGGGGACACGAACCTGTGCGATGTCCGGTACTCGTTAAAGATCCCTATCCTAATTATACCTGGATATGCAAAATTTAGGACTCCAACTGTAGCATCGTCCGGTTAGCCTTAGTTGCATAAAGGGACGTTAATCAAACAAACAAAACAAATACGTGTAAAGTAATTGTCTTTATAATCTCTAAATATTATTTAATAGTGCTCAAAACAAACCTGAAAATCAATTTCGATAGGTAAAAAGATGGTCAGGATTTTCAGTTACAATGATATTTATTATGGTAAGCCAACGTTTCGATCCAACTTGTGGATCTTCATCAGGGCTAAAAGAAAACAAATATATGAGTATCTATGCTAGAGGGTGACAATAAATGGATACCAATTACGATAGGTAAAAATATGGTCAGGATTTTCAGTTACAATGATATTTATTATGGTAAGCCAACGTTTCGATCCAACTTGTGGATCTTCATCAGGGCTAAAAGAAAACAAATATATGAGTATCTATGCTAGAGGGTGACAATAAATGGATACTCAATTACGATAGGTAAAAAGATGGTCAGGATTTTCAGTTACAATGATATTTATTATGGTAAGCCAACGTTTCGATCCAACTTGTGGATCTTCATCAGGGCTAAAAGAAAACAAATATATGAGTATCTATGCTAGAGGGTGACAATAAATGGATACCAATTACGATAGGTAAAAATATGGTCAGGATTTTCAGTTACAATGATATTTATTATGGTAAGCCAACGTTTCGATCCAACTTGTGGATCTTCATCAGGGCTAAAAGAAAACAAATATATGAGTATCTATGCTAGAGGGTGACAATAAATGGATACTGAAAATCAATAAATCAATTTCACTTAAATATTTAAATAAGTTTAAAGTTCAGGTTCTACTAAACTCAAACATCACTTTGCTCCTATTTCCCTCACTCAAAGTCTATCTCCCTCATTCCACACGAGTGAGGGAGATAGATGTGAGGGAGAGGTACTACTTCCCCTATTCCCCTGCTGACTTTGACAGCTGATAAGTACGCTGCTATCTGTTGGTCACCATGCGAACTACCATCCCCACCACCTCTCTTCTTAGCCGCTAAAGGCCGAATTTATGGCTAAGTTAGAATTATATTACGCGCCTTTTTTTTACGAGTATGAGACGGTGACGTTATCTCAACTCTAAACAACTTCACCTATTCCTGGCAAATAAACATCGATTAATCGTACTTTCTGTACATATGATTAATTTTGAAAATACCGCGTCTACCCACCCTTGCATCTATAGAACATTACTCTTCATCGAAATGTTATCATTTTTCGAAGTATTAGTATTTTAGAGTCCCTGAAAAATATTAATATTGAACCTATACCGTTCCGAATACAAGTAATAACGTAACTATTCGTTATGCGTATAAGTTCCTTACCAATCCACTTTTTTATTAACAATTTATCCACTTCTTTGTTTTTCTATAACCTATTATCTTTTCATTATGCCTATACTTTTTTTAAGAACTGACATTTACATACTTTACAAAAATGTAAAGTTAAAAAAGAAATTAAGAGATAGGATTTTTTTCATTGAAGATGCTTTTATCTAATTCCACTGTTATTTTTCACAATATGAAACCACCTCTTTTGTGGGTGATATTTACATTTGAAAGAAGAAATAAAAATCGTACATGAAAGGATGTCAGCTTACAATTTCTTTCAAATTTTAATATATCTAAATAGCATAAATAAGAGTAACCAAACTATCATAGCATAGTAGTTAACTCTTTATTAACTTTTAAATGTGCTGCATATAAACCCCAAAAATATCCTAAGTCTCCTTTGTGGGAAATAAAAATGTTATTAGGTTGTCAAATAAATGTATTAGGTTTTTCAGGGTGAAATATAACTCAGTCGATTATTTTTATTAGGTTTTTAGGGTTATTTGTATTATTTTTTTCAGGGTAAAATAAAACTCAGTCGATTATTTACATTAATAAAGTACAATACACACAATACATACATATATATATATATATATATATATATATATATATATATATGTTTCTATGAAGGCATTTTTTGTAAACACCATTAGGAGCCGACCTTCTAACAATTCGTGGGAAAAATCAATGGAAAATTTAATTTTTTCGCATTGAAATTAGAACTATGAAATTTGAATGAAATGGGAGAATGACCCATATACTAATTTATTGCTATCTTCCAGTTTTAAATCAGACTGTTATTCTTTAAGAGAGCTGAATAATCAGTGAGGAATATAGATAATTATTTATTCTGTGAACCTCCTACGGCTCAACCAGACTCAATACACCGGGTATTCATACATAAATAATTGTTTTAGGGGAACCCAGATGGTTGAGTATTTTCTTGGTCAAATCACATCCCTACACTATCGCTGAATGCTACTCTTCCTGACCGAGTGCCAAAACAATGACCTACCATGCAGCTTTATTTTAAGTATGTCTGAGGAGAATTAAGAAGATTTTTAGGGGTTAATTATAATGTTAATATGTTATTAAAACCGTTAATAACACTTCTGGCTTCTAGAATTCCAGCATAACCAACCCCCGAGCCTACCGACTCGAGAGAAAAAAGATTTGCTGAAGAATCAATATAATGAGAGGATATGTATCAACAACAAATGCGAGAATATTATATAGGCAGCCCAAAAACATCGCTTCTTTAATCATTTCGATTATTTGTAGTTTCAAAATTAATGCTAGAGATGAATTGATAAAATTCCTCATAAATTAAAAGGGTTCGGCAGTAAGAAAACATATTTGTTGTAGATCCCTTTTCATTCATACCTTTTTCCCTTAATTTTTTTTTTTAATTTCAGTTACAATGCTAGAAAAAAATGCAAAGTGTCATGAAGAATGTATTCCAATTCTTCAAGATATCGATTTTTTCTTCGAAATCGATTAATAATTAATAAAAGTAATTTTTATTAGCTTAATTAATTAATGAAGAAATTTTAAGAAAATGGTCGAATAAAATTCCTGCATTATCGGTCCAAATATGAAAATTCCTCCATGTGTCCCGCCGACGTAAATTTCCGTATAACACCCGCAATTCCCACATTTTCTGCACGCCAGACACCCTGTAATATTTTTAAATCAAGCTGAGAATCACAATAATGTTTTGGAACTACGGATCCGCTCTTTTGGACTCTCCGTTCTCATTAGAAGAACTTCAACTAGTAATAAAATCCAGTAAAAACAAGAAATCCCCGGGTCACGACAACATCATCTATGAGGTCTTCAAAAACTTAACTCCTGAATGGGAACATTATTTATTAAACTTATTCAATCAATTAATGGAGACTGAAAAAATACCAACCGCCTGGTCAAGAACTAATTTAATTTTAATGCACAAAAAAGGTGATAAAGCAGATGTAGACAATTACCGTGGGATATCATTGATTAATAATAGTTATTTTAAAGATTAATAAAACAAAGTTATTTACAGGCATTTTAGCTCAAAGGATCCAAATTTGGACTGAAAGGGAAAACTTAATTCCAGAAGAACAAGCGGGATTTCGAAAGGGAAGAGGTTGTGTTGAACAAATGTTCTCACTTATGTCGCTTATCAATATTAATCTCCAAGTTAAGGGTAATTATGTTTTTGCGACATTTTTGGATTTTAGGAAAGCGTTTGACTCCATTAACCATGAGCTGCTTTGGAGAAAGTTGTTTGACTTTGGTATCAACAGTAAGATAGTGAGATTGCTTAAAGCATTGCACGATACAGCAATAATGCAAATAAAAATTAGGAATGAGGTGTCAGGGGAAATCGAAATAAGTTCAGGACTACAACAAGGCGAAACTCTAAGCCCGATTCTTTTTATTATATTCGTTTCAGACATAATAACCTTCTTTGAAAAGAGCGGGGCATCTGGTTTACCAATAGATAGTAAAAATGAAGTTTTAATGCTACTATTGGCTGACGACATAGTAATGTTAAGTAACTCGTGGCGTAGCACCCAAAAACAACTTCAGATCCTTGAACAGTATTGTGGCCTAAATTCACTGGTTTTAAACCCCGAAATGAAAAAATTAAAGTCATTGTTATGGCAAAAAAAAAAAAACCCTGGAATTTACAAAATGTTATAACTATCTAGGAGTGCCATTTTCAACATCGGCAAGATTTCATAAGGCTGCTGAACACTTTATTCAGAGGTCAAATGTTGCAGGAGCCAAGGCACGAGAGATTTTAATCCGAAGTAAGGGCGATGCGTAACAAACAAAAATGTCTCTCTTTGATTCAATGGTCTCCTCATCTCTTCTTTATGCCACGGAAGTTTTGGGGCTTAAGATATTTTGAATCAATCGAACACGCACAAGTAAAATTCCTCAAACAACTATATTTTTGGCCCAGAACAACTCCTAATTATATAGTTCGACTGGAAACTGGCCACTCGCCGATTCTAATGGCAGTTTTAAAGAAAACTATAAACTTTTACATAAAAATATCTTCATTACCAGACCATCGACTTCCTAAAAAGTGGTTGCAGAAACTGGTGGCTCTGGACACTAGGCAGCCTAATCTCGAATTTAATTGGATACCACAAATTAAAAATTTAGCGGCTTCCAATTTTGTTCAAGAGTACTTCAACGACTTTTCCGATCCAAAAACATTAATTAGGAACAAAAAAAAAAACATTTTGTTATGTGTATCTAATAACTTACTCTCTAAAGACATTGAACGTGCATTTAATTCAAACTATAGCCACATCTATAGGCGAATCTGTTGCTATAATCACCCAGAACCTGAAAACTACCTGGAATTCATAACCTCTTTCCGAAAGCTGCGAACTGTGAGTCGTCTAAGAGTTTCGAGTGAAGACCACCTGGCGCTGTACCATGGGAATACTGCTCATCTTTTAAAGGCTGAAGAAGTCTGTAAGTGGTGCGGCCTCCTAATCACTAACCCTCTAAAGCATTTGGTCCTAGAATGTTTTTTTAGTTGAGACCTATTGAACGAGATATCTCGACAAATATATCAATGTGGGCTCGGATGACTTATCACTGATGAGGGTTCTAGATATTAAAAGACTAGAACACTTGGACAATGTGTTTTACTTTATTATGTCGTCAGTTAATATCTTAAACTCTGGCAATTTACCTGCAAACCCATAATTATAAAATAATCTTTTAATTATTCGTCTGCTTGAGTTTTATATAAATAAAGTGCATATTTTGGTACCCTTTTGAATGTGCATCCCATCATTGTAATTAAAAGAAATTTATATTTAAGAAAATTTGGATAATATTTAATTTTATATAAATGGTGGTATTTATGAAAATTTTCATTTTTTCGGTAAGTTTATTTTTAGTATGAGTATCAGTAAGATGATCTATAGTTAAATTTAGTTTATTTTTTTAATTTTTGTTTTGCTTTAATTTTATTCTAACCTGTTAATTAACTCTAATTAACATTGATTGGGCCAGACCCCATGGCTACGCTTTCTTATAAGCCAATAAATAAAAAAAAAAACTACGGATCCGCAATGTTGGAATCCTTTGGACCAGACCGCTTGGTATACCCTAGTGGATGTTTTAAAAATATGCATAAATTCGAAATTAGAGTAACAGGTGCCACCGAGACCTAAGACCAATCAGGTCCTCCTTTGAGGACGAACCCACTAAATAGCGGACCGACCAAGAAAATGATCAAACTAAGACAAAGATAGCCTTCGAGGTGATGCAAAAAGAATTAAAAAGACGACTCTCTTGATTATTAGGTGCGAAGGTGAAGAACTGACGTCAGGGGAGTGGGGCGCTCACAACAGCCTCAGTTGTCAGTGTACTCTTCGCTGGAGAACTTCGTCATCTGCGGTCACCGTATCTGACTGTACGTACACAACTCCTGTAACTATTTCATTTCTCTAGTGTTTGTAAGACTATACTAAGTTTCAAAGCATATTCAGTTTTTTTAAGCAATTTTAATAGATTATATACAATGTACCTTATGAACATTAAATACCTGTATGAACAAAAAGATAAACAATTCTCCGTTGCTTTTTTATAATGTAAAACAATTACATGTAGGTATAATTAAATAATTTTATATCAGATGCGATGTCGTATACTCCTTGCTTTCTAATAACCTGTTTGGTTTCTAAAAAAATGCTCAAGCCTCTCAGAATCTACTACTCGTAAGATCAAACATTCTCAGGATAAGGAATCATATATTTTTCAAAAACTACTGAAAAAAAAAATATATATTTCCTATAAATTAATTTCCTTAATGAAAATAAAATTCGAACCAAGTAGAGCTGTACTCGTAAACTTCACCTTTGTATTTTCATCCTTAAAGTAGATTAATTCCATTTTAAATGTATACTTTTAACGATTGGTAAATGTAAAAAATATTTTATTCTAATTATTAGTCTACTCAGATATAGTATGCAATGATAACTTTTAAAGTAGAATTTTGTACCAAGTAAGACTTACATCTAAATAATTCGGGGTCCAGTGCAAATTTGTCACTGTTTGTTTGTTTGTCACTTTTAGCCACTAAGGCTAATCGGATGGCTACAGAGGGAGTCCTAAATTTTGCCTATCCAGGTTTAATTAAAATAGGGATCTTTAACGAGTACCTGACATCGCACAGGCTCGGGACCTCTATTTTACGTCTAATCTGAGGGATGACATAGCCAACGATGTTTTTTACTCCCTTTGCCATGTTAACCACTAAATCGCAGGTAATCCCGCATTTACTTTTGAAGCCCCTAAGAAATATTTTATTGATGCGGGAACCCTTTAGAAGTTATAGACTTATTTTTTGACCAATACAAAAAAAAATGAAGTGCTGCATCATGGTGTTAATCAACATCCATTTGTCATTATATTTGTTGTATGTGATGTGTAGTTATATATTGTAATCAAGCTGAATATAAATATTATCTAAGACATAGGAACTTATTTACTTCTATTTTCTGTGCTCTAGTTCCAGTCAAAATTGTTATTATTAAGATTAAATACAAGTCGATATATAGAAAATGACAAAAAAAAATCTAGTCTCGATACAAAAAAAAAGTTTGGAATAAACTTGCCATTTTATTATTATTTTTTAAAAAATGTGAGCTCTTTAGTAATACCCTTTATAGGCCACTGGTCTTTTTAATGCATGATTTTAATATTATTATAAAATTATATTATAAAAACAATTAACTCCATTCCGATTTTAAAGAGTTGATTCATTTTGATTTGTAAATGGTAATCGTTAATTATGTATAACTAATTGTTGGTTCGCGAAACTGAAATCCGGTTTCTGCATTTTCCTTATTGTACTCTCTACTCGAGCATTATACCTCCTGATTCTCATTTTAACATTCATATTCAAGTTGTGAATGGCTACTTTTTTTTTTAAACTGATACATCTGTTACTATTGGTTCCTTTTAAGTTTGGCTATTATTATTATTATAATAATTGCTCTATTTAAAAAAAAACTTAATTTTGTATAGACGTATACTCAGATATGTAATTGTTAATTTATCAGATTTTTTTTTTTTTGTTTAGTATACTGGAAATAATTTTAAATCAATTAAAATCATATAAACACACACATTATTTACATAATCACTTTGTATCTAAATAAATCAAATTTCAAAGAGATCTATTTCACACTTCGGAAGCTTTTTTTCACGACTTTCTTAAATGTTTCTACAAAAAATCCCGTTCTAGGTTCCAGCAGTAGTCTGCCATCATGTGGGTATCCCATGATCCAGTTGAGCATTTAAAAAGTATACCATAAAAAATAGTAATCAAAATGATTTGCCAGTTGGTAAAATCATACTAAAATGCGTTATTACTAGATCTTATTATTTTAAATTCTTACAAACAATCATATACAGCTAGCAAACAGTTTAATAATCTAAAATAAGGAAAAAGCGTGCTAAAATAATTCATTTACACATCTATTTCGGAATGTGTTGTTATCTACATCATAGTTATTTAAATTTAATATAAAACTTCTAGGCAAGTATCAATTCTATGGCAAAAAATCAGCTATAAGATCCTAGGCCCCAAAAAAAATATTTTTTTTCTGTAGGGCTGTGTTATGTTAGTAGAATTTGAATCAAAGACAATCGTTTGAACTTTAAGGCAATGATTGATTATACAATAAATAAAAAAATAATTCATACGCTTTGATATGTTTGTTTAAAATCAATCAATACAAAAACATTTAAATTTGCAATAGCATGCTTCGCAATAGTCTTCTATTATAAAACAACCATATTTGGAATTTTCTATAACAATTTTCATTGTTTATTCCTGATATATTAGATGATAATCTTTTAACGTAAAAACGTATTGGTAAAACGTAAAAGTAGTGGTGATGACCTGGGAGGGGGAGTTCTGTGTATCATGCATGCTCACTGATAACCTGAGGGAAGACATTTATAGGGTTCTGTTACTGCCACAATAACAACCAAGTAACATTATTAGTTAATTATTCATTTTATTATTAAACTACGGTTTTCTATGAATATTTCGGTTAAGGCACTTAATTTTTACTTTCACTTAACTATATATGAAATGTATAGTGAGGGAAAGTATTGCGATCGTAAAAAATTTCGACTTCCGGTTTCGACGGAAGTACACGTTTTGGGGTCCCCTGAGTCCAAATAACCAGGTCCCGCGAAATGGTCTGTGTGTGTGAACGGACTAGCTCAAAAACTATAAACCGTACCAACCTGAAATTGGGTATTTGTTGTATATATGTATATGCCCGCGATGTGACAGCAAAAATTGGTCTAACGGAGGGGGTACTTTATTTAATGATTTTAACTAGTTTTTAAGTTTTTATCGATTTTCTCAAAAACGGCTCTAACGATTTTTATTAAACTCGGTATTTGATGTATGTATGTGCCCGCGATGTGACAGTCAAAATTGGTTAAACGGAAGAGGCATTAATAAATGTTGTCTCATTTCCATGTTTGTTATTTATTTTCTCACAAACGGCTTTAACGATTTTGATGAAACTGGGTATTTGATGTATATATGCCCTGCGATGTGACATTCATAAATTCATCAAAATTGATCAATTGGAGAGGGCACTTAATAAATTTTGTCTCATTTTCACGAGTTTTTTTTTTTTATTCACTCAAAAACGGCTTTAACGATTGTGATCAAACTGGGTATTTTATATATGGTGTGTATATGCCTGCGATGCGACAGCCGAAATTTCATCAAAATTGGTGGAACGGGGGGGGGGGTAATTTATTTAGTAAACTTTGTCTTATGTTCACGTGTTTTTTTTTATTTACTCAAAAACTGCTGTAATGATTTTGATCAGACTGGGTATTTGGTGTGTATACATACCCACGATGTGACAGCCAAAATTTCATTAAAATTGGTCAAACTCAAAAGGCACTTTATTTCATAACTTCTTTTCCAATATTTACTTTTTTTCGATTATCTCAAAAACGGCTTTAATGCTTTGATTAAATTCGTCATGTTTAATGAAAATCAAGTCTTCTTTAATATCAGATAAGCTTTATCATTATTAAAAAGTTCTGAGGTGGCTTAAATGAGGAAGAGGCTTTTTTTGTTTTCCTATAAAGTACCTTTGTATTTGTTTATATGGAGACATTGTCGGTCTCTCATTTCACCTGAAAATAAGAAGGGGATAAATATGAAATATGAAAAAAATCAAGTAAACATTTACAGGAGAAAAAAAGAAAAATATTCCGTCAACTCAAAAAACACGTTGAGTCCACGCATGCTGAGTACGCCTTTAAAGACAGAACATTGTTTATAATTAAAGCCGTTCTGTTCATTTAATGGAAATGGTTTTCAAAAATTACATAGAGAATTGTAAAATCAGACGCCTTGGAGTATTATGCTTGCATTGCCAAATTATCGCAAGTAACAACTTAGTGTAATTTAAAGTTAAATACATACACAGTTAAATAAATACAAAGTTATATACATACAAAGTTAAATACTTACAAAGTTAAATACAAATAAATACTAATACTTGTGGGCAATTCCACGTCAAATCAACACAAAAATATCCTCACCATTTCAGATTTTCTTGTAATTTGGTATATGTTTACTACTTGTACCTACTAGAACAATTGTAAAATATTACTGAGATATATCTACCGGCTTTTGAATTATTGGTCTCTAAAGCCATCAAAAATAGGTCCAGAAACAGAAAAATTCATGATTAAAAATAGCTGTAGATGTTTTCCAAATTTGACTAGGACTATGAGATTGGTGTCGTTTAACAGGGCATTCCATGCCGTTTCATATGATATACAACAATGTATAGGTTGGTACTAAAGAAATTTTCTTAAAACTAAATGTAAAATTTTAATTTCAATTTTCTCAAACAGGGCATTTTTAATTTTTTTTATATTTTTTTGAAAAATAGGCAATACAATATCTATTCATGCAGCGAAATATAAAAGTGGGATGAAAATTTCTTCTATTTATACTCTTCATTACTAAAAAAATTGAAAACTAGTAATAAAATTTCATAAATCTAGCATTTTATGATTAAAAATAGCTGCAGATGTTTTCCAAGTTTGACGAGGACTATGAGATTGGTGTCTTAATAGCGCATTCCATGCCATTTCATATTATATACAAAAATGTATAGGTTGGTGCTTAAGAAATTTTCTTAAAACCAAGTTTAAAAATTTAATGTCAATATTCTAAAAAAGGACATCTTTTAAACTTTTTATATTTTTTGTAAAAAATAGATAGTAGTATATCTATATCTATATCTAGGTTGGTACTAAAGAAATTTTATTAAATCTATCACTTTTCTATTTTGTTGTATGAATAGATATAATACTACCTATTTTTTACAAAAAATATAAAAAGTTTAAAAGATGTCCTTTTTTAGAAAATTGAAATTAAAATTTTAAGCTCGGATTTAAGAAAATTTCTTTAGTACCAACCTATACATTATTCTATATCGTATGAAACGGCATGTAATGCGCTATTAAATGACACCAATCCCATAGTCCCAGTCAAATTTGGAAAACATCTGCAGCTATTTTTAACCATAAAATGCTAGATTTGTGAAATTTTATTACTAGTTTTCAATTTTTTTAGTAATGAAGAAATTATCATCCCACTTTTCTATTTTGTTGTATGAATAGATATACTACTACCTATTTTTTACAAAAAATATAAAAAGTTTAAAAGATGTCCTCTTTTAGAATATTGATATTAAATTTTTAAACTTGGTTTTAAGAAAATTTCTTTAGCACCAACCTATACATTATCGTATATAATATGAAATGGCATGGAATGCGCTGTTAAACGACACCAATCTAAGAGTCCTAGTCAAATTTGGAAAACATCTACAGCTATTTTTAATCATGATTTTTTTTGTTTCTGGACCTATTTTTGAGGGCTTTAGAGTCCAATAATTCAAAAGCGGGTAGACATATCTCAGTAATATTTCTCAATTGTTCTAGTAGATACAATTAGTACACATATACCAAATTTCAAGAAAAACTGAAATGGTGAGGCTCAAGCCTGTGTTGATTTGACGTGGAATTACTCTTATTAGTATTTTCTTAGGAAAATTAGTGTACTTTAGAGAGCAAATAAAAACAAAAATAAGAAACAAATGTGGAAAAATATGTGACTTTGAGAAATGGCAATTAAAAAATCACGTCAATTTCTAATCTAAGTAAGTTGGTAAGTGAAAGTTGTGTGTTGCGCGCATCGCACCAGTTTTTTTCTTTATATTTCTTAATATTTAAAGTTAAAAACCCTGAAGCAATCGAATAATGTAATAATATCACACAAATATTCTCGTTGCGAAGAAATTTTTTCTGTCTTATAAATTTTATTTGAGATTGTTCATCAAATATATTATATATTACCTATTTAAAACGAAATGTGCTAGTAAAATACAAATATTTTTTCTAAGTTTTTGTTGTTTGAATAAAATATTTATTCTTAAAATCAAACAGTTACAATTCGGAATTTGACCAAGGCCAATAGGATCAGTACAGAACAATGTGTGTTATTTTGTCAAAACATTTGATCGATAAAAAATTAATAAGGCTTAGTGAACTAATTTAAAATTATTATAGTCACTCTATATTCTGCACTTTGCGGATGAAATTTGTATGATTGGATTGGATCACAATGTGATAACTGTTTTTAGATGTTGGAACCTACAATAAAAACAGTTTTGTACAATTACCACAGTTTTTGGGGCAATTCACAATGCTTCAAAAATTATTTACCTTTAATCCTTTAATAGATCACCTTAAATTTCTATGAGTTTTTGGTGAGGAGAAAAAAGAAAAATCGTTCCCCAATTTTCAATTTCCATTAATGAGTGCAGCAATATGTATGTACCTATAAGATATCATTGGAAAGCTGAGAACTTCAGAAAGAATAAATTTATTTATGTATTTTCTATTAACCGCCAAAAGTTGTATAACATTCTGGTCGAGCAGGGAATACCAAAAAAATTAGTAAACTTAGTAAAAATGTCTATGACTGAAACGTTCAATAGAGTTACAATCGGTAATTATTTTTCTGAGAAGTTCGAGGTCCGCTCTGGTTTGAAACACAGAGATTCTCTCTCACCTGTTTTATTTAATTTAGCGCTGGAATATGCCATTAGGGAGGTGACACGTACCGGAAAGGGTTTGAATTTGGGAGGGAATATACCCGTGCTCGGATATGCCGATGATTTGGTATTGCTTGGGGAGGACGTGGAAACCATAGAAATGAACAAAAAAACGTTGATGTAAGCCGGACAAGAACTTGGACTAGAAATGAATACGGATAAGACAAAATATATGGTTAGTCATAGAAGTGGTGAGGATTTCGCTGTTATCAATGTAGGGGGGAATACGTTTGAACACGTAGAGAAATTTAGATATTTAGGGGCGATGGTAACTAGAAGAAACGAAATCGATGAGGAAATTAAGGCTAGATTAAAAGCCGGTAATGCTTGCTACTTTTCAGTTGCGAAATTGCTTAGTTCACGCCTTCTGTCCCGAAACTTAAAAATTAGGATTTACAAAACTATTATTCTTCCAACGGTCCTTTACGGATGCGAAACTTGGCCGCTGACATTAAGGGATGAGCAACGGCTTAGATTTTTTGAAAATAAAGTACTGCGTAGAATATTTGGGCCGAAGAGGGATGAACTAACCGGAGAATTTAGACGCTTACACAACGCCGAACTGAGCGAACTTTACCCAGTAAATATAATTGACGTGATTGCAGCAAGACGAATAAAATGGGCGTCTAAAATTGCGAAATTTGGCTGTGAACGAATTCCGAAAAGATTAATAAGCGCGGTGCCGAATGGGAAACGTCCGAGGGGCAGGCCGAGACGGAGGTGGGAGGATTGCGTTAGGGCGGATCTAGCGAAGTTGGGTCTGGAAGACGGTCGATGGATCGAGGTGTGCAGGGAGCGAGTGGTGGTGTCGGCATCGAACCTTCGGGTTCGTTAAGCATTTATTATTATGTATTTGTAAAATGTATATAACAACGAAAATTGGCAATACAACTACCCCTTCTATCGATCCCCTTCACGATATATTTTCAAAAAACGGGTAAAAAACTTAATTATTGAAATAGAATTGTTTTAACTTTCATATCTAACCTTCATCTTCTAGTAAGCTACTTTAATTATTTTTTTTTTTTTTTTTTTATGACGATCATTCTTTATTCTTTAGTAAACCATTATATTCTCAATGATCTTTTTTAAATTTAAATTTTGAAAATTTCTATTGAAACCCTAAAATAATACTCCCTAAATCAATTATTATGGAAATGACCAAACTATAACATTTTTATGATGATTGATCTCTAAAATGTTAATTATTACGCTAGAGAAACCTAACTTTAAGGCAGCTTAGGCGTCACTATAAATAAAGGGCATAGACAAAATTTTAAGCGGGTAATAATCGGAATAAGGGGACAATGTATTTGCCAAGTTGCCTCATGATCAAGTCATTGCAGAGAAAATAAGTATTTATTATTTTATAAATGTTTTTGGAAATTCCCGTTTGAAACAAGAAGGAACATGGGGGTCGCAGTTAGGGGGGCTGCTGCCCCCCCATAGAAAATATGAGTAACAAAAGCAAATAATAAAATAAACTCGTACTTCTACCTATATTTATCAAGTTTTATATAGAAACATATTTCAATATTCTAATATCAGTAGGTTTTATTTGAACAATTAATTGAGCCTAACTTAGTCAGATCAACTCGAACCCTCCACCCCGGTCATAAGAATTTTAACAGTTTGCCCCCTAAACTAAATCCTCCGGACGCCCCTGGAAGAAAATCAGAATTTGTTTTTTATCTGAAGTACTGACCTTAATTCAGTCAGTGACTCGATTCAATTTTATCAGATGATTATTTTCTTATTTATTCAAAGGTGGAATAATCTGGAATCTCATTAAAATTTAAAGCTGGTAATTAAAACCTTATCTAGTTCTTATACCAAGAGTCTTCAATTATGAAGTTCAGGATAATTGCAAATAAATAAGCCTTTCTTTAATTTTTCAAGCCTTAAGAGGCGGATACTATCATTTTCCATCAAATTAGCTGGTAATGTTCTTGTCTTAATCCGGAAGTTAATTAACCTCCCTACTGAATTTAAGTGATCGCTTCAATAATTTAAGTATGAAACTTAATGGATTTCTCTTTTAAGTTTTATTAATATATCGCCATTTTTCGATCGATATAAGGTAGGGTGCCCAATTATGGCCTACATAAGGTTTAAAGTCCTATCCAATCAATTTGCATGAAATTAAACTCACAGAGAGATCAATCTGTCTTTTTTCATAAACAATCAAATCCGTATTTTAGAATAAAGTCTTGTACCATATTTTTTCGTTCTTTTAAAAAGTTGCCTTTAGGCCATATTCTAAAACCGAGTGCTATATGCACTATGGCCTATGCACTACATTTGTTTTTTGTTACCAAGGAAAACTTTAAGGAAATTTATAAATCCAAAAATTATGCTAATGCAAAAAAAAAACTTTATTCAATTATAAATTATCAAAGTACAATATAAAAAAACGCAATCAATAAGAATAAAGACGAAATTCTGTTTGTTTGTTCTTTATAGAAATCCATATTGTTTGTCCTAAATTCTCTAAATTTCGCTCAGAGGTTCTTTCATACCAGGCGCGAACACCTATCCACATTACAATTGCATAACTTCAGCCAATCTCTGGGTATATTCTTTATTATTATAAAAATCGATATGATCTCGCTTTACATTGGAGACAAGTCGACATTCCCCGGGTGACACCGGGGTATACAGCTAGTACATATATAATAAATGTCGTAAAATAAAACTCATTTAAGCATTATTAAAATATTTAAATAAACAAAAATCATCCCAAATGTATTACCTAGTAATAGAACTAGAGAGTGTCAGGGTCACTTTAGTGCCCCTGTAATAATTCAGTGCTTTCCTGGGTATCTGCTTGCAACTTTGTAGGCCATACTACGGCCTCCGCTGTTTTCCCATAAATGAACACTATAAATATCATCCATCAAAGTTGAAATAAACTCTCAGCTTTATTCTAAAACTACAGTTTCCAAGCTTTCAAGATCATCAAACTTTTAAAATCTATCAAGTATTACACTCAGGAGAAGCTTCTGGTGGCCACAAACTAACTACAACTTTCCGTCTCAATCTTTCATTGGTTCAGGTACAGAATAAGATGCTAAGTTGTTATTACTTTTATATCGCGCCGTTCTTTTTCCGCATTAGGCCATTATAGGCGCCATAATTGGGCCCCCTATCATATATTCTTCAAAACCAACTTGACGATGTTTCTGGTTGTATTTAAAGTCTTCTTACTTACTTACTTAATGCAGCTCTAAAACCCGTTGACGGGTCTTGGCCTCCACCAGCAGCTTCCGCACTCGTCGCGGTTCTGTGCGGCATCTGATGTCACTCCGTCTATCCACCGAAGTCGGGGTCGTCCTCGTCTTCTTGTACCACAAATGGGCTCGGTTAACAATTTCTTCGGCAACTCTGTTTCCATCATACGGGCTACATGATCGGCCCATCTAAGATGGCCCAGCTTAATAGTGAGGACTATATCTGATTATTTTGAGAGTTCATAAATCTCCTGGTTTTTCCTTTTTCTCCAGGTATCTCCTATAAGGATACCTCCAAATATTCTTCGTAGAATTTTCCTTTCAAAAGCCAAGAGTTCGTTTTCATGGGCTTTGGTCATGGTCCAGGTTTCAGACCCATATAGCAGGACTGTGCGGATTAACGCTTTATAGAGGTGAAATTCTGTTGCTCTTGATAGGATACGCCCTCTAAACTGCTTCTTGGGGCCAAAATAACAGTGATTTGCCGATATGATCCGTTTCCTAATTTCTACCTCATCGTTATTCTGGGAAATGAGGGAGCCTAGGTATGTGAACTGGGAGACCTTTTCAAACACATGGGATCGAAATGATACCATCTCCCCAGGTTTTGGCACTTCCCCAGTCACCATGTACTTCGTTTTGGCCTGGTTAACCTCCAGTCCCAATCGTTCAGCTGGACCCACTATAGCCATGAATGCCTCCTGTACAGCCGCATAAGAACAGTCTTCACAAACTATAATTTGTCCCCCCCCCTTACTCTATTTGAACTGTTTTCCAATCTCTACTTTTAGTAGTACGATATTTGGGACTTTACCTAAAAAAAGCTGACAAGAAAAATTCACATTAGAATGTAAGGTAACAGGTTCGCGTTCCGCGCTGGCCCTAGGATTATTTATTGGGAGTAAAAAATCCTTGGCTATGCCATCCCTCCGATAGGACGTAAAATGGAGGTCCCGAGCCTGTACGATGTCAGGTACTCGTTAAAGATCCCTATCCTAATTATACCTAAACAGGAAAAATTTAGGACTCCCACTGTAGCATTGTCTGATTAGCCTTAGTAGCATTAAAGGAGGTTAAACAAACAACACATTAGAATGTAAGGATAATAACGCGATGCACCATATGGACTATTAATTATGCAGGTTAATAGACAGACGCTCGAAATTATACCCTTGACCAACTAACTAACTTAACACCCACAAAGTACAAATTAGTCCTTTACAGTCTTGCCAAACAAAGAATCCAATCGCTCTATTAAAAATTGAGCTAGGAAATGCGAAAAACAAAAAATACAAATTATATAGATTCCCATTAATTTACTAGATGTAAAAGTTTTATTAGAAAAATAGTCAGAATACCTCGATCACTTCCCCCCGGTCATAAGAATTTTACCTGGAAGAAACCCTGCGGAAACCCTTGATTCATGTATAGTAATTTTAACCATTGCCCTGTTCATTAATTAATTAACGTCAAGCTTCCGATAATTTATCAACTCACTTCTTTTTCATGCACCACCTCCAAGCTCTATAATTATAGGAACCGGCAATTATTGAACAATCGTTTTAAGTCATAATTATGTTTGATGTTAAGGAAGATTTTAGCGGAACATAAGATTTTTTCATGACTACCGGTGGCAGTAAAATTCCCGTTAAATGAAATGAAATTGTATTCATAGTTCTGGGATATTCATTCCCTTAAAAAGAATAATGAAGTTCACTTATATCTCCACAATTCTATGAATCCATGTAAATCAGTCTTTAAAAACAGCTTCTTCTTCTTCTTCTTTGTCTACCTCTTCATGCCATTTAGCGTCGAGGAGCCTCAATCCAGCGCAGCCATGCCTCCCGGACCCTACTAAGCTGCCTCATTTCTTGGAGGGTTTTGCCTCTTTTCCCTCCTATCCGCTGAATATATTCCTGGTAGGAAATTCCTATAATGATATCCTATTTGCTATTTCTGGGTTTATCTTTCCCATTTTGCTAATGAATGTCTCCAAATAGGTAAATTCATGTACAACTTCAAGCACTTCTCCATTACAAATAAGCTGGAGTCCTCCTGATCCTCTCTCGATAGCACTAAGAACTTACTCTTGGAGGTATTTATTGTCATTCCTTTACGGAGGAGCTCTTCCTGCCATTCCACAAAAGCTAGCTGCAGTTTATTTTTCGTATCTGCTATCAGTACGATATCGTCGGCATACAGCAGACTTTTGACCATTACATTTCTCAATTTCCCAATGACCGTCCAGGAAGTAAGGCGTTTACAAATTTTATGTATTTCATCCATAAATATGATGAGCAGGAGGGGAATCAGGCTGTCTCCCTGCCTTACACCTCTTTCTAAGGGAAAAGGGTTGGACTCTCTACCATTGATCCTCACAACTCCTTTCGCTTCCTGGTAAGCTGATTTAATAGCTGCGATAAGATCTCCTGGAACATTTTTTTTCCTAAAAGCATCCCACATTTATTTTCTAGGGACAGCGTCAAACGCTGCTTTAAGATCCAGAAATGCCATATATGTAGATATTCTTGTCTCTGTCCCATGATTTCTCTGCAATGCTTCTTAATATGAAGATGTGGTCTTGAGCCTGCTTCCCTGGACGAAAGCCCGCTTGTTTCTCCTCTATTTGGTTCTCGACTATGAGCCTTAGTCTCCTTTCTAGCGGTAGTTGGGTAGCGGGAAGGTACTCAACATGATCACGGTGGAAGACAGACCTACTTCAGGGACCTAGCGACCCTGCCCAAGCGAGCTCTTGATTTTCCCTATTCCTATATTCTGGAGGGATACATGTCCTAGCCTATTCTCTCATACCAATTAGGATCCATTCTCTATTCTAATCCTACACCTTACCCTCCTTATGGTGATTCAGGGGGCCAGTTGCCCCGAGGATACGGGGCCTCCATCGCCGGGCTAATAACCCGCATGGCAGTATAGCTTATTCCTAGTACCGTAGCCTCGGATGCGGACAGATCTCACGGAAACGACCTGGCGCTCATAGGGACATACGATTTGGAACAAATTCAAGTTAAAAAACAGCAAATGTGGTAAATCTTTCATAAAGTTTTGAAAATTTGGAAAAATACACATAAGGGGTGTAGTAGTAAGAAACAGAAAAGTTTCACGTATAGAGGAGGCGCGCATCCCCTGGTTCCGTGTTAAATAGGAGAAATTCCTATTTCTTTTCTAGACGTTTTATATTTTGAAGACATATGTTATATTAAAAATATTCCTAATAAAATTCTGCCTAAAAATGATCCTGTTCATGTTTTAAGAGAGACTACCCCTTCTCAAAACTATCCCATTGAAAGAAAATTAAAAATTCGTTAGAGAGAAAGTTATTCTGAACACACAATAATGGATATTTAATTTTCTCCAAACTGGGTTTTCTCAAGTGCGGTTAGTCTATCAAACCATGCATGGACAGAATTTCATTAGAAATATTTTTAAATTAACAGATGTCTTCAACATATCAACAGTTTTCTCACAAAACAGAAAAAGAGTAAAAAAATGGGAATTTAAGGAGAGGAAACTGTGGATGCACCCCAACTAGGGATGGGAAGTTTCTACTATACTACACCGCTTAGGAGTATTTTTCTAAAGTTTTAAAACTCTATAAATTATTTCTCTCATTTTTCCTAATTTAATTTAAGAGTACATGAAGCTTTCTTAGTTCTCAGAATATTGCTTTGATAATTTCTGCACATAATTGGGTGCAACAAGATAATGGTATATTGATTTCTGGGTTTCATTCCATAGATATTCACTAAAACTGGTTCCGTTACGTCAAGAAGATCGGAATTCTAAGATATCTACAGAAACATTGCTCAAAAGAAAGTCCGTGCAACAAGGTAGGCAAGAACGAAAGAAGCTCTTCCCTACATTAACAGCAGAATCGATAGCAGATTTCGATTTCAATTTCAATTTTATTTCTGGTCTTGATAAAATTTAGATCAAGAAATCACAATGCGAACTTGGAATTTATTCCATGGGCCTCGGACCGTCCTTGCACTGAAACCTGTTCCCACGAACACTTTTCCATTGTATCTTTCCGGAAATTATATCACAGCGGTAAAAGCTCTGACTCATTTTTATGCGTCTTGATTATCATATTTGACAATTTCGTTACAGCACCACTCTTGTGATGGCTCTTTTATATCTTCGGCTGTTTAATGCTCTGGCAATATGAAATATAAATATTCGACGCCGGTGAGAAGCCGGCCTAGGACCTCTAGTGTTAAATATGTTTGCTGGTCTTAGCTCGTCAAAGGACCAGTAAGTAGGACTGGTGATGGATAGGCACTTGGGGATCGCATGAATAACTTGTTTATGCCAGTCCCAGGTTGGCATAGGTCCCCAAAGGGCTAAGAACTTTTTGTGGAGGTGTGTTCCTAAACTATTCAAAAACATTATTAAGTTTCCCTGCCTGAGAAAAATACAATATGGCCGTCGTTTACCTGAAAAATAAACAAGCAGACAAAATTGAAATTTTAGTTCAAATTTATTATTGGCCGTTGTTTTGAACCCTTTTTACCGACTTCTATTTATGACACATTGTCGAAAAACATGATCGTTCAGTCTAAAACTCGATAATTATTTCTATAATATAAAAATCTAGTGCGTGCTCGCAACACTCAACTTTCACTTACCAACTTACTTAGATTAGAAATTAATGCGTTTTGCTAATTGCCACTTCTGAATTGAACAGAACGGCTTAAATTATGAACAATGGTCTGTCCGCATGAGTGGGCTCAACGAGTTTTATAAGTTGACTGAATATTTTTCTTTTTTTCTCCTCTATATGTTTTCTTTATTTTTATCATATCTCATATTTAGCCATTTCTTATTTTTAGGCGGAACGAGAGATAGTTAATTTCTCCATATAAACAAAAACAAAGGTACTTTATAGGAAAACAAAAAATGCCCCTTCCCCATTTAAGCCCCCTCAGAACATTTTAGTAATGATAAAACTTACCTGATATTAAAGAACAACTAATTTTCATTAAACATGACGAATTTGATAAAAATCGTTAAAGCCGTTTTTGAGATAATCGATAAAAAAGGTAAAAATTGAAAAAAAAATATGAAATAAAGTGCCACATCCGTTTGACCAATTTCGATGAAATATTGGCTATCACATCTTTGACATATACATACATCAAATACCCAGTTTGATCAAAATCGTTAAAACCGTTTTAGAGTAAATAAAAAGACACGTGAAAATGATACAAAATTTATTAAGTAAAGTCCCCCCTCCCGTAGATCAATTTTGTTGAAATTTTTACAGTCATATCTCGGGCATATAAATACATCAAATACCAAGTTTGGTCAAAATCGTTAAAACCGTTTTTGAGTAAATAAAAAAAGCATGTGAAAATGATACAAAATTTATTAAGTAAAGTCCCCCCTCCGGTTGATCAATTTTGATGAAAGTTTTACAGTCATATTTTGGGCATATAAATAGATCAAATACTCAGTTTAATCAAAATCGTTAGAGCCGTTTTTGAGAAAATCGAAAAAACTAAAAAATGATTAAATAAAGTACCCCCTCCCTTTGAGCAAATTTGATGAAATTTTTGCTGTCACTTCGCGGGCATATACATACTCTAAATACCCAATTTCAGGTTCGCACGGTTTATAGTTTTTGAGCTAGTCTGTTCACACACACACACACACACAGAGACCATTTCGCGGGACTTGGTTATTTTGACTCAGGGGACCCCAAAACGTGTATTTCCGTTGAAAACCGGAAGTCGAAAATTTTCACGATCGCAATACTTCCACTTACTATATATTTCATATATAGGTAAGTGAAAGTAAAAAATTTAAAACGAATCATTGGAGAGTACAAAGTACAAGTGTAAATACCGTCTTTGTACGCCAATGTATAAATTACTGACAGCAATACCCGCCTACTAATAAAAATTAATATTTATTGAGTAGAAAAACTTAGTGTTCCTCTTTGGGAATACTTATGTATGTCATTCAAGGAAAAAAGGTGATAAGTAAAAGTTCTATGATGGCGCAACGCACCAGATTTTTTTAATGAATTCATCTTCCAAGGCTTGTAAGGAAGACCAATCATCTCTCTGGTGGCTCCATGATGTGCCTCTCACTTTATCACAGAGAGGTGTGGTTCTAGGATGGAGATAGGAGGGATAGATCCCCCCTGAAATTTCCAGGAAAATATTAGTGGAATAAATTTACGCATTTGTAAAAACTTTCTAGTTGTATTTATGTATATTAATCCAATAAGATTGGTATTCTTTTTTAAGACAAATAAGTGTGCTGTTATATGCTTTTCATTTGGAAACCATGTTTATAAATTGGATATTAAAACCTTACCAAATTCAAGATGGATATTGAAAATAGCATAGGTAGCCTAAAGAGAAAAAATTTTCCCTTAAAATTAGGTTTTTATACAACAAAATATCTCAGCTATCCTTCTGAGAAAGAAAACAAAAAGACAGGAGTATATCAAAAACTGATGGCTAAGTAAATAAAAAGTCCTGTCAGTGGCTTGATATTTTTAATTAACTCTTGATACAAATACCAATATTTTTGTAATATTGGTAAAAATACAATATGGTTAATAATAAAAATATGGTTGTAATAAGGAAAAAATACAAATAATATTTTTTCCCCTCTTATATCAATCTTTGCACAAAATAATTGACTTCTTGTAAAACCATTACCAGTAAGGAAGTAAGCTTTTTATATAATTCACAAAAAAATTAATAAATAATATAAAAAGATAAAGGGGAAAATATACCAAATCTTCATTGTTCTTTGAAATATTCTTTTTGTTCTATAAAACTCATTGAAATGCGCATGATTTATGTGACTTCTGATTTGATATAGCAATGAATTTTTTTGGGGGGTTAAAACAATTAAAATGGATGGACTAATTATTTTTTTAATAATATACCTGGTCATTGTAGTAGTCAGGTTTTTTTCACATCATAGCAACTAAGAGTTATACTTATAGTAAGATGTTCAAAACTGCTAAATCTTTTATTCTTCGATTTAAATTCTAATAGTGTTTTCTATATTTTAAAACAATTGATTCATTTAGATAAATAAAAAAAGGCCAATATTCACCAAAAACAATAATAAATTTTTTTTATTCTGGTAACGTTTCGGGTTCTAGAGCCATTTTCAAGCCATGCATCATACTTTGGGATTGTTCTTATGGTGATATAGAATAAAAAATATTTTTAAGGGTATAAATAAAAAACTTGTTGCTGAAGGCGTCATTTTTAGATCCATCAGTCATACATTGTTATAACTGCCACCACTAACTCCGAGCAACATAGTTGAATTTCTTGATAATTTATCTTTTCCCATTTAAAAAAAGTGCCCAAATAATGAATGTCAGCATTCCTATGTTGATTTAATCGTGATTATCCAAAATTTATTCTTTTTTGTTTATTCCTTCATTTCATAGTTTAGAAATTGGGAAATATAAAAATCTGCGTTCTTTTTGTTTTTTCTATTGTGCATTTTAAAAGGTTTGCGATTGTAATAAAAGTATGTACTCTAGACCACTTATATCTATCACATTTCAAAATTAGCCATTCATAGTTTGAGATGTATAGCTTAGTAAGTATACACTCTGGCCTGGTTTCAAGATTAGATGAATGAGATAAATAATTCATTTTGTTAAATTAGCTAGGGGCTTACTCTTTTTAGGAGACCTTCCAGGGGGCACATCCAGCCTCTATCTAGGAGCAACAATAAATAATAAGGATATAACCCAGGTGATCGATTAAACATAAATGTTCATTTCATAAGGGCCCCCTGAAAGATGGAAACGAAAAAATCTATTACTATTTTTGAATTATAAGAAGTGCTTTTACATAGTAATATTTATGCCCTTAAATGGAAAACTGGCCGTGTTTAAACATTGTGATTTACGAATTGGTATGTACATATTTTAAATTAGGCCTTTCATGACTTATGAAATTAAAAAAAAAAAAAGTGCCCCTCTCAAGAACATTTCTGGGTCCACTAATGCATCAACTACTTATATTATAGTTGTTGAAGAAGAATTGAAGCATGGAAATGCAAAAGGGTATAAGTGCCAAAAAAATATTTAAATTTTTTTTTGTCATATTGTTAAGTCTGCCAAAGCCAGTCTTCAGAAATGGTTATTAGTAATGGTGTTTTGTTAAGAATTAGTTCATTGAACATTCGAAGGATGGCATGGTTGTAAGAGCCGAACGTAGTTCACCCTAGAGGTTATAAGTCATAGCATATCTGGAAAATTTTCTCTAAGGCACTTATACCATTATGCATTTCCACGCTTCAATTACTTGCCAAATACTGCAGCAAATACCCTTCCTGGTTTTATTTTGTTTATCACTTTTATTACACACAAGGCGATACTACCTACTGGCAACAAATAAGAACTACCTTGAAGTGGAACAGGTTTATATTAACATTGAAGTATCCTTATCCTTCACATTGGGAATTACCCTCGAACAATGACTAATATTCATCTAACTTTCCCAGGAAGTCATTAAGAAATATCACCTTATTAAATAATTAATTAAATACTTCAGAAAATGCTGTCAGTATAGTACCTCTCATAGCATATAATAAAACTAAAAGAATATAACATTTCTGCTGTGAATATGTTTCTTATTTTTATATGCATCAATATAATTTTTTTTTTTTTTTTTTGTGCTGGGAATGATCACAAGTATGTAATCATTTCCTGTGACACACACATACCTAACTGTTAAAAGTTTTATCAGCAATAACAATTAGTCTAAATTCATTATAGAAACTATATCATGTGCAATCAGAGTTGTAACTTTTGAAAAAAAATTAATTTAACTTTTTTAATGTTTAGGTAATGATTGTAAGGGTTTTCCTGCTTGCCTCTTTAGTAGGCCTTGCTAAATTGCAATCTGGTAACCTGGATGAATTAATAGAAGATGTATTCGGGAAAGATCCTGCTGCTTTGCCAGATAATAAACAAGGAAATGACGTCAATAAAACCAATAAGCCTAGAGAAGCTGTTGATGAAAATGGTGATCAATGCATCTGTGTTCCTTACTACCAGTGTGCCAATGGTAAAATAGTAACTGATGGTACTGGAATTCTAGATATTAGGTAAATTTGATTCTTTATCACTGTCAGAAATGAAAGTTTGGAGTGAAGTTTCGAAAGGAGTATACTGTAGTATGGTCAACAGGTTCAAAGGCTTTCGAGAAATCAAAATACATACATACTATTATTTTATCTGTTAGTCATATTTTTTAATTGTTGAGGCTAATGCTCCAGATGGAGTCTTAAAAGTAAAGAGGTACTTTTCCTGAGCCTTTCCTAACACAATGATTTTAAATAATCTGAATTTGTTTTGAGATATCATAATCGTTATTTTTCAAATTGAATGAATAATATTAAGCCCATCTTTCCAAATGCTATCCTTTTTATTTTTCTGTATGTAAAAAAGTATTTAATTAGTAAAGACTCATAATACAGCTTGCATGTACTGTTTCCAAAATTTTCAGTCTTACCACCTTATGAAAGAAGGATAAAAAAATTTTTATATATATTTTAGGATAAGAGGTATTTGTGAAGATTATATAGAGCAGTGCTGCAAAGATCCAATAGAAAATACTATTCAGCCAAAACCTAAACAAAGGAGTGGATGCGGTCAACGTAACCCTGATGGTGTTGGCTTCAGAATAATAGGAGACAACAACCATGAAGCGCAGTTCGGTGAATTTCCTTGGATGGTAATTTTTGTTTTTATCAAATTAATGTTATTATTAGTTAGTTTTATAATAATTTTAAAGACTTCAAACTATAGTAGTCATTGGTTAAAATCCTAATTGAGTTCCTTGATGATCACCAAATGATTTTAACAAGCTGACCTCATAAATTTCAAAAAAGAAATGTCTTGGGCTGGTCGAGACTTTGCAACAAGCCAAGCACCCAAATATCGCATACCCTCTCAACACCTTATTCAAAGTAAAATCAAAAAGAAGACATGACCATCCACCTCCTTGTTCCATCTCTTTTCATAAGAAAACTAAGCAGAGGAAGCTGACTATATCCAGGTCCAGACAACTCACAAATAATTAATCGATTTGCCCAATAGTTCATTTTTGACAATGCCTTGTAGGGTTTGATGCACTTATGTTTACTTCTTAATTTGATATAGATGAGGAGGGTTAAAATACTTGTATGATGTAATTAACATTTCATACTCATGACTTTGCTCCAGGATCATCCTCAGAGTAAAAAATCTGGTGCGTGCGCGCAACACACAACTTTCACTTACCAACTTACTTAGATTAGAAATTGACGTGTTTTGCTAATAATCATTTCCCAAAGTCACACATTTTTCTACATTCATATCTTATTTTTGTTAATCGTTAAAGCCGTTTTTGAGTAAATAAAAAAACCTGTGAAAATGATACAAAATTTATTAAGTAAAGTCCCCCCTCCCGTAGATCAATTTTGATGAAATTTTTACAGTCATATCTCGGGCATATAAATACATCAAATACCAAGTTTGATCAAAATCGTTAAAACCGTTTTTGAGTAAATAAAAAAAACATGTGAAAATGGTACAAAATTTATTAAGTAAAGTCCCCCCTCCGATTAATCAATTTTGATGAAATTTTTACAGTCATATTTCGGGCATATAAATCGATCAAATACTCAGTTTAATCAAAATCGTTAGAGCCGTTTTTGAGAAAATCGAAAAAAAAACGTAAAAAGTTATTAAATAAAGTACCCCCTCCCTTTGAGCAATCTTGATGAAATGTTTGCTGTCACATCGCGGGCATATACCTACACTAAATACCCAATTTCACACACACAAACACACGCACACGCACACGCACACGCACACGCACACGCGCACACACACACACACACACACACACACACACACAGACCATTTCGCGGGACTTGGTTATTTTGGCTCAGGGGGTCCCAAAACGTGTATTTCCGTTGAAAACCGGAAGTCGAAAATTTTCACGATCGCAATACTTCCACTTACTATATATTTCATATATAGGTAAGTGAAAGTAAAAATTGGTATCAGTCTTGTCTCTCTGACCCTCCAGAAGCTAGCCTGATAACTTCCTTTATTCCGCTCAGGAAATGGAGTAAGTCTGCTAGAGAGGTGTTGCTGTCTAAAATCTCCAGTTGATGTTAATTTGATTTTCGGGGTCACCTGTGGTGTAGTGGTTAACATAGAAACTTACAATACTAATGGTCGCGGCCCTAAGATTTTTTAATGGGAGGAAAAAATCCTTGTCTATGCCGTCCCTCGGATAGGATATAAAATGGAGATCCCAAGCCTGTAGGATGCCAGGTACTCGTTAAAGATCCCTATCCTAATTATACTTGGATAAGCAAAATTTAGGACTCCCACTGTAGCATCGTCCGATCAGCCTTAGTAGCGTAAAGTGACGTTAAAACAAACAAACAATTTGATTTTCTGGGATTTGGAAAAGTTTATTTGGCTCTTCAATGATTAGAACTTGTATGAATGGAAGTCTAAATAATAAAAAGCGTCTTTCACTTACCAAATGTGCACATACGTGTGTATGTGTGTGTTTCCAATTGAAATATATTAAAACTGAAATGTGATATAAAATAATTCTATATGATGGTAAAATGATAATAATAAATTCTTTTACCCAAGACTAATTTTAGGTCAAATATTAACTGAATAGGTAGCGCTGCTTAGAAGAACTGTTTTGGACGATGCTAAAGAGATAATGGTCTATACATGTGGAGGAGCACTTATCCATGAAAGTGTAGTTTTAACAGCTGCTCATTGCGTTGTTAAGTAAGAATCCAATATTTATTTAAATATTACAAGTACTAGTTTATTTTTATGATATAAAAAATACAGCATCTCCATCATTCAATCTGGCGATCAGGATGAGTGTGGCAGAGATTAGCCAAAGGCTCTTATTCGAGCCTGTAGCACTAATAATGTAATGTAATTAACAAATACTTGTAAGATTTTTCATGAAAACTTTATACATTCAATAAAAACTTGATTAATTATAAACTAATCACTAAGTTATATTTCCGTTTCATGTGTATTTACTTCACCCTCCCTTGTATTACCACAGTACAGATATCAGAAAATACATAACTTTAATCTTTTGTAATTTTCACAATTATAACTTCTTAAACTAGGTCCTCCTCTCCATCTTCACTACCTGAACATGAGACATTTCAGTGGTTGTTCCGGAAAAATTACACTTCTGAAACTGATCCTGTAATCTGGGCTAGCTGCAGTTCTCTGTTCTTTTTTATCTATATTTATCGCAGAAACCCCTAGGCCCGGGGGAGGATTAGCTAAACTTAATAGTCTTTGATAATCCATTTTGCTTTCAACCATGACTGGTTTATGAAAAAATGTTTTCTGAACGTAGCTCTTTTCATGGTTGCCATACACCAGTGGTACCACTCTTCAATGGAATCTTTTCTGTATCTTTTTCAATTTCCTGGTATTATTAACAGCCCTTACCCGAATACATATCCTGCTTTTAAGCATGACCTTTTATGTCACAAAAGAAGGTTAATAAGCATTTCTCTTACTAAAATCTGTTTCTCATGAGGCCCACTAATCAATATGTAAATTTAAAACATGTTAAAACAATCTACCGAATTTGGCAAAATGTCTTATCCTGAGGTTCTTTTGCTAATGCATAAAAATGTCTTTATGCCATTATAATTTTATTTTTAAAATCTCTACTGATTTTCCTGAAAGTTGTCATTATTCCTGATTCTCCAATTTCCATGTTCCTTCACCGGGCTGAATATTTTTCTGAGCATCTTTCTTTCCCAAGCCTTCCAAAATCGTTTCACTCCCCATGGTCATAACCCAGTACTCACTCCCATATGTAACCACAAGTCTTATTGTTTTGTAAAGAGTGGTTTTCGCAGATCGAGACAATGTATGGTATTTCAGAGCCTTGTTCAGCACAAAAAGAAATCTGCTACCAGCCGCGATTCTAGCTTTGATCTCTGCAGTTGTGCCATTTTCTTGTGTGACCAGAGAACCTAAATATTTAAAGCATTATATGTGCACTTCTTCTTCTCCACCCGCTTCAGTTCTAGAGGTCCTCATGTATTTGGTTTTTTCCTCATTGATTCTCAAGCCCATGTTTGCTGCTGCCGCTTCAAATTCTTCCAAAAAGCCAGAAAGGGCTGGTAAGGTGCGTGCAGTTATCACTACCTCGTCTGCATATGCCATTTGTTGGGATAGCCTGCTGTAAATGCTTCCTCCGGGGTTAGTCCTAATTGACCTGATTGCCTTTCCGAGTACCAGGTTGAATATTATGGGTGATAGGACTTGTCTGAGTCCGCTTGTCACTTCAAACTCCTTTGATAGGGTCCCACCAACGCTTACCTGAGCCTTAGTTTCTTTCCAGATTATTTCCACTAATCTCACTAACTTTGGTGAGATTCTTAGGGACCTAATATTTCTAGCCACCATTCTCTTTCTATTGAATCTTATGCTTGCTTAAAATCAATGAAAAGGTGGTGCAGGCTAACGTTATGTTCATAACACTTTTCCAATAGCTGCCTTAGTGAGAAAATTAAGTCTGTTGTGGATCTGCCTTGTCTGAACCCGCACTGGTAATCCCCAGTTATCATCTCACCAACCTCCGGTTAATTGCAATAGAGAGAACCTTATACTCAGTCGATAGTACCGCTATTCCACAATAACTCTCGCATGACATTCTGTCTTATAAGAGTATATGGGGCAAAGGATTGCTTTGCTCGAGTCTCGTGGCTTTCTTTCCTGGGTCCAGATATCCCATATCAAATTATATATATACTTGGTCACTGCCTGTCCTCCATACTTCAGAAATTCCGCCGGTATTTCGTCAGAGCCTGGTGCCTTTTGATTTTTCAGTGACGCAATTATTTCCATTATCTCCTCTTGGTCTGGTGGCACTTCCTCTCCCTCATCTTCCCCTTGATTCCACTCTTCCTGCTTCTGCCCTGCATAACCACCATCCTCTATCCTATTTATGTTCAATAAGTCCTGGAAGTATCTGACCCATCTATCCAAAATGTCCTTACCATTTCCCAATAGATTTTCTTCTTCATCCTTACGAAATTGGGCCTTGGTGCATGCCCTGCCCTAATATTTTTGATACCCCGGTAAAACTTCCTGCTGTTCTTCCTATCGAATTCCTGCTGTATCTTTTCAAGTTTCTCTCTTTCCTGAGTCCTCTTTTTTGCCCTTCATAGTTTTTTAACTTTTGCCCTTTTTCTTTTATTATCTTCTACTGTGGCTCTCTTTCTTCTTTGCAGTAGTTTTATCCTTGCATCATTTCTTTCTTTGACTGCTTTTTCACACTCCTGGTCAAACCAGTCATTTCTCCTGTTCTGCTGTCTCTCACCTAGCACTTCTGTTGCCATACCTTTCATAGCTTTTTTAAAAGTGCTCCGATTCTCTTCAATTGATTCGGACAACTGGTGACTCTCGAACCTCTCCTCAATTTTTCTCCTGAACAGGTCACAGCCCTCTTCTAGATGCACTTTTTCTCGATTGAGAATCGGTCTCCTTTCCTCTCGGGCTCTTGGGTATGAAGCTACTTTCATTTTATACTTGGTTTTTACTAGAATGTGGTCCGAACCACAGCAGGCACCTCTGAAACTGCATACATCCTGTTTGTCAGTCGCGTGTCTACTATCCACCAAATCATGATCAATTTGATTTCGGATCCTCCCATCTGGTGACACCCAGGTTTCCTTGTGGATATTCTTGTGAAGAAAAAGTGTGGCTCTCACCCTTATTCCCCTATTTGCTGCAAAATCTATTAAACGTATCCTATTATCACTGGAGACATCGTGCTTGCTATGCTTTCCTATAACTGGATAAAATGCGCTCTCCTTTCCTATTTTTTGCATTCCAGTCACCTAAGACTAACTTAACATTACACTTAAGGATTACCTCTACAACCCTCTCTTAGCGTTACGTAAAATTCATCATTCTCTTCCTCTGATTTATCTTCTGTTGGTGCATGAACACTCACCATAGTTCAATTGAAAAATCATAGTTAAATTCCTTGGAGCCTAATCCTACAGATTCTTTCATTAACTGCTTCATAATCGATTTCTGCTTGTTTAAGGGAGTTTCTTACCATAAAACCTGTTCCAAACATGTTTGTCATACTGCCACTGTTGAAGAGAGTGTAGTTACTCAGAGTCACTATGTCTACGTCCTTCTATCTTATTTCCTTCAGAGCTACAATATCCATTTTATATTTCACTAATTCTTGTTCCAACATTCTACTTACTCCTAGTTGAAACATACTTCTAACGTTCCATGTTCCAAAATGCAAAAGTCCATTTTCTAGTGTGGGTCTTATCCTCAATACAGTCCAGCTATATCTTCTTTGTGTACTCGCAACGATTGGTTTTTCCAGGATAGGGTTGCTAGCCCTGTACCCAACCCCCAACCTGGAGGACCGGGATTTTCTGTCGGGATTTACTCCCTTAGTCTCTGAACTTTCATTCTAACCCATAAGGCGATGGGGGATAAGAGAATCAAGGAGTACCGGATAGGAATAAGAAGGGCCATAGAAAGGATTGGGTAGGATTTAGGTTATAGGTCAACGGACAGTTGTCCCTTTAGTCGCCTTATACCACAAGCGGTTAATACTGTAGGTCTCTTCTACCCCCGAGCCCACTGGTGTCTTTTATACTTTATTCATTTAATATGGAAAGTAGTAACTTTAAAATTTTAATTTCACTAGAACTGTAAAGATCCACTAATTCAAAGTTTTTCAATTCATTATTACTCCTTTACTCTATTTATCCAATTGGTGTCCAAAAACCTCCATTTATCCAAAGCATTATCACTTTCTTCTGATACTAGAGATGGGGTAACTTTTTCTTTTCTTTTCTTTTTTTTCAGAAACAATGAAGAAAATGATTTGTTTGCCCGAGCTGGAGAATGGGACACTCAAAGAACTAATGAAATTTTTCCATACCAGAACAGGAAAGTTATTCGTGCCATTATCCATCCTGGATTCCAGGCTAAAAATTTATGGAATGATTTTGCATTATTAGTGGTCGAAAAACCATTTGAGTTTGCTGAAAATGTAGACACAGTGTGCCTACCTCCTCCAGGAGTTGTGCCACTTAGCAGAGAGTGTTATGCCAGTGGATGGGGGAAAGACCAGTTTGGTACTTATCTTAAGCATTTATTTTTATATTGTTATTTACAAAATCAATCTGAGAAGCTTACTTAACATATTGACAATCATTAGCCATTGGCAAAATCCTCTCAATATTACAAAAGCTATTTAAATATCCATTTCATTGCTACCCGAATTCAGAAGCAGTATTAAATAAAGTTAATTAAAGAACATTATGCTTTATAACTAATAACTAAGCTACAGGAGAACTCAACTACAGCGGTTCCCAAAAGTGTGGAGGATTAAAGGTTTTGCGGAGGCAAAGCTTAGTAATTTAAAAAAAAAAAAAAATAAACATTTGTGTAGAAAAATAAATATAGTGAATTATTTTAATATTGAACATATTATGCCAATAGGAATATGCTCTGAACATATAACTTAGATAAGAATTATCAGTAAAGGAACGTGTATGAAAATGCTCCATACTTATTTACAAATAAGATTGTCAAACATTATAGGGGGGTTGAAATTATTATATAGGGGGATTATATAGGAATGATATGATTATATAGGAAATTATTATATTATAATATATATAATATAATATATATTATATTATAGGGGGCTTGAAATAAGAAGTTTGAGAACCACTGGCTTGCTATAAAACTGATTAAGGTATTTTCAGTGCCGGTGTAAATTCCATTATAGCAACTTAGGTTCTGCTATATTAGTGCTATCATTCAGAGAACCACTGATTTCGTTTTATTTTATTTTTACATATTTATTAATTTTATTTTATTATTTCATTTTTTTTCTTGTAATACTAATTAACTTCAATATTTTAAAAATAGTTTTAAAATCTATCAATTGAGGGTAATTAACCTACGCCCATTTGTCCTAGTCAACACTCAAGCTTCAAATCCGTAAGTGTGGAGTGGGCCTTTGAGCATTATGCTTGATTATCATTGGTTATCAACCTACTTTTAAATAGCTGGTGTGGTGCATGCAACACACAACTTTCACTTACCAACCTGCTTAAAGTAGAAATCAACGTGTTTTGATAAATGTGTAAACGCCATTTAGCAACTTCACAGAAAATAGCTTTTTCCACTTCTGTTTGTTATTCTCCATAAGATTATTATAATTATTGAAAAACTTTTAAAGTCCCCAATACTTGTCGATTTATAATTAAGTCCATATTTATTTTTTAAAATAATCCTGATTTCATCAATAGTCGAGTTTTTTTTTTTTTTTTTTTACCGCTTGCTTGTATTTTACTTCGAGTTGCTTGTTGTAAATCTATTGTGAAGGTGAATCGATAGAAGGTTTGGTTATGGCTCATAGTAAGTAAAAACTAAATTTTCCAATGTTTGTCTCTTATGCCATTCCGGAAAACGAGTTTGTTTATTTCATTCAGAAATCTATTGTGGAACTAAAGTTTGAAAACTAAAACGTAATTATTAAAGATTACCTTGCACCGTATTTTTTTCACTACATAAAATGCTTTAAAACATTCAACGCCGGCTCCATATCCTCAAGGTTTTTTGTTCTTTTACTAATCCACTATAATGTAATACAATAACAAAATATAATATAAGTTGTGAGAATAATTTTAAAATTAAGTGAAAACTTTAAAAATCCACAATTTTGGCTATAAAGCAGCTAGGAAAAAGCGCCGAAATGACCGCCATGAACCAGTGCAGGTGGCTGACTATCTAAATTCAAAACTTTTCTACCTGGCCATCGCTTTTAAGTGGATAGAATAGAAGATACCTGAGTACATGACTGAGACGTAGTTGGCCACCTGAGCTCACCAAGTGGTACATCCCTGGGACGTACTTGGCATTGAATGTGCTAATTAATTTGAGCATCACTTATTCACTCTGTTTTATTGTTAAATAAAAGTTTTTTTTTTTATTTGTGATATAAGGGAATACAAGCGTAATAATTCATCGTATCTTATTCTATAATTCTCTATTTAGTTGACGTTCATTAGTTACCATGAAAACAAATAATTTCCATTAAATATGTATGTTTCATAACAAGTTGAAAACTCTTTCCCATAAACAGAATGCCTTTACTTATAAACAGTAGTCTGTCATTAAATGGGTAGCTCGCATGCATGGGTTCAATATTTTTTAAGAGTTGTAGGTACGTATTTCGTATTTCTTTCTCGATTATTTTCATATTTCATATTTATGCATTTCTGATTTTTAGGCTTTAGACCCATTTTTGAGATAATTGAAAAAAACTTAAAAATGGGAAAAAAGTTATGAAATAAGGTGCCCCCTTTGCTGTCGTTTGATTAATTTTGATAACATTTTTGCTGTCATATTGTGGGCATATGTATACATCTAATATCCAATTTTAGGTTCGTACAATTTATTGTTTTGGGCTAGTCTGTTCACACACAGACCATGTCGCGGGAATTCGTTATCCACAAAACGTTTATTTCCGTTGAAATCAGGAAGTTGAAATTTTTTATATTCGCAATAGGGGAGAGCGGGGTTGGTTGGCAGCACTTTTTTGATTGTTGAGTCGTTCCTGTTAATATAATCCCAATAGGGCTGATACCACTGTAAACTCCAAGTATTAGAGTACTTCATGTATTTTTTTCACCACATAATATTTAATATTAAGATCATAGAAAGTTGAAGAATTCGTCAATCCAGAGTATGCCAATTAACCCCCTTATGTGGGCAGGTTGGCCTAAAAGGTGAAGTTGTTTAGCCATCTCATTCAAGTACTGCCTGACACATATTATTGTTATTAAAAGCTGCACTACAATGCTATAATAATTTTGAATCGGTTTTTAACAGCTTTCAAGGGAAAATAGGATGACAATAGAAGAAGATAGAAGTTTAGACTGTCGTCACTTTCTGCATAAGAAAAATTGCTCTCATCCTCCTCGCTGGAACTAAAGACAATTGGTAGTTTCACCTTTGTTTATGTTTACCTTGCTTTTGTGAATTGCTACTGCGCCAACAAACCCCAGTTGAAGAGAGCCAACTAACAGGAGAGATCATATGAAAGATGGCCAAGGGCAGGGGAGAACAATCAAACAAGAAACTGGTTAGTCGAAAGGTTAGGTTTTTCAAAGGAGTTTGGGGCTATGTGAACATAATCGGAGTCAAATGTTTTGCCATGCCATTAAACCATATTTACTGCACACTCAATCAATGAAGCACACTCTTCTCTTCACTGCTACCACCGGTGCCAACCTACCCCGTTCTCCCCTACTTTCCCTAGTAACTTCCTTTATATATTTCATATATAGGTAAGTGAAAGTAAAAATTAAAATGAGCCCTATTTTTTTAGTGTCTGCATTATTTAACATGTTACATAATTTTTCCATATTTATTGAAGAGGTTATTGATGATATTTAATTAAAAGTCAAAGACAATTTATAATAATTCCTGTTACCTTTCCCAGTTAAACTAGAAATTATTTTATTGATTTTAGATAAAGTTGTAGTGTTAATAAAACTGCTCTATTATAATAATAATGGTTATGATTCAGGTCAGAAGGGAAAGTATCAAGTAATTCTCAAAAAAATTGATCTACCAATTGTACCTAAAGATCATTGCATCAAGCTCCTTCGCAGTACCAGGCTTGGTCCATACTTCAAATTACATGATAGCTTTGTATGTGCTGGAGGAATTGTAGGAAAAGATACTTGCAAGGTAATTTCAATTACATCCATAAAAAATGAATTAAAGATGAATAAATACTCTGAATAAAAACTCTGTCTCCCTGTTATCTTCCCTGCTCTTTTACACATATACAACTTTTCCCTACAAAATTCCATATTTCCTGAAGCCTGGAAAAAAGTGATAGTTCGTCCACTGAACAAAGTACCAATTCCCACCTTAGCCTCCGACTATAGACCCATAGACCCATCTCCATCCTTTCTAACCTATCTAAACCGCTCGAAAGAATTGTCCACACCCAACTCAAGGACTTCCTAGAGCGGAATGCTCTCCTCAACCCTCTTCAGTCCGGCTTTCGTTCCCATTATTCCACACAATCTGCTCTGTTAAAGATCACTCAGGACCTCCATTCCTCCATAGACGAACATAAAATTACCATCCTAATTCTCTTTGATTTCTCAAAAGCGTTCGATACCGTCAATCATGAGATCCTCCTTTCTAAACTCCAAAACCTGTCCATATCAAACAGCGTCTTAAAGTGGTTCCTCTCATTCCTATCCCAATGTTCACAAACAGTTCACATTCCTGATAAACCTCCTTCCTCACCTTTCTTATTAACTATAGGAGTACCACAAGGATCCTCACTTTCACCAACTCTCTTTTCCGTCTATATCAACGATCTCCCTGAGTCCATCAACCATTCACAATACCACTTGTACGCTGACGACCTCCAAATTTACCTATCCTTCCATCCTTCCAAAATGCTGGAAACAATCCGGACATTACAAGAAGATATAGACAGCATCAACGCCTGGGCAGAGAAAAATGAGTTAAAACTGAACGGAAAAAAAACCAAGGCAATCCTCATTGGCTCCAAGCACCTTCTTAATTCCCTTCCTTACTACCCCTTACTCCGCCTTAATGACCAAACCATTCATTTCCAATCCCATGTCAGAAACCTTGGAGTGATCTTTGACCAGCACTTGTCGTGGAATAACCATATTTCCGAAATCACCAGAAAATCAATTGCTATCCTCAAACAGTTCCTAAGATCACGTGACTGCATGCCCTCAAAAACTCGTCAGCTCCTAGTTTCCTCTCTTATATTCCCCCATTTCGATTATGGCTGCCTTGTATACGGTGGACTGTCTGGTATGCATGAGGCGAGGTTGAAGAGACTAATGAATTGCTTCATAAGATTCATTTTCGGTGCCCCCAGGCGCTCCCACGTCTCCAGCTGGTACGCTGAATTGAAATGGCTCTATCCAGTTTTTCGACGGCAATACTTCCTAGGTGTTTATCTTTCCCAAACCTTTAGAACCAAGAAACCTCCGTATATCCTAAGTTTGTTCACACCATGCTCCTCCATACATTCTCTAAACACCAGATCCCAAACTTCTAAGCTGTATATCCCTTTCTACCGATCTGCCTCCTTCACAAAATCCTTTATCATCCGTGCCGTCACCTTCTGGAATTCATTACCTGTCTCCATCCGAAACACTTCATCCCTCACCTCCTTTAAAACCCAACTATTCCATCACCTCCTGAATCTCCAATCTCCCGTAAATATGTAAATAGTGAAGTATAGTGAGGACATATCTATACATATATATCTATACGATTTTTTTTTTTTTATACCTTTTAAGCTCAAAAGCTGATCAAAGTTTTGTACTTAACATCCAAATGTCTATTTTTTATTTCTTCTTACAATATTCTGTTTCAGTTATTTTTATTTTATTATTTTTATTCTTTGTGTCTACTTTGTATTTTAATTCTTTATTTTTTATTGTATTTCCTTTAAGTAGCCAGACATATGGCCACTAATTTTGTTCATGTCTGTTATTCTTAGGGGACTTAATGTCCCAGAATAAAAATTACTTTTTTCTTTCTTTTTCTTTCTTTCTTAAATATTTCAATCAGGTGATATTTTATCCTTGAATGCAAACTTACAATAAATGCTCAGGATTATAATGGCACGATATATTAAATAATAATCCTTATAGTAGCTGTTCTTCTTAATCTACCCTGTCTACCACATTGCACAAGGAATCCTTCACCTGAGCCAATCCTATGTCTTTTCCTCAGTCTCACTTCTTTCTAGCCTCCACAGTTTCACCTGAGACAGTTTCTACCTCACATATTAATATTAGCATGCATTCCTCTGGTATTCTATAGACATATCCAAACCACCTCAACCATTATATACCAATAAACTTCTTGGATGATCTCACATCTATTTTGGTCTTTATCATACTCGTATCAATCCTCATGTAGGAAAAACTGGGTTCCAACAGAAATTATGCCTGGCGGCACCCCCCTCATTCAGGTAGTCAGGAGGCCTTTCTCGAAAGCCATCCGGACTGAGTGGCACCACCGAGAGGTTTGACCCTCAGCCCAGACAGGAAATTTCAGGAAGACTGTGGTTGGAAGAGAAACATTCGTGTGGGGCTACATCAATACACGCAACATTTCAATAGTTGATTGAAGTTTTTTTTCCCCTAGTCATATTTCATCATCCTAGTCATCCCACTTGTTTTCCCCATTTTTCACACTTCGTATAAATTATGGTCTTCAGCAACCTTAACCAACATTTTAACGGTGAGGCTGGAGTCCAAGCACTCATCTTATGCTATCTCCAGCATGGTTAAAGTTTTTTGAACTTTATGCGTACTAAGAGACGCACTCTTCTATTAAACATAATTTATAGGTACAGTAAAATTACTTAAATAAAATAATTAACATTGTAATAATTTCTTTTTACAGGGTGATGGAGGAAGTCCCCTAGTCTGCCCAATCGAAGGCAGGCCAGGAACATATGAGGTAACTGGTTTAGTTGCTTGGGGAATCGGTTGCGGAGATGAAACTCCAGGGGTTTATGCTGGTGTGGCCTATGCTCGCTCTTGGATTGATAAGACCATGGCAGATATTGGTTTTTCTCTAGAGTGATAAACTAAAAGGTAAATAATAGTATTATCCTTAAAGAACTGTAGTAAAATGAAGCTCTGATTTTTTAAACAAAACTATATAAACTCTTTTTATTACAGAACAAGTTTCTCTATTTCTTTAATTTAGTTTATAATTAATTTTTCAGAACTGAACTGCTAGCTGAAGACACAGGCAACTAAGGAGCTTTCGTTTAAACCAAGTTCCATTTTAACTTCAGTTTAAATTTAAATGTTGTAATGAAATCTGAATAGTCGTGAAACACTATTTAGTGACTAATAAAATTTGAAAATTTATAATGTTGAATTTCCTTGTATTATTAATATTAACTTGTAAATATTTTATTTTAAAAAATAAATTATTTTAATGTTATTTAGTGATGATTATAATTTTAAGTAATAAATATAAACCGTTCACAATGAAATATTACATTATTTTCAGATATTTTTTTTTAAATTCATGAAAGGTCAATGCAATAAGACTATTTTTTAAAAATGTGGTTTATTTAAGAAAATATTTTAAAACTATTTTATTTATATAAATACTCAAAATTATCTTTGTGAAATTGTAAAATAATATGATTTATAATAAGTTTTTATAAGTAAAATTAAGAAGCTTTCAAGAAAGTGTATATAAAATTACTTAAATTAAGAGTAAATTTTTTTTTTTCTTAACATATTTCCTCAACCAGTACACTTTCATAATAAAAACATTTGGGAATATAGAAGTGTAGATATTTTAAGATCCGCTTCATTTCTTTAGATTTCAATAATACTTTATAACTACTTAAGAATAGGGAAAATATTCAAAACCATCAGAAAAGTTATGTACGGTCAATTTGTTGCAGATAAAGGAAAACCTTTAGATGAGAGCCTAATGTTTATATAAACCATATCTATTTCAGTTAAATATTAACAATTATTTGAATTTTAATTAATAATTACTGTAGGGCAGTATATGAAAATAAAATGGAAAGAAATTTATTGGTTAAAAATAATTGATATTTTTTAGCCCATTGAAAATTGTATCACAGTTTGTTAAGGCTTTAGGCATAAAACACTGACTGTTTTATCAAGAGACAGAGAAAAAATATTAACAAAAATAAATATTTTAATTATTTTTATTTATTAATTTTTACTGAACCCAGTTGGGTTTGCTGAATCTTAAAATTGTACGAAACTTCAAAATCTTGTCGCTATTTTATCAATTATTCATTCAGTTGAACAATCAGTTATATTGAATAACAAAATTGAATCATGTAATTGTGAATTTTACCTGTCCTTACAAGGGCTTATATAAAAGTACAAAATATTCATATATATATATATAGTTATAGGTAGCAAAAGTACCTTCTAGGAACTATGAGTCACTTCTTTGCTGACTCCTTTATAAACCCTTAGAACAATAGGAAGCTGGCTCGCTAGATGCTCAGTTAGATGTAATCTATTACCTAGTTATTATCATTTGATGTAGTGTTTGTCATTCATAATAAATTCTTTTTAAAAAGTCTTGTGCGTATTGAAGTTATTTAACTGGCGTCCGAACGACAGGGACTTGGGCAGAATTTTGAAGATATTTAAAGTAACTTTGCGGAGCTTTGAATCGAGTGTAAAACCGATATCAAGCAGCATAACTACTTCTCTCCGTCTTGAGGAAGATTGCCACTGCGTATACAAGTATAGCAAGCATTCTCCACGACCACAGAGGTATCTATTCAATTTTCTGAGGATTATCAAATCTTGACACCCAAGTTTCGAAATAATTGTTGAGGCTTCACTACCACGAGGAAGAAGATTTATTCACTGAAGACAGCACTTCATGGTAATTATAAGTTTATTTTAATGCCAAATTTACAGGATAGACTCAATCAATTAAGACAATTAAATACGACCTTAAGTCCAGAAAACATTGATCAATTGTTATTAGAAACACGTTCAGAAATGGCAATGGAAATAAAAGATCACGATTATAAATTAATCCCTGAATATGATGGTGATCCATTATTATTAGTAGACTTTATCAGAAATGCCAAATTTGTTTATGATTTATATTGTAAAGACGATAATCAACATAAGAGTATTAATCATTCTAAATTAGTATTAACACTTTTAACTAAACTTAAAGGTAAAGCAAAAATAGCTACTTATGATAAGGAATTTTCAAGCGTTACAGAGATTTTATCATTCTTAAAACGAAAATATCAAGATACGCGCACAAGAGAACAATTAATTTCGGAAATCCTTAATACTAGGTGCTATCATAATGAAAATCCACACGATTACCTAGATAGGCTAGGAAAGAAAAGGTGTGATTTATACGCTCGCGTATACGCCGATGCGGAAATAGATGATAAACAAGACGAAATGGCTCGGTATGACAGACAAATCTCGCATCACGCCGTTCATAACCTACACCCCTCCTTAACAGATTTCATTTACCACATTAAATTCGACACAATCGAGGACATTGATAATATTTTAAGAAACGACGCGGCACATATTGTCCATCGGTTATACGGTCAGGGTGGTAATCGGAAAGATAAACAACAACATCAATCAAATTATAAAGGCAAAAATTTTGATCCAAATTTTAAAAATAAACAATTTTATAGACCACCTTATGAACAAAAACAAAATTTTCAAAATCATCCTCCACAACAATATACGAATTATAACCATTTCCCTCAGCAACAACAACATTATAATCAGCAACAACAACATTATAATCAGCAACAACAACATTATAATCAGCAACAATATCAAAATTATAATCGACAAAACTATCAAAATCCCATTCATAACCAACAGTGGGATCCACAATCCCAGCACAGATTTTTTAATAAACCTCCATCCGGAAATTGGAGAAATAATCAACAACAAAATGCTAATAATATTCAACAAAATGATTCCAACACGGTTTCGATGAGAACGGTCTCCAACCGCGTACATAATATAGAAGACGATAAAGACGAACAAATTAAATTGTTGACCGAAAGGATTAGACAATTAGAAACAGAAAGAGAGGATTTTTTAGAGGCAGGTCCGAGCAACGGGAAACCACCGGATCGGAATTAAAAAATCCCATAATCGATGAGTTGCACTGTTTAGATGATTCGCCTCAGCTAGTGGACAAACAAAATAACACATGGCTGATTGACACCGGGGCGACGAAAAATTATATTTGTCCGCAGGTTCTTCCAAAAAATGCTAAAGTAACTAAAGAATACTTTGTGATAAAAACCCCAACAGGACGCGCAGAAGGAACACAAAGTGTAACCCTCAACCTGCAAGACCTGATTGGAATCAATCAAGAAGTGAAATTCTTAGTTTTCCCCTTTAGCACGAGATTCAATATTTTACTCGGTTACCAAACTTTAAAGTATTTCAAAACAAAAATAGATTTAGACCTTATGGAAATGAAAATTATGGATAAAAAATATAAATTGGAATACGATCTTTTCTATATTGAAGATAAAAGTGAAATAAAAAATATGATAAGACATGAACATATAAATCCAGAAGTTACGGAAAAATTAATAAAAATAATAAGCGAAAACGGCGAAGTATTAAAAACCGAAAAAGAACAATTAAGACCGACAAACTTACTAAAACATAAAATAATAACAACAAACGAAAATCCAATCTATACCCGAAACTATAGATATCCTGAACAGTTCAAACAACAGATAAATGAAGAAGTCGACAAATTATTAAAAAACGGAATAATTAGACCCAGTAAGTCACCATACAACTCTCCTTTATGGATCGTTCCGAAGAAGATGGATGCCTCGGGCATAAAGAAGGTCCGTATGGTCATTGATTATAGGAAATTAAATCAGGCTACAGTAAAAGATAAATTCCCGTTACCGAATATTGAGGATTTGTTAAATAGATTAAGAGGAGCTAAAATATTTTCTACAATTGACCTAACCTCGGGATTTCACCAAATAGAGATGGATGAAGAATCCATTCCTAAAACAGCCTTCTCTACCGAAAACGGCCATTACGAATTCGTTCGAATGCCCTTCGGATTAAGTAACGCACCTCCAACGTTTCAAAGGGCTATGACAATGATGATCTCTAACATTCCCAACGCGATGGTCTATGTTGATGATATTATCATCTATTCGAAAAATGAACATGAACACCTAAAAGACTTAGAAAGGGTTTTCAAAGCACTAAAAGAGCATCAGTTGTCCATTCAATTAGACAAAACCGAATTCTTTAAAAATGAATTAAAATTTCTAGGATACATTGTATCAGAAGAAGGATTAAAAACAGACCCGAAAAAAATAGAAGCTATAGTTAATTTTCCGATACCTCATGACGAAAAGTCGACAAGACAGTTCTTAGGTATGACGGGTTACTATAGGAAATTCATTAACGGGTACGCAAAAATAACAAAGCCAATTTCGGAATCGTTAAAAACAAAAATTTATAGAACAGAAGAAATAAAGAAGGCTTTTAAGACTTTAATAGATTTGATGGCAAATGCACCAATTTTGAAATATCCAGACTGGAATAAACCATTCATCCTAACTACAGATTCCAGTAATAGAGCTGTCGGTTGTGTATTAAGTCAAAAAGATGATAATGATATAGAACACCCAGTAGCATTCGCTTCTCGTGTACTACAAAGCGCGGAAAATAATTATAGCACCATCGAAAAGGAGTTATTAGCTGTAGTTTGGGCTACACAACATTTCAAACCCTATTTGTATGGAACTAAATTTTTGCTCCAAACCGACCATAAACCATTAACCTGGATATTTTCTATGAAAAATGGCAATACGCGTATCATGAAGTGGATCTGGAAATTACAAGAATTCGAATTTGAAATAAAACATGTTACTGGTAAAACTAACTATGTTGCTGACGCTCTTTCGAGAAATATAAACGAAGTATATCACAATGAACTCGAAAGTATGGAAATTGATGAATTACTACAAAATCAAGAAGAACCAGATGAAACTTCACCACAATATCAAGCGATCATGGAAGAACTGAATATTCCATCTCCCGCAGGAAATGAGGAAAATCAATCAGATTTAGAAACAATACACTCGCAGGAATCAAGTTCTGATCAGGTATGGCTATGCGAACCCGATAAATGTTTAAATGTCGAAAAATATCAAATTATCGTCTCCCGGGGAAGAGATAAATTGGAATTTATAAAACCCTTTAAAAAAAATAGATACATTATCCATTGCTCAGAGAAGGAAAAATTAAATGATTACTTGTCACAAATACTGGTCCCAAACATGAAAGACAGGATATGCGAGTATATCAATCAATGTCCGACATGTAAAAAAACTAAATACGACCGAAAACCGATTAAAACCAAATTTGAAATAACCCCTACACCTGAAAAACCGTTTCAGGAATTAATGATAGACATTTTAAAATACGAAAGCAAACTAATTTTCACTGCTATTGACACCTTCTCCAAGCGTCTGTTTGCTCAAGTGATGCCAACTAATAATGCCATAAACGTGTGCGATTGCATAACAGAATATTTACTCCATTATCCCACTCCACTACAAATCACCTTAGATCAGGGAACGGAGATGAAAAATAAATTAGTTCAACAATTTTGTGAAAGAAATAACATTTTACTACATTATACGTCTAGTAATCATTCCAATTCTCTAGGCATTCTAAACAAAGCGCATGCTACGATGGCGGAGTTATTACGAATAATATCAAAAGAAAGAAAAAACTATTCTTTCGAACAAAGATTAAAACTCGCTATTATAGCCTTCAATAATACATTAAATACAACTTTGAAACTCACACCGAACGAAATAACATTCGGTAACATAAATAACCCACAGGAAAAAGACATCGATCTTACAGAAACATATGTGCAAAAATACCATAAAGACTTAAAACTTATACACGACACCATACACGATAAAATAGTAGCGGAAAAGGAAAAAAGAACGGAAAAACTAAATCGAAATAGAGAAGAACCACCGATACTGAAAGACACCGAGTATCTTAAAAACACGCAAGCAAAAATAAAAAATCGTGATAAATTCAGAAAAGTCAATGTAATAGTAAAAGGTAAAAGGACACTAAAGACACACATAGATAACATAAGAAGGCCACCTAAAATAAAGAAAAAACGCTTTGTTGCAGATGATGCATCTATTCAAGGCAATCATTCTGACGGTAGCACTTCATCTGATGGGTGTCCAGACAATTAAAGTAGTCGACTTGACCAATTCCCCTGGAATTTTAAATTATGCTGTCAATAATATTAGAGTTATTAATCAATACTACGAAACTTACCATTTTTATAATTTGAGTTTATTAGAAATTGAAATAATAAATATTGATAACCATTTAAGTAATTTTAAGTCGAATAAAATGTACCAACTACTAAGGGATTTAACAAATGATGTTTGGGAACAATATCACTTAATTCATCATAATAATGCTAAAAAGCGTAGAGCACGTGGATTATTCAACATCGTCGGGAATTTTTTAGGATTCGTCACGGGAACAATGGACTCAAATGACAGAGAACATTATGACAAAATAATAGCAAATATAGAGAAAAATAATTATAAAATTGAGCATAATATCGAAACTTCTATAAACTTCAACAAAGGACTTATTGAAGATTTTAAAAACGAAATGAAAACTATCAATAAAAATTTTATGATTAATACTCAAAACTTCAACTCTCTGGAACAGAATGAAAAAGCTTATGAATTGTATATTCACATTGCTCATTTACTGAATAAAATTAAAAGTCTAACTTTATCTTTAGAATTTTGTAAATTAGGTATAGTCCATACAAATATAATGATTGATGTGATTAAGGAGTTGCCAAAAACTGTAAAACTAATATCAAATAATATAGAAGTCCTTTGGACCAACAGTAAAATATTCTGTTCAACCCATAATAATATAATTCACACATTTATACGGTTACCTATTCACGATGACTCTTATAAAGGCTACTATATTTTATCTGTTCCAAAAATTATAAACCAATCTGTTTATGAAATAGATTTAAAATCAGATTTATACTTACAACAAGGATCCACTCTCTATAAAGGAAATTGTATTTTTATTGATAACTACTATTGTATGAACCTAAACGTATCAGAATCACAATGTATTTCATCTATTATACATAATGGGGATTTAAAATATTGTAAACTAGTATTAAGTAATAAAAATAATGTAAGATATGTTGATTATATTAAACAATACATTTCTGTAAATATTAAAAAAGTAACTGATTGTCATAACAATACTGTATTTCTACCAAATGTAGGCTTAATTAATATTAGCAAAGATGATTGTTTTCCACAATTTGAAAAAATTTATACCCATAACTTTAACGCTGTTTTACAACCATTTTATGATACTGTATTATTAAATACCACAATTTTAGAAACTAATAATTATACTGTACCAAATTTAGATATGCTATCGTTTGTAGAGGACACTAACATTTATCATTATTCCTTTTTATTATTTATCATTGTAACATTTGTAATTATAAGTATCATCTTTTATAAAAGAAATTATAAACAGGTCAACAGTTCAAATGTACCTATAAGCACTGTAAATTTCCCTACAGTTCCTCCACTTGTTGATGATCATAAAATAATTTTAAGCAAATTGTATAAATCTAGCTTTGAAATGTAAAATAAATTGTTTTGACCGGAGTTCAAAACTTAAGAAAGGGAGGAGTTATAGGTAGCAAAAGTACCTTCTAGGAACTATGAGTCACTTCTTTGCTGACTCCTTTATAAACCCTTAGAACAATAGGAAGCTGGCTCGCTAGATGCTCAGTTAGATGTAATCTATTACCTAGTTATTATCATTTGATGTAGTGTTTGTCATTCATAATAAATTCTTTTTAAAAAGTCTTGTGCGTATTGAAGTTATTTAACTATATATATATATATATATATATATATATATATATATATATATGTAAAACAGTAAACACTGTTTTTCGTTTGTAACAATATTATTAAGCCGTATAAGTAGAAATAAGCGAGGCCATATGGTGTTGAAACTTTTGGAGGTTACACAATAAAATATAATATTGTTAAAAACTGTGAAGATTGGGTAATTGCTGTGGAATATTGGACTAATTAAGAGATAGATAAAGGACTATAAAAACCGATTTTGTTTAGGTGAGAAATTTGTTTGTTTTTATGACTTCATCTAATTTGTTTATTTACTTATGTTAAATGTATCAATAAAATTTTGTTTAGGGCAAAATCTGTCTATAGTCATTTTATTTGAAGAGAGCATTATAAATCGGTTTTTGAACATAAACAACAATGAATGCAGTTCAAGTTCGTATACGTTTTGAATATGGGCAGAACAAGCGAGATGAATTGGTGGTCAAAGTTAAATCTATTCATCTGATTAGGGAAGGTACTACTTTTATTTTCCCTATTGAATACGAGGATCAAGAACATCATGAGGAATTATTTAGTCTAAGTATGATTAAAAATGCTTGTAAATCATTAAGTAAGATAGGTCAGTATCGAAATTTAACTGTAACCTTAACCTCAAATATAACTCCTATATATTTTGATGATGATTTTAACTGCAGATTTAAGGATATTTACTTGGAAGAACAGATAGATATCTCTCAACCAAATCCCGTGAATCATGCAACGAAAGCAGTAGAAGAAAAAGACACTCAGGGAGAATTGCTCAAGGTAATTGAGAAGTTGTCAGCTAAGCTTGGGTCCGAGAAGCCAAAAGAGGTAAACTTAGCCCAGATTCATATGTTATTTGTTTTAGAGAAATTTCGGGGAAGAGAAAATGCTAGAAAGTGGATTGAACTTTTTGAAGGGGAATGTTCCCGTCAAAACATTCATTCTGACCAATCGAAAATTCAAATTTTACGGTTATTTATGGAGGAAAATTCGACAGAATGGTACACCTCAACTCTCTGTAAATTAACTTTGCAAGGGACATGGAAAGACTGGCGTGATTCTTTCCTACACACGTATGGTGATAAGAGTTGGCGTACAGTACATTATGCTTATACTTTTAGGTACATTAATGGTTCATTTATTGATTACGCATTAACGAAAGAAAGATTATTATTAGAAACTGAGCCGACCATGTCGGCTATATCGCGCATCAATCATATAGTGGTTGGTCTTCCTTTCTATATTCAAGATCGCCTTGATAAGGAAGAGATAACAACAACTGAAAAACTTATGAATCAACTTCGTAGGTATACGCAGGCTTATCCGAATAGAAATAAAACAAAAATTAAATCACTGGCTACGACTAGCACTGCTCACAAGTCTTTCGGGAGTAACTCCTCGGGAAATAATAGTTTAAAATCAAATGATAGGAAGCCGTGCTCTATTTGTGAATCACTAGGATACACTGGCCGGTACCACCCGATAGAATTGTGTAGGAATACAAGAAGAAATAGTAATTATAATAATAATGTTAATTTGACTGAAGCTGATGAAGTTGCAGTTAATTTACAGGAAGAATCAAAAAACGAGGTTTCACACCACTAATCAGATTAAAAGTAAAAGTAAATAAGAAAGAAATAATCGGAATTTACGACAGTGGCTCAAATATTACACTGATTAATTCCAGAATTCTCGAAAATTTTAAAGATAAAATCTTCAAGAATGAACAAATATTTAAAACGATTAGTGGTGTACAGAGATGCTATGAAAAAATTAAATTACCTTTCAAGATTCATAAAATAGAAAAAGAAATGGAGGCGTATGTAATAAGAAACAACAATTTTTCTTACGATATTTTACTGGGACTAGATGCTATTCAGCAATTTCATCTGTTCCAAGATGATGAATTAAATATTTTCCAGAAGGTGCAAGGAGGAAATTTAGAAAAAATACACAAAGAAGAAAATAGTGATGTAGTTCGCTTATATTATAATGAAATGGCTACAGAAATTGATGACAAGCTGCGCCATTTAGACGAAGAAAAGAAAATGAAGCTTTCTAATAGTATAAAAAGAAATTTATCTTCATTTGCAAAGAATAAATATGATGTGGGTCAAGTACAACATCATGAAGCGCATATTAAACTTTTAGAAAATAAATATATTGCAAAGAAACCATACAGGTGTTCAATTCCAGACCAACAAGAAATTGAAAATCAAATCACCCAATTGTTGGAGGCGGGACTAATAGAGGAATCAAGATCTCCTTTTGCAGCTCCAGTAACCTTGGCGTACAAAAAAGAAGATGATAGACGTTCTCGGTTATGTATTGATTTCCGTGAACTAAACAAAATTTTGGTACCGGAATCACAACCATTCCCTCGAATTGAAGACACTGTGGTGAAAACGAGAAATTGCAAATGGTATTCAGTTTTCGATATCTGTTCAGCATTTTGGTCGATACCAGTTAGGCCAAAGGACAGGTATAAAACCGCATTCGTGACACAATCAGGCCATTATCAATGGAAATGTCTCCCATTTGGTCTTAAAATATCGCCTGCTATTTTTCAACGTGTCCTTGCAAATGTCATCCGACGGCACGGTCTCCAGAATTTCTGTGTGAACTATATCGATGATATTTTAGTCTTTTCAACTAATTTTGAAGAACATCTTCTTCATATTGAACAATTGTTGAAAGTTCTGCATGTTGAAGGGTTTCGCTTGAAGCTATCGAAATGTAAATTCGCTCAACATTCAGTAAAGTATTTAGGCCACATAATAGGGTATAATACAGTTCAACCGCACCACGATAATCTGCAATCTATTCGAGATTTTCCACGACCGCAAAATAAGAAGAACGTTCGCCAGTTTCTTGGAAAAGTTAATTTTTACTATAAATACATCCCTGACAGTACAAGACTATTGGACCCACTTCATAGACTTCTCAAGAATAATGTAACTTTCCAATGGTCGGAAAAATGTGAAAAAGCATTTAACCAAATTAAAGGGTATCTTTGTCAAAGCCCAATTTTAGCAATATTTGATCCTCAACGTGAAACATTTCTCTTCACTGATGCGAGCACTTTAGGTGTTGGAGGAGTTCTGAAGCAGACACAAGACAATGGTGAATTACGGCCAGTTGCTTACTTCTCTAAGAAGTTCACACCTTCGCAAGCCAAAAAGAAAGCTATCTATTTGGAGTGTCTCGCCATAAAAGAAGCATTGCGCTACTGGCAATATTGGCTTTTAGGGATCAAATTCTACGTTATTTCTGATCACAAACCACTAGAAGGTCTAAAAGTCAAGGCCAGAACTGACGAAGAATTGGGAGATTTGGTATATTATTTAACACAATATAATTTTACATTACGGTATTCACCGGGAGGATCAAATCAAGAAGCAGATACACTTTCGAGAAATCCAGTTTTAGAATATTTTGAGAACACTGATGATGTACTGAGGATCGTTAATTTAGTTTCAATAGAAGAACTGCAGTGTGATCAAGAAAAGAATTATCAAGAATGGTCGGTTGACAAGGGTATATGTAAGAGAGGTAATCTTGTTTATAAAAAACTCGGAAATCGAGAGCGGATATTTGTATCAGTAGACTTTGGTAAATTTCTAATTCATAAGATTCACAAACATTATGGTCATATTGGTGTGGGCCATATAGCAGCAAAGATTAGATCATTCTACTATTTTAAGAGGATGGATGCCCTTATTCGGGAATACTGCGACAGATGTGATACCTGTAAGAGAAACAAATCTCGACGAAGTCGAGAAATCGGTCTCTTATCACAATTAGGTCCGGCTAAAGAGCCGTTCGTAATCATGTCTCTAGATACGATTGGGGGATTTGGAGGTAATCGATCTTCTAAGCGTTTTCTGCATCTATTGGTAGATCACTTTAGTCGATATGCATTTACTACCACATCAACAGGTCAACAAGCAAAGGACTTGATTTGTTTTCTTCAACCTATTGTTGAAAAGCATAAAATAAAAATATTATTGGCAGATCGATATCCAAGCATCAATTCCAAGCAGTTTCAATCTTTTCTGCGTCGGCACGGTATCATTATGGTTTTCACTGCGGCAGACTGCCCATTTTCTAATGGTCTTAATGAACGCCTAAACCAGACTTTGGTTAATCGTATTCGATGCAAAATCAGTGAAGAACCGCGTAAACCTTGGTCTACAATTGCGAGAGAATGTACAGAAGAATATAATCGGACAACTCATGGGGTAACCAAATTTTCCCCTTTATACCTACTGACCGGTGAACAATCCTCAATCATCCCGCAAGAGCTAGAAGTAAAGACAGACTTAGCAGCAGATAGGATCCAGGCTTTGCAGAACTCACAACACTATCATCAGCTGAACAAAGCTAGGGTAGATCTCCATAAGAAAGAGTACGACTTTCAGGATGGTGATTTGGTTTATGTAGAAATGGGTAATCGACTCAATCGTAATAAATTGGATCCTATTCGGTCAGGTCCTTATCGGATAAAGCGGCGAATTTCTTCTACTATTTATGAAGTTGATAGGGGTCGTCGACGATCTGGGTCGAATTTTGTTCACAGCAGTAAACTCCTGCCTTTTCTTGGGGGGGGGGGGAGATGTAAAACAGTAAACACTGTTTTTCGTTTGTAACAATATTATTAAGCCGTATAAGTAGAAATAAGCGAGGCCATATGGTGTTGAAACTTTTGGAGGTTACACAATAAAATATAATATTGTTAAAAACTGTGAAGATTGGGTAATTGCTGTGGAATATTGGACTAATTAAGAGATAGATAAAGGACTATAAAAACCGATTTTGTTTAGGTGAGAAATTTGTTTGTTTTTATGACTTCATCTAATTTGTTTATTTACTTATGTTAAATGTATCAATAAAATTTTGTTTAGGGCAAAATCTGTCTATAGTCATTTTATTTGAAGAGAGCATTATAAATCGGTTTTTGAACATAAACAACAATGAATGCAGTTCAAGTTCGTATACGTTTTGAATATGGGCAGAACAAGCGAGATGAATTGGTGGTCAAAGTTAAATCTATTCATCTGATTAGGGAAGGTACTACTTTTATTTTCCCTATTGAATACGAGGATCAAGAACATCATGAGGAATTATTTAGTCTAAGTATGATTAAAAATGCTTGTAAATCATTAAGTAAGATAGGTCAGTATCGAAATTTAACTGTAACCTTAACCTCAAATATAACTCCTATATATTTTGATGATGATTTTAACTGCAGATTTAAGGATATTTACTTGGAAGAACAGATAGATATCTCTCAACCAAATCCCGTGAATCATGCAACGAAAGCAGTAGAAGAAAAAGACACTCAGGGAGAATTGCTCAAGGTAATTGAGAAGTTGTCAGCTAAGCTTGGGTCCGAGAAGCCAAAAGAGGTAAACTTAGCCCAGATTCATATGTTATTTGTTTTAGAGAAATTTCGGGGAAGAGAAAATGCTAGAAAGTGGATTGAACTTTTTGAAGGGGAATGTTCCCGTCAAAACATTCATTCTGACCAATCGAAAATTCAAATTTTACGGTTATTTATGGAGGAAAATTCGACAGAATGGTACACCTCAACTCTCTGTAAATTAACTTTGCAAGGGACATGGAAAGACTGGCGTGATTCTTTCCTACACACGTATGGTGATAAGAGTTGGCGTACAGTACATTATGCTTATACTTTTAGGTACATTAATGGTTCATTTATTGATTACGCATTAACGAAAGAAAGATTATTATTAGAAACTGAGCCGACCATGTCGGCTATATCGCGCATCAATCATATAGTGGTTGGTCTTCCTTTCTATATTCAAGATCGCCTTGATAAGGAAGAGATAACAACAACTGAAAAACTTATGAATCAACTTCGTAGGTATACGCAGGCTTATCCGAATAGAAATAAAACAAAAATTAAATCACTGGCTACGACTAGCACTGCTCACAAGTCTTTCGGGAGTAACTCCTCGGGAAATAATAGTTTAAAATCAAATGATAGGAAGCCGTGCTCTATTTGTGAATCACTAGGATACACTGGCCGGTACCACCCGATAGAATTGTGTAGGAATACAAGAAGAAATAGTAATTATAATAATAATGTTAATTTGACTGAAGCTGATGAAGTTGCAGTTAATTTACAGGAAGAATCAAAAAACGAGGTTTCACACCACTAATCAGATTAAAAGTAAAAGTAAATAAGAAAGAAATAATCGGAATTTACGACAGTGGCTCAAATATTACACTGATTAATTCCAGAATTCTCGAAAATTTTAAAGATAAAATCTTCAAGAATGAACAAATATTTAAAACGATTAGTGGTGTACAGAGATGCTATGAAAAAATTAAATTACCTTTCAAGATTCATAAAATAGAAAAAGAAATGGAGGCGTATGTAATAAGAAACAACAATTTTTCTTACGATATTTTACTGGGACTAGATGCTATTCAGCAATTTCATCTGTTCCAAGATGATGAATTAAATATTTTCCAGAAGGTGCAAGGAGGAAATTTAGAAAAAATACACAAAGAAGAAAATAGTGATGTAGTTCGCTTATATTATAATGAAATGGCTACAGAAATTGATGACAAGCTGCGCCATTTAGACGAAGAAAAGAAAATGAAGCTTTCTAATAGTATAAAAAGAAATTTATCTTCATTTGCAAAGAATAAATATGATGTGGGTCAAGTACAACATCATGAAGCGCATATTAAACTTTTAGAAAATAAATATATTGCAAAGAAACCATACAGGTGTTCAATTCCAGACCAACAAGAAATTGAAAATCAAATCACCCAATTGTTGGAGGCGGGACTAATAGAGGAATCAAGATCTCCTTTTGCAGCTCCAGTAACCTTGGCGTACAAAAAAGAAGATGATAGACGTTCTCGGTTATGTATTGATTTCCGTGAACTAAACAAAATTTTGGTACCGGAATCACAACCATTCCCTCGAATTGAAGACACTGTGGTGAAAACGAGAAATTGCAAATGGTATTCAGTTTTCGATATCTGTTCAGCATTTTGGTCGATACCAGTTAGGCCAAAGGACAGGTATAAAACCGCATTCGTGACACAATCAGGCCATTATCAATGGAAATGTCTCCCATTTGGTCTTAAAATATCGCCTGCTATTTTTCAACGTGTCCTTGCAAATGTCATCCGACGGCACGGTCTCCAGAATTTCTGTGTGAACTATATCGATGATATTTTAGTCTTTTCAACTAATTTTGAAGAACATCTTCTTCATATTGAACAATTGTTGAAAGTTCTGCATGTTGAAGGGTTTCGCTTGAAGCTATCGAAATGTAAATTCGCTCAACATTCAGTAAAGTATTTAGGCCACATAATAGGGTATAATACAGTTCAACCGCACCACGATAATCTGCAATCTATTCGAGATTTTCCACGACCGCAAAATAAGAAGAACGTTCGCCAGTTTCTTGGAAAAGTTAATTTTTACTATAAATACATCCCTGACAGTACAAGACTATTGGACCCACTTCATAGACTTCTCAAGAATAATGTAACTTTCCAATGGTCGGAAAAATGTGAAAAAGCATTTAACCAAATTAAAGGGTATCTTTGTCAAAGCCCAATTTTAGCAATATTTGATCCTCAACGTGAAACATTTCTCTTCACTGATGCGAGCACTTTAGGTGTTGGAGGAGTTCTGAAGCAGACACAAGACAATGGTGAATTACGGCCAGTTGCTTACTTCTCTAAGAAGTTCACACCTTCGCAAGCCAAAAAGAAAGCTATCTATTTGGAGTGTCTCGCCATAAAAGAAGCATTGCGCTACTGGCAATATTGGCTTTTAGGGATCAAATTCTACGTTATTTCTGATCACAAACCACTAGAAGGTCTAAAAGTCAAGGCCAGAACTGACGAAGAATTGGGAGATTTGGTATATTATTTAACACAATATAATTTTACATTACGGTATTCACCGGGAGGATCAAATCAAGAAGCAGATACACTTTCGAGAAATCCAGTTTTAGAATATTTTGAGAACACTGATGATGTACTGAGGATCGTTAATTTAGTTTCAATAGAAGAACTGCAGTGTGATCAAGAAAAGAATTATCAAGAATGGTCGGTTGACAAGGGTATATGTAAGAGAGGTAATCTTGTTTATAAAAAACTCGGAAATCGAGAGCGGATATTTGTATCAGTAGACTTTGGTAAATTTCTAATTCATAAGATTCACAAACATTATGGTCATATTGGTGTGGGCCATATAGCAGCAAAGATTAGATCATTCTACTATTTTAAGAGGATGGATGCCCTTATTCGGGAATACTGCGACAGATGTGATACCTGTAAGAGAAACAAATCTCGACGAAGTCGAGAAATCGGTCTCTTATCACAATTAGGTCCGGCTAAAGAGCCGTTCGTAATCATGTCTCTAGATACGATTGGGGGATTTGGAGGTAATCGATCTTCTAAGCGTTTTCTGCATCTATTGGTAGATCACTTTAGTCGATATGCATTTACTACCACATCAACAGGTCAACAAGCAAAGGACTTGATTTGTTTTCTTCAACCTATTGTTGAAAAGCATAAAATAAAAATATTATTGGCAGATCGATATCCAAGCATCAATTCCAAGCAGTTTCAATCTTTTCTGCGTCGGCACGGTATCATTATGGTTTTCACTGCGGCAGACTGCCCATTTTCTAATGGTCTTAATGAACGCCTAAACCAGACTTTGGTTAATCGTATTCGATGCAAAATCAGTGAAGAACCGCGTAAACCTTGGTCTACAATTGCGAGAGAATGTACAGAAGAATATAATCGGACAACTCATGGGGTAACCAAATTTTCCCCTTTATACCTACTGACCGGTGAACAATCCTCAATCATCCCGCAAGAGCTAGAAGTAAAGACAGACTTAGCAGCAGATAGGATCCAGGCTTTGCAGAACTCACAACACTATCATCAGCTGAACAAAGCTAGGGTAGATCTCCATAAGAAAGAGTACGACTTTCAGGATGGTGATTTGGTTTATGTAGAAATGGGTAATCGACTCAATCGTAATAAATTGGATCCTATTCGGTCAGGTCCTTATCGGATAAAGCGGCGAATTTCTTCTACTATTTATGAAGTTGATAGGGGTCGTCGACGATCTGGGTCGAATTTTGTTCACAGCAGTAAACTCCTGCCTTTTCTTGGGGGGGGGGGAGATGTAAAACAGTAAACACTGTTTTTCGTTTGTAACAATATTATTAAGCCGTATAAGTAGAAATAAGCGAGGCCATATGGTGTTGAAATTTTTGGAGGTTACACAATAAAATATAATATTGTTAAAAACTGTGAAGATTGGGTAATTGCTGTGGAATATTGGACTAATTAAGAGATAGATAAAGGACTATAAAAACCGATTTTGTTTAGGTGAGAAATTTGTTTGTTTTTATGACTTCATCTAATTTGTTTATTTACTTATGTTAAATGTATCAATAAAATTTTGTTTAGGGCAAAATCTGTCTATAGTCATTTTATTTGAAGAGAGCATTATAAATCGGTTTTTGAACATAAACAACAATGAATGCAGTTCAAGTTCGTATACGTTTTGAATATGGGCAGAACAAGCGAGATGAATTGGTGGTCAAAGTTAAATCTATTCATCTGATTAGGGAAGGTACTACTTTTATTTTCCCTATTGAATACGAGGATCAAGAACATCATGAGGAATTATTTAGTCTAAGTATGATTAAAAATGCTTGTAAATCATTAAGTAAGATAGGTCAGTATCGAAATTTAACTGTAACCTTAACCTCAAATATAACTCCTATATATTTTGATGATGATTTTAACTGCAGATTTAAGGATATTTACTTGGAAGAACAGATAGATATCTCTCAACCAAATCCCGTGAATCATGCAACGAAAGCAGTAGAAGAAAAAGACACTCAGGGAGAATTGCTCAAGGTAATTGAGAAGTTGTCAGCTAAGCTTGGGTCCGAGAAGCCAAAAGAGGTAAACTTAGCCCAGATTCATATGTTATTTGTTTTAGAGAAATTTCGGGGAAGAGAAAATGCTAGAAAGTGGATTGAACTTTTTGAAGGGGAATGTTCCCGTCAAAACATTCATTCTGACCAATCGAAAATTCAAATTTTACGGTTATTTATGGAGGAAAATTCGACAGAATGGTACACCTCAACTCTCTGTAAATTAACTTTGCAAGGGACATGGAAAGACTGGCGTGATTCTTTCCTACACACGTATGGTGATAAGAGTTGGCGTACAGTACATTATGCTTATACTTTTAGGTACATTAATGGTTCATTTATTGATTACGCATTAACGAAAGAAAGATTATTATTAGAAACTGAGCCGACCATGTCGGCTATATCGCGCATCAATCATATAGTGGTTGGTCTTCCTTTCTATATTCAAGATCGCCTTGATAAGGAAGAGATAACAACAACTGAAAAACTTATGAATCAACTTCGTAGGTATACGCAGGCTTATCCGAATAGAAATAAAACAAAAATTAAATCACTGGCTACGACTAGCACTGCTCACAAGTCTTTCGGGAGTAACTCCTCGGGAAATAATAGTTTAAAATCAAATGATAGGAAGCCGTGCTCTATTTGTGAATCACTAGGATACACTGGCCGGTACCACCCGATAGAATTGTGTAGGAATACAAGAAGAAATAGTAATTATAATAATAATGTTAATTTGACTGAAGCTGATGAAGTTGCAGTTAATTTACAGGAAGAATCAAAAAACGAGGTTTCACACCACTAATCAGATTAAAAGTAAAAGTAAATAAGAAAGAAATAATCGGAATTTACGACAGTGGCTCAAATATTACACTGATTAATTCCAGAATTCTCGAAAATTTTAAAGATAAAATCTTCAAGAATGAACAAATATTTAAAACGATTAGTGGTGTACAGAGATGCTATGAAAAAATTAAATTACCTTTCAAGATTCATAAAATAGAAAAAGAAATGGAGGCGTATGTAATAAGAAACAACAATTTTTCTTACGATATTTTACTGGGACTAGATGCTATTCAGCAATTTCATCTGTTCCAAGATGATGAATTAAATATTTTCCAGAAGGTGCAAGGAGGAAATTTAGAAAAAATACACAAAGAAGAAAATAGTGATGTAGTTCGCTTATATTATAATGAAATGGCTACAGAAATTGATGACAAGCTGCGCCATTTAGACGAAGAAAAGAAAATGAAGCTTTCTAATAGTATAAAAAGAAATTTATCTTCATTTGCAAAGAATAAATATGATGTGGGTCAAGTACAACATCATGAAGCGCATATTAAACTTTTAGAAAATAAATATATTGCAAAGAAACCATACAGGTGTTCAATTCCAGACCAACAAGAAATTGAAAATCAAATCACCCAATTGTTGGAGGCGGGACTAATAGAGGAATCAAGATCTCCTTTTGCAGCTCCAGTAACCTTGGCGTACAAAAAAGAAGATGATAGACGTTCTCGGTTATGTATTGATTTCCGTGAACTAAACAAAATTTTGGTACCGGAATCACAACCATTCCCTCGAATTGAAGACACTGTGGTGAAAACGAGAAATTGCAAATGGTATTCAGTTTTCGATATCTGTTCAGCATTTTGGTCGATACCAGTTAGGCCAAAGGACAGGTATAAAACCGCATTCGTGACACAATCAGGCCATTATCAATGGAAATGTCTCCCATTTGGTCTTAAAATATCGCCTGCTATTTTTCAACGTGTCCTTGCAAATGTCATCCGACGGCACGGTCTCCAGAATTTCTGTGTGAACTATATCGATGATATTTTAGTCTTTTCAACTAATTTTGAAGAACATCTTCTTCATATTGAACAATTGTTGAAAGTTCTGCATGTTGAAGGGTTTCGCTTGAAGCTATCGAAATGTAAATTCGCTCAACATTCAGTAAAGTATTTAGGCCACATAATAGGGTATAATACAGTTCAACCGCACCACGATAATCTGCAATCTATTCGAGATTTTCCACGACCGCAAAATAAGAAGAACGTTCGCCAGTTTCTTGGAAAAGTTAATTTTTACTATAAATACATCCCTGACAGTACAAGACTATTGGACCCACTTCATAGACTTCTCAAGAATAATGTAACTTTCCAATGGTCGGAAAAATGTGAAAAAGCATTTAACCAAATTAAAGGGTATCTTTGTCAAAGCCCAATTTTAGCAATATTTGATCCTCAACGTGAAACATTTCTCTTCACTGATGCGAGCACTTTAGGTGTTGGAGGAGTTCTGAAGCAGACACAAGACAATGGTGAATTACGGCCAGTTGCTTACTTCTCTAAGAAGTTCACACCTTCGCAAGCCAAAAAGAAAGCTATCTATTTGGAGTGTCTCGCCATAAAAGAAGCATTGCGCTACTGGCAATATTGGCTTTTAGGGATCAAATTCTACGTTATTTCTGATCACAAACCACTAGAAGGTCTAAAAGTCAAGGCCAGAACTGACGAAGAATTGGGAGATTTGGTATATTATTTAACACAATATAATTTTACATTACGGTATTCACCGGGAGGATCAAATCAAGAAGCAGATACACTTTCGAGAAATCCAGTTTTAGAATATTTTGAGAACACTGATGATGTACTGAGGATCGTTAATTTAGTTTCAATAGAAGAACTGCAGTGTGATCAAGAAAAGAATTATCAAGAATGGTCGGTTGACAAGGGTATATGTAAGAGAGGTAATCTTGTTTATAAAAAACTCGGAAATCGAGAGCGGATATTTGTATCAGTAGACTTTGGTAAATTTCTAATTCATAAGATTCACAAACATTATGGTCATATTGGTGTGGGCCATATAGCAGCAAAGATTAGATCATTCTACTATTTTAAGAGGATGGATGCCCTTATTCGGGAATACTGCGACAGATGTGATACCTGTAAGAGAAACAAATCTCGACGAAGTCGAGAAATCGGTCTCTTATCACAATTAGGTCCGGCTAAAGAGCCGTTCGTAATCATGTCTCTAGATACGATTGGGGGATTTGGAGGTAATCGATCTTCTAAGCGTTTTCTGCATCTATTGGTAGATCACTTTAGTCGATATGCATTTACTACCACATCAACAGGTCAACAAGCAAAGGACTTGATTTGTTTTCTTCAACCTATTGTTGAAAAGCATAAAATAAAAATATTATTGGCAGATCGATATCCAAGCATCAATTCCAAGCAGTTTCAATCTTTTCTGCGTCGGCACGGTATCATTATGGTTTTCACTGCGGCAGACTGCCCATTTTCTAATGGTCTTAATGAACGCCTAAACCAGACTTTGGTTAATCGTATTCGATGCAAAATCAGTGAAGAACCGCGTAAACCTTGGTCTACAATTGCGAGAGAATGTACAGAAGAATATAATCGGACAACTCATGGGGTAACCAAATTTTCCCCTTTATACCTACTGACCGGTGAACAATCCTCAATCATCCCGCAAGAGCTAGAAGTAAAGACAGACTTAGCAGCAGATAGGATCCAGGCTTTGCAGAACTCACAACACTATCATCAGCTGAACAAAGCTAGGGTAGATCTCCATAAGAAAGAGTACGACTTTCAGGATGGTGATTTGGTTTATGTAGAAATGGGTAATCGACTCAATCGTAATAAATTGGATCCTATTCGGTCAGGTCCTTATCGGATAAAGCGGCGAATTTCTTCTACTATTTATGAAGTTGATAGGGGTCGTCGACGATCTGGGTCGAATTTTGTTCACAGCAGTAAACTCCTGCCTTTTCTTGGGGGGGGGGGAGATGTAAAACAGTAAACACTGTTTTTCGTTTGTAACAATATTATTAAGCCGTATAAGTAGAAATAAGCGAGGCCATATGGTGTTGAAACTTTTGGAGGTTACACAATAAAATATAATATTGTTAAAAACTGTGAAGATTGGGTAATTGCTGTGGAATATTGGACTAATTAAGAGATAGATAAAGGACTATAAAAACCGATTTTGTTTAGGTGAGAAATTTGTTTGTTTTTATGACTTCATCTAATTTGTTTATTTACTTATGTTAAATGTATCAATAAAATTTTGTTTAGGGCAAAATCTGTCTATAGTCATTTTATTTGAAGAGAGCATTATATATATATATATATATATATATATATATATATATATGTGTGTGTATATATATACATACATACATACATATATATATATATATATATATATATATATATATATATATATATATATATATATATATATATATATATAACTTGACAGATTGACTTTGATAGATATGGGTTATAGACAGATAATGGAGGATGTTTTAAATTAGTAATTGATGTAATCTAAGCTGTGATATTTTCGGAGTAACATATTATTTTTTTGCTGGGGTATTCTTGCCCTGTTGATAATTCCAACCAATCTTTTCCCCATAATCGATTGAGTTTCCAACAAAATAATCTGAGCTAAACAAAGATAAATCGAATAACAATCTTTTAGATTATGGAGTGCAAAGGTGATGGTGTGAGTAATAGGATATTCCCCAGTAAGCCATAGGATATTACCCATTGAGCCATAGGATATTCCAGCTCTTGCATACCTTCTGTGTTAAAATTCATCTCCAAGAGTTTTTTATCTCACTGTATGTATCAAATTAATGTAATTTATTCTCATTGCTACTAATCTTGGGCCTACTTTTCCTTACACGTAGGAAATATATTCCTTGTAACTTATATCAAAAGAAAAGTATACAAAAAACAAGCATTCATCTGATAAATGGGTGCCAAAGATCTAAAAGTTAAATGTTTTTTAGTTGGTTTTTTGTTGTGTTTATTTTAATCATTTATGAAAATATCAGGATAATATATATTTTATTATTGTTTTTCAGATAAGTTTAAACAGATTGTTCACTCTAATGACTCTCTGCAACTTATAACTTATGCCATCTAAATAAAAAATATCCTAATGTGGTTAAGGGATTCATAGTCAAAGGACCTCAGACAAAAAAAAATACATTTTTTAGTTTAAATTTAGGTACAATCGTGCTAATCAACTGAATTATATATTCGTATTTTTCAAAAAAAAATGTCATTGTTTTTTGGCTCATTAATAAATTGTTGTTCTTAATTAAATAAATTTACCAAGAGAAAACTGCATCATTAATAAATAAAAGCTTTTAAAAATGCCCTTACTGAGGGAAAGCCATTTTTAAAATTTATTTTCTTTCAATAAAAGAAAAGTAATAAAGTAGGGGATATAATTTTTTCCTAATCAGTTTTATTCAATACTAGCTGTATATACCGGTTTCACCCGGAGAATTTCATTTTTTAAATCTATAAAATCTATAAACTAAGACTTTTATCGACTCAAACAGTCGATCTTGTAAAAACCAATGTAAAGCGAGATCAAAACGATTATTATAACAATAAAGAATATAACCAGAGATCGGCTGAAGTTATGCAATTTTAGTATCGACAGGTGTTTGCACCGGGTCTGAAAGAACCACTGAGCGAAATTTGGAGAATTTAGGACAAACGGTATGGATTTCTATAAACAACAAACAGAATTTCATCTTTATATTCATAGATTGCAGCCGTATATCCCAGTTTCACTCGGGGAATTTCATTTTTCTAATGATACGGTCGATTTCGCAAAAAAAAAAAAAACATTGTAAAGTGAGATCATTATGAGATTATTATAACAATAAAGAATATCAGCTGAAGATCGGCTGAAGTTATGCAAGTTTAATATGGACAGGTGTTCGCACCTGGTCTGAAAGAACCACTGAGCGAAATTGGAGAATAAAGAATATCAGCTGAAGATCGGCTGAAGTTATGCAAGTTTAATATGGACAGGTGTTCGCACCTGGTCTGAAAGAACCACTGAGCGAAATTGGAGAATAAAGAATATCAGCTGAAGATCGGCTGAAGTTATGCAATTTTAATATGGTCAGGTGTTCGCACCTGGTCTGAAAGAACCACTGAGCGAAATTTGGAGAATAAAGAATATCAGCTGAAGATCGGCTGAAGTTATGCAATTTTAATATGGACAGGTGTTCGCACCTGAGCGAAATTTGGAGAATTTAGGACAAACGGTATGGATTTCTTTAAAGAACAAATAAACAAACAAACAAACAGAATTTCAACTTTATTTATATAGATTTTGAAATATTAGCAATCTATAAGTTGCATTATCAATATATAAAACTTACAAATATCAATAAGATTTTTATAAAGAAGGAATCTCTTCCATGTTTTATTTATTAAATTATTATTTTATTTATTTTACACCAAACATTTCGGGCTTTTGTCCCATGTTCTAGGTGTATCATACATAACATTTTTAATATTCCATAACCATTTGTTTGTCAATAATAATTGTTTTATGTTATGGGCCAAAAGCCTGAAACGTTGGGTGAATTAAATATATAATAAAACATGGAAGAGGTTCCTTCTTTATAAAAACCTAATACATAAAACTCTTCCTCACAAAAGTGAAAATTAGAACAAGTGTGAAATTGGGCTCCGATATTTCTAATCTTTGAAGGAAACTGAAAAGGATTTAAATAATTGATGCATGAGATTTTTAATGGGAAATATTAAATATCAATCTTACAAACCTTTTTACAAGAAGAAAATTCAGAAATTTAGCATGGCATTCATCGAATTAAGATATCCATATGAATAAAATGACTGCAAAATCCTCTTGAAAATCATGGACGAATTCAGTATTAACCAAAAGATCCAAAAAATTACAGAACTGACACTTGCAGAAACAACATCCCTCGTAAATTTCATGGGTGAAATATCTGGATCTAAAATGTAGTCTGTCAGGGGATGGTTTAGGTGTTCCCACCCTTCCAAAAATCTATTCAGTATTGTAGTTTTTTAAGGATTAATCTTATTGCCCAATGTTCAAATTCTGTTGAAAAATTATGTTATTCTTAAGAATCTTTTTAATGAAATTCAAAGATATTATAGTGGAAAATCTTATATGGCAAATACAAAGATTAATGTTGGACCTGTTAAAGAACCTTTTTTTAAAAATCTGGAATCAAAATTCTGAAAAGAAAATATAACTTTCGAAAATCGTATTGGTAAGGGGTCACAGCATTGACACTCCTCTAAAAACATTCGATTAGATTAAATGTTATCATGGACATGCATTATTAATTATATTATTATTATTTTATTATATATATATATATATATATATTTATATATATATATATATATATATATATATATATATATATATATATATTTATATATATATATATACATTTTCATTTATATTTGAAAATTCTGAACAGAAAATATATCTTTCGCCTCTAAAAACATTTGATTAGATTAAATGTTATCATGGACATGCATTATAAATTATTATATATATATATATATATATATATATATAATAATAAAAATAATAATAATAATAATAATAATATATAATGCATGTCCATGATAACATTTAATCTAGTCGAATGTTTTTAGAGGAGTGTCAATGCTGTGACCCCTTACCAATACGATTTTCGAAAGATATATTTTCTGTTCAGAATTTTCATTTCATTTTCATATATATGTATATTTATACACATATTGTTTTCCTCAAAAAACAACATATGCAGAATTCATTAAAAATGTAGGGATCATTCCAAAACTTTGGTCACTTTCTGAATTAGATTTGTTCATAGTTTTTGTTTGGGAATCTAATGAATAAAATGCATAATAATTAGATTTAAAACTTTTCATTGGTCCATTGAAAAAGTTTGTTCATACTGTTTGATTTTCAGGTAATGATTATATGGACTTTACTGTCAGCCTTCCTAATAACTTTGGTCAGATCAGATGAGGTAGATGATCTCGTAAAAAATTATCTTGAGATTAATGCTACTAAACCAAATGACAAACAAGTAAATCCTACACCTCCACCTCCTAAACCTAGGGTAGCTGTCAATGAAGATGGTGAACCATGCACTTGTGTCTCTTTCTATCTTTGTAACAATGGGACCATTAATACTGATGGTACAGGAGTTATAGATATCAGGTGAATTTTATATTCTTGAAAGTATATATAGTTTATTATAAGCAAAACCATCATAATGCCTTATTAGATGCCGATAGGAATATATTAGTTAAGTAAACTTCACACAATAAATCTTTTTAGATTAAAGGCACTATATTTTATGGTTTGATTTGTACTGTTATAAAAAATTAAAAGATTAAAATGATAGCTGAAAGATGGAGAGGTGATAGTTATATAATAGTTCATATTAAATAAGCTTTTTCCCATCGCTTGTAGAATATAACATAAACCATTAGTGAAACTCATATTAATTTTCATCCCTTTCTCATTCATTTTTTAAAATAATTATTAATTTTAATTCTATATTGGTCTTGAGGCTAAGAAATTAGTAGTTCAGTCTTTTAAATTTGATCCTTTATTGGCCTCACACTATTTTTACAATAGTTGGTTCAACGTTTCGGCACTAAGCCATTTTCAAGAAGAAGACCTAAAATTTAGAATTTCAATACTTTTGAACTCAATAAATTAAAATAAAAAACATTCAAGTGAAAATATATATGATTTTACCCACCTGTGACCAAAATTTTTAAATAAATTAGGCTGACTACCCTTGTCTAAAATTAAAATTTTTATTACTAGTTAACAACTTTTGTCAAGAATCACAGTCAAATGGATTATTTTACCAGTCCCCTTATCCCCTCCAACCTGTAACCTCACTATTACTTAAATAAACAATTTGCAAAAATTTTTAAATTAAAATCATGATTAAAATTCTTACATTTTTTATATTTCACTATGTATTAATTTTCTAAAATTTTAAAATTCATAATAAAAAATTTTTTTTTTATATATAAATTTCCAGACATATTACTTTTTATTATTAGGACACTCAATTATTAATTTTACTTAAAATATCCGCATAGTATTTGTTTAAATTTCTGGAGTCATTTTTAAAGTTTACTGTCTTATCAATATTTTCTAAAATTGACATGGCTTCAAGCATTCTTCTCTTATATACACTTGATTCCCTATGCATCACTTCAAATCCATCAAAATCAAATCTATGCTGTGTTTTATTTACATGTTCCACTAGACCTGTTTTTTTATCATTTTTTTGTATATTTTTCACATCATTTTTATGTTGGTACATCCGGTCAGAAACATATTGCTTTGTTTCACCAATGTATATAGCTGGGCAATCCAAACAAGGTATTTTATAGACTACTTCGGATTGGTTTTTAACATTTATTTTATCTTTCATATTACTGTATATGTTGCCCACTTTATTTGTCGGCTTAAAACTTAAATTATATTCACTTACATCATAATCTTCAAAAGATTTTTTGATATTTTCTCCTAGACCCCTTATATATGTACATTTATAAAACTTTCTGACATTATTATTATATTTTATTATTTCATTTTTTACATGTCCTTTTATTTTATTATAGTTTTTTGCCCATACCTTTTTAATTAGCTTTAGAGGGTACATATTCTCAATAAACATGTTAAATATATTTGTTTTTACTTCTGGGAGCCTCTCATTATCTGTAATTTTTATTGCTTTATTGATTTGGTTTTGTAAAATGTTATATTTCATATGGAAGGGGTGGCAAGAAAAGAAATTGAGTATTTTATTACTGCAACATTCTTTCTTAGTCCATGCAGTTATTAATCTGTTTTCCTTTCTTATAATTAATAAATCTAAAAATCTTATCTGACCTTTATCTTCTTTTTCTATAGTAAATTTTAATCTTTCATTATAATCATTTAATGCATTATGTAGTTTTTCAACTTCATTGTTTTTTATAATGCAAAAAATGTCATCAATATATTTAAACATAATTTTTACATTTATGCCAGATTTTCTGATTGCATTTTCTATTAACTCATTCATTATCAGTCCTGCCAGGCTTACTGATAAAACCCCACCCATTGGTAACCCATATAATTGTCTGTAAATTTCTGTATTATATTTGAAAATTCCATTTTCACAGCACAGCTTAATTCCTTCAATAAACATTTTTTTATTTTTTATTTTAGTTTGTAAAGAAATCTGCTCCCATTTTTGTTCTATTATTTTATATACGTTTTTTAAGGGGATGTTGGTGAAGAGAGAGGTGACATCATACTATGCGGATATTTTAAGTAAAATTAATAATTGAGTGTCCTAATAATAAAAAGTAATATGTCTGGAAATTTATATATAAAAAAAAAAAATTTTATTATGAATTTTAAAATTTTAGAAAATTAATACATAGTGAAATATAAAAAATGTAAGAATTTTAATCATGATTTTAATTTAAAAATTTTTGCAAATTGTTTATTTAAGTAATAGTGAGGTTACAGGTTGGAGGGGATAAGGGGACTGGTAAAATAATCCATTTGACTGTGATTCTTGACAATAGTTGTTAACTAGTAATAAAAATTTTAATTTTAGACAAGGGTAGTCAGCCTAATTTATTTAAAAATTTTGGTCACAGGTGGGTAAAATCATATATATTTTCACTTGAATGTTTTTTATTTTAATTTATTGAGTTCAAAAGTATTGAAATTCTAAATTTTAGGTCTTCTTCTTGAAAATGGCTTAGTGCCGAAACGTTGAACCAACTATTGTAAAAATAGTGTGAGGCCAATAAAGGATCAAATTTAAAAGACTGAACTAATAATTATTAATGTTTGTTTGTTGTTATTACCTGCCCAAGGGCTATCCCTCATATGCTAGTAATATTAACAACCCTTTAGTCGTTATGCAAGTTTCCAAACTTCTCAACTTCAGGAGCAAATCATTTAGAAATTTTCTTGATCTCATCTCAAAATCTTCCTTCCAGAACCAGTGATACATATTAATAAAAGATCATAATTATTTATATTTATAAATATGATTTGGGTTGCCTATATTATTAATTCGCAAAATATAAGAAATTTTAATTATTCTCAGGGAATATTTGTCCCGCACTAAAACTAATTAAAGAATTCTGAAAATTACTGTTACTATTCTGGAAATTAAAATTCTAAAAATCGCTGTTACTATATTGAAAATGATTACAGAATGGGACCTATTTGCCCAGATTATATTGAGCAATGTTGCAAAGAACCATTAGATGTCCCTATTATGCCAAAACCGGTAGACAGGAAGGGATGTGGTCAACGTCATCCTGATGGTGTTGGCTTTAGAATAACAGGATACAACAGTAGTGAGGCACAATTCGGCGAATTCCCCTGGATGGTAAATTTATTTTTAGTTCAATTTTTTATGAAATTTTATCAAATATCTTAAATTAAAGCTAAATAGAATAGATTATGAAATGAGAGTGATCAAAATTGAAATTTAACAATACCTATCGACCATCACATACAAACTCCTTATTCACGCTTTCATATTATATTGCATGGACATAACAACAGACTGATAAACGACTTGGCACATGGCTCACATGCCCGTTAGAAGCGACTACAAAGAAGCTGGATGAGAGGCTTCCTCTCCTGAATATTTTCTGACAGGTATGAATAAAACTATGAAGAAAAAACCAAACAATATCTATTGTTACTTCTAACAATTAATCACCCCAAATCCTATGAATGTTAGATAAAAGAGAAAATCTAAGACATTTTTTTGCCAGTTCAATATGTAGAGTAGAAGATTAAATAAGGAATGATTAGAGGAAGGATTGGACAGTGGACTGGGTTTGGTAGCCACAATGGCTGAGAGTGTTAGAGTGAGCCTTCCTAGCCACCTTTAGTTTAAAAGTGTCTATGTCATACTCAGGACAGATAAAAATGTATTTCAAGGTTAAGCCACAGATTGAATCTTGACCCTCCAGATCTTGAATCTTGTATGATTAGGTTGGTTTTAACTATTGGATAACCTGCTCCCCTCAGGTTATCAACCTCCGCCCTCTTGATATCAGAAATGACGAAGAATGGTTTATGATTTAATGGTGAAAAATAGTTTATCATCAAATAATAATTGATCCTGGTGACTGTCGGTCTTTGCTTGACAAAAAACAGAATATGTATTGACAAAGGAAATTTTTGATTGATTTAACAATCGTCAAACAAGGAAATGTGAAACTATAACTATGTTAGATATAAATTCAACACTATTAAGTTGGCTTGGATTTCTGTATCTCTCTTCAGTCAGCTTCAGAAGATTGTTATTGGTAAAACTGTATGGTATTCCTCATCCGGTTGTTAAGGAATCATCAAGGATACATTATTTGTACACCATCTCAACCTAGGTAAATGAATGGGGGATGGGCACTACAGGGAGTCTACTTATCGTCAAAAGTTAGAAACATAGTTGTCTTGATTTATGCACGTGTATTTTAATCATTGTGCAGTACAGTCTTCAAGCAGAATGATTCAACTTTTACTCCCTAGTTCTCCTGGCTGAATTGTAATTTTTGTATATTTTTTGTAAACATGATTTGGTTCATTACCAAAATTAACTTCGTAAACGATCATGATTTCTTTTTTCTACCTCTCCTAAATTTGAAGTTTTTTGTTACAAGATTTAAAGGCAAATTCCCTTTCCCATAAAAAAATATTTCAGATTCCTGGATTATGATTATTGTTGTGGTGATCCACATAATATAATTATAGGTCATTTATTATATAAATATAATGTATATTAATTGTTATTATATTATATTATATGAGGGCTATTATAGAAATATTGTGTATGTGGATATAAGTGAGAATTATTATAATTAGTTTAATTAGGTGCCCAAATAGATAATTAAATATATTTAAGATTGTATAAAGATGTTAAGTAATAACATAGGGCCAAACTTTGTACCTTAAAGCCTCTTTATCGCCCTATCACTGAGAAGGCCCCACTCACAGAGAAGAGTCTCTAGCCGAACTTCCTTCCAGTTAGACGTATTGCTGTCGGCTTCCCACTCCTTTGCCCAGGCTTGTATTTTAATAGATATATTTGTCTATATGTACATATGTATATATTATTCACCAATTATAATATTCTTCCACTGCATAATTCTGTCTATTTTTTGCATGTCCCAATTATTAAAGATAATTAAGATCCACGGACCTAAACAGACCTAAACGGACCTCTTTACTAACCCATCTTATAATTTAATTAAATCAGGGACACGGCATTGTTATATGAAAAAATGCTTGCCTCAATGTTATCAGTATTCACTCCGCAGTAGTCACAAATTCCTACATATTAGTATCTTCTGAAGTTCAACTAAATGTAAATATATACGTTTTGTCATGCTATAAAATACCAAAAATTTAGACTCTCACATGTTCAAATTCTTTACTATAATGATGATATCTCACCAAGTAGGGATGAATCCCATCATCTCCTGGACCTTATTGTGTTATATGATAGTAATATAATAACATAACTTCATCATCACTACTAATTTAAGAACTTAACGTTTCGAGCTAGCTACTGGGAAGTCTGGAGCATACTGACACTTCCTCGACGATGGCCTGACAACCCATCAACAGAAGTAGCTACAAGATTATCATTGTATACTACACAATCGGTTATACTATATATAGTATTTAACCCTTAAACTTGATGAGTGTTAAACACATTCCTAACTCATAGTGTGAGCAATAAACCGTGTATGGAATGCCTCTAGCTATAGCTGTTTTTGTGTTTTAACACTATTATTGTTTAATATTTAGGATCCAAATACAAATATGTAGAACTTGAAACATATAAGTTATATAGATCATAAAATAATCAATCAATTAATGAAAATCTTACATTATGAAATATTTCTTCACTAGGTAGCACTACTGAGTGTGACTATTCTAGAAGATACAAAAGAGCTATCGGTCTATCAATGTGGAGGAGCACTTATCCATGAAAGTGTAGTTTTAACAGCAGCACACTGTGTCACCAAGTAAGATACTAATATTAAGTAACTAATATAATTAGGACAATTTAAAGAATGTATTGCATAAAACAATTGCGTGTAAAAACAAAAAGGTTGTGACAACAAACTGAAAGTTTATAATAATGTTCTGAGATTTTAACAGTCAGATATAAAGTAAACCTCGTCCCAATGCCAACATAATGTTGTAGTTGGGATTTACATACCTATAAGATACTAATAATAATAATTATATTGGAGAACGAGAATTATTTTTAGAAAGAATTATATTTGAGAAAAATAGAATGCAAACTATAAACTAAACTAAACAAGCATGGGAAACCGCCTGCCAGAGATTAGTTAATCAAAAAATAACCATAATTTTGAAACAAAAACAAAAATGATTTGAGATATTTAAAAAAACATGTAATGTTCTAAAATCAAAGACATCTTCATTACATTCATGTTATTAAAAAAAATAGAAAATAATATAAAAAAAGCACAGAATTCCATGCTGTAAAAATTTGAAAATATGCAATAAAAACCTACAAAACAAGCAATTGCAATAAAAACAGGCAAACATGTATAATAAAAAATTATTATACTTAAAAATGGTGCATTCTTTTTTTTTTTTTTTAAATAGAAAAGATGATGATAGTGAGCTGCAGGTTCGAGCAGGAGAATGGGATACTCAAAGATCAAATGAAATTTTTCCACATCAAAACAGGAAAGTTGTTCGAACCATCATCCACCCTGGCTTTAATGGCGGAAATTTATGGAACGACTTTGCTTTGTTAGTGGTCGATCTACCATTTAAATTTGCTCAAAACGTAGACATAGTATGCCTACCTCCTCCACTGATTGTCCCTCCTAGTAAGGAGTGTTATGCCACAGGTTGGGGAAAAGATAAATTTGGTAAGTATTTTACTGTCTCATATTTCAAATTATTTGTAAAAATCAATGAGAGAAAGTTTCATTAACATGCTGACGTTCAATTAACAGAAACTGGTTTATAGGTATGGTATGGTGCGAGAGGCACATGCCCCCTCCATGACCATGATATATAAATTAAATATAAAATTATTTTGTTAACTATTATAATCAAATGATTTTTAAACAGGTAAGAATGGCGTATATCAAGTTATTCTCAAGAAGATTGATTTACCAATAGTGCCAAGGGATAATTGCATAACTCAGCTCCGTAGAACAAGGCTTGGTAAATACTTCAGATTGCACGACAGCTTCGTCTGTGCAGGAGGAATCAAAGAAAAAGATACTTGTAAGGTAATATAAGAAACAAAATTTTTGACTGTATTTTTTCATTAACAATAGTAGGAAACCAACATTATTACTTTCACTTACCTATATATGAAATGCATAGTAAGGAAAAGTATTGCGATAGTGAAAAGTTTTGACAAACGGTTTTCAATGGAAATATACGTTTTGGGGTCCCCTGAGTCCAAATAACCCGAAGTCCTGCGAAATGGTCTGAGCATGTTTGTGAGTGAATAGGCTAGTTAAAAACCGATAAATCATACGAACCTGAAATTGGTATAATGTATATGCCCACGATGTGAAGCAAAAATTTCATCGAAATTGATGAAACGGAGGGACCACTTCATTGCATAAATTTTGTCTCATTTTAACATTTTTTTTCGACTTTCTCAAAAACTGCTCAAACAATTTCGAGTAAACTTGTCATGTTTATTGGGAATCAAGTATTCTTTAATATCATGTAGGATTTATCATCATAGACATGTTCAATTCAAATTCACAATATATTTACAAAAAGCAACTTGCTGTAAAAAAAACTTGACTATTGATGAAATTAGGAGTTTTAGGCCCCTAAAAAATAAAAATTTACCTAATAATAAATCGAAAAGTATTGAGGACTTTCAGTTTTTCAATAATAATAATAATAATAAATTTTCGTGGATCTCTGTAAGGGCTCATCAGGCATACACGTCCGTACCAGCCTTTATCTGGGGGGGTTCTTCATTGCAGGAATACTTAACTCATCCCTAATGATTTCATTTCTGATCCTATCCCTCCGTGTTTTTGAGGCCACTCTGCAAAGATATTTCATCTCTGCTACAGAAATTCTCCTCCATTCGTTTTCCTGAAGGACCCAATTCTCTGCTACATTTAATGAAGTAGTCATATATATGGTCTTAAATATGGGAAATCTTTCATGATCTCCCTCTTTCCTACGAGAAAATGAATACTAAATTTTAATAAAATTCATTAACAGGCTGAACTTATTAAAGATGGCATACCAAATATTTCTAACATTAACTATCATATTTAGCTAATTGAATTATTTATATTTTTGAAAGAAGCAATCAGTTGGTCCTAGGGGTTTTTCAAGTTTAGAAAATCTAGAATCACTGAACATGCTTATTTAATTTTGAGTTTCAGGCCTAGAAGACACAAAGATTTGATTTTCTGAGGGACGAGTCATAACATAATGTTAATGAACAGAAATATTTAAATCAAAACTTTTGATTTTGCATCTTAATATTTTTTTCTGTGAATTTTGGATATTTTATTTGTTTTTATTGCAATATTTGTAATTGCTCTATTTTTAAAGAAATAGATATACTTCAAATTAATGACTTCCTGAGAATTAAAAACTGTAATTAATAAATAATCACTACTTTCTATAATTTTATATTTTATTTTATCTATGTAGGGAGATGGAGGAGGTCCTCTTGTTTGTCCAGTTGAAGGCAAGCCAGGAACGTATGAGGTAACAGGTTTAGTTGCTTGGGGAATTGGTTGTGGAGATGAAACTCCAGGTATTTATGCTGGAGTAGCTTATGCTCGCCCATGGATAGACAAGACAATGGCTGAACTTGGTTTCTCTCTATAATATTAAGTAATAAAATGACTTAATTAACTTAATAAACTACCATATCACCTATGCATACTATATTACCTATCAATACATATAAACTAGTTGGCCTTAGATATACTTCTGGACAAAAATACTGCAATACCTATAGTTTATAAGTTTATTTACATTTCGTTCAACTGTTGGCCTTGGTGTTTGTTTAGAGCCTTTGGCTCAGTATATAAAAGAACAAATTAATGTGTTCATTACGACTTCAATATTTCGGACAGTTATAGTATTAACATAAATTTTATTAACTGTTTCTCTTTAACCAAATTTTTCTCTGCCGGACTTTTAAAATTTAAAATTTCCACTTTTCTTTCTTCTTCTTTTTTTTTTTTTTTTTTTTAAAGTTTAAAGATAAATTAAAACCAAAAAGACATTTGACTCAGGAAGAGATCATCCAGGCTGCAGTGTTAGCACATGTAGCACATGATAACTCATACAAAGAATAGGTGTTCAATATTCAACCACTTATAGCGAGGTATGGGCAACCTTGACATGTTGTGGGCCAAACTTTAGTGCGCAAATAAATTCGCGCCGCTTTAAAAAGTAGTGCATTTTTGCCCGTACGTTTTTTGAACATATGTAAATTATTGTTATTCAAATGTAGCTGTAACGATACACACCAAAGTTATGATGCCCTTATTAATCTTAATCTTCTTCTTCATTAATCTTAATCTTAAGTAAATAGTGTAATATTTTTTTGGTTTTGGTTTTTTCAAAATGTCTCATGAGCCTAATCAAATCTTACGGAGGGCCGGTTGTTCTCCACATGCAGATTTATAGATTATGAAATGTTACCAGGAAACTGGCTGATAGGTAAGGAGAATTTCTCAAGACTGTTCTTGGTCTATTTATTTGCAAAAGATAATCAGTTATAAGGCTGAGTACACTGAGAAGAAAAACTATCACATCTTCCAAAATTCACCAGTTACTTGAAGAGGTGAGAAATGTTCAAATTTCTTCTCGAGCTATAACAGGGAAGAAAAGGAAGTCCTCCTAGCCTCTAGAGTACCTGCCAAAGGGCCGCCATTGACCATAGCAACAGAGTATCCAGATTAAGAACTGCTTGTAATCATTAAAATAGAACTTTGAAGGACTGGAAGGATGCCCAGTTAACTGATTAGTCTAGAATGTCTTTAAACTCATCAGATTGTCGCCAGATGAATAGGAGAGCAATACATTAAGGGCAACCTGGTTGGACCTCTATTGTGTGTGGCACGATTCATTATGTTCTAGAGTGGTGTGACACAGAGAATAAGTCTCCATTCGAGGAGGTGCTCTGAAAGAACCTCAGTATGTGAAGGAGATAAGTAAGTAATGCTATTTAAACCTTTTTTTTCCCTAAAGTTCATTTTAGCGCATGGTAATGCATTATAGCACAATGTACACTATGCTCTCCAATATTTTTTAGGTAGTGGCATAAAGCCCATATTAATATTGCAAAGAGCATTTGTAGGACTAAAAAAAAATGAAGGTGCGAAGTCAAGTATCAGTTCCTTGAACCTTGAATAACTGGAAGAAGCTGTTATTGAGAAGTCAAACAATATGGATTTGGTACAGATTATGGTGGAACGTATGCTGTTAAGAATAAAAGCAGTGCTTAAGCAAGCATCAAATATAAAAGTTAACAAAAATTCTCAGAAAAACCTTCCATTTTTTTTTTTTATTTTAATTTCGTTTTAGACGATTAAGAATTAAAATACTTCTGATTTCAGTATTTTTTAAAAATAAATGCAAGTATTTTTGTAGCAATATTTTTGTTCAGGATTTTACATAAAAAAGAAAATTATAAGAAGGCGAGAGGAGTTGAAAAAAATTAAATAAATTGACAGCTGTGTAATTCAATTTAATAATGATTCAATCATTAGTTAGCAAGTTGAACTTCAGTAGACACTTAATAGTACACAACTAAAGAGTGTTTAATTTTGAGTCAATAAGAGACAAGTTAACCAGTTATTTCCTCCTTTCAAATATTTCCTCTCATGTCCCCACAAAAAATGTTTATAAGTAGTTAATTTACCTCTAAACATTAGCTTGAAAGAATAAATTCTCTCCCTTAGAACATTCAGGCATTGTAGGAAATGAGGAAGAAGATAGCTCTGAAAGAGTTCAGAAGAGGAACATTAGGCAACAGGTCTCATCTAAAACAGCCTCAGCTAACCAAAACGACATATTAAGATAATAAAACTAGTCTCTAAACATTACGTTATAGATGCATTGTACAAGACACAAATAGATACATATCAAGTTGTGTGAATAGGCTTGTAAAAAGAGCAATCACTCCTATTATTGTTCAAGATTGCTTCAAGGATTCTATGTTTTGTATGGACAAGATTCAATATAAGTAACTGCCAGCAGGAACACACCACTGTAATTTAGGGTTGGCTAAGTCACCAATTTAGCAGTTCCTGCAATATGAAGGGTAAGACTGGTTATCACATAATGAGATGTGATAGATGTATATATATACTTTTAGTGTAGCCACATGGTAGATACTAAGCTCTGCCAATAGATCTTGTCAATTTTAATTAGGATCAAAACAGTATTTACAGAATTTTAAAGACCCTCAGCCTGTTATTACAGGGTTACGAACAGCACATTATAAGCCTTAATAAGGCCAAAATACATAAAATGTAGGACATATTTACATTATAGTTTTTAAGCTTTTTCCATAGTATTATCACAATTTTTTATTTTAATGAAATTTCTATTGGTAGCTATTGAGAAAATATAATCGGATTTAAAGAAACCAAAACAAATCTGTTTTGGGGGATATTTGGTATATAGGCTGCATTTTATGTGTATTACAACCACCAAATGTTCAAGTTTTAATCTAATTATCTTCTTAGTTCAATAAAGATATCAATTTTTGAATAATTACACTTTTTTTTTTTTTTTTATGGCAATCTTGTTAATCTTCCAACTGATTCAACACACTGACATTATTACGACTATAACCAATAAATTCCTCTCCTAAACATCATATAAAATAATATCTAAAACTATTACGACTATAAACAATAAATTCCTCACCTAAACATCATATAAAATAATATCTAAAACTCACGAAGAGGTGCCAAATTGCACTGAAATAAGGAACTGATTTTTGGATCTTCTGAAAAAAAGAGTTTTTTCATATTTGCAAGTTTACTATGCACCCAACAATATAGTGTAACTTGAATTGTAGTACAATGTTCTGTCTTATTTAAATTTACTTAATCACTTTTCTGTTTTTTTATAGTCAGGATTGTTCAACGGGCACATATAATTAATTTTTAAAAAGTGAGAAGCAAACAGAAGATGCAACTATATAGCCATAGCTTTTATTTTAGGTAGTACAATTAAATTTAAATTCTACTACTTTTATTAATTTTATAACAGTACGAAAGAAGTTTATCTAAATGTCTAAACAGGTATTTGTTTAAAAAAATAAATTACAATATTTAATTATTAATGCTGATTTCATTAAAAGAACTATTGATGATTTAAGTGTTATCCTTTTTATTTAATTTGTATAATGTACAATATAAGGGCGTACAGTTTGGAGGCCTAATTAAAAAAAAATAATTTGATGATTGTTCTTATTGTAAATAAATGTAAAAAATAAAGTTAAAACCAATATTGAGAGGAATGATTTGAAATATGAATGAAATAAAAGTTTTGTAAATATATTCAATGTGCTTTATTCTAGACCCTGTTTTTAAAAAATATTCATACAGTAATAATTGATAAATTAAAACCATTAAACTACCCTAGCCTCTAATTTGCCCACTGACTAGGCGAGAAGAAGAGGATCCACAATGTCTTCACTGAAAATAATTTTTAAGAACCTGAAAAAGGATTTTCAAGAATCTTTTAATAGTGTAAACCCAGGTGTGACCACTTTATTTATTTCTTTATTTATTAAACTTATTAAGCCTGAAGGAAAAATTTTTTATCTAAGGGAATCCAGGTCTAGATGTAAAATACCTCCCCATATCTTTTATCCTATAGTTAATTTAGAAAACAGATTTAATAGCAATTTTTTAAAAAGTATAAATAAGACAGAAATATTTAATATAGTCATAAGGGACTTCATTAATCTGGACATTAGACAAGGATACTGGATTAGAAATTATTTTAAAAACGAATTAGACAAAATAAAAATTAAAATAATAGAACAAAACTATAACTATAAAAACATTTTAGAAGAATTCATTATAAATAAAAAGAAGGAAATATTTAAAATATATTGTGAAAAATTAGAAAATAAGATAAATAAAATGATTAATATAAAAATTAACAAGCCATATAACAGAATTAGAGATAATGAAGATGTAAACAAAACTTTTATTGCAAGTAACAATGTTAATCCCAAGAAGAAGTTTATATCTAACCACACATTCAATGAAATTGTAAATAAATATGAAAATTTGCATAAAGGTAATTATATAGAAAACCTTAGTAACGTTGAAATACCTGTTAAGGTAAAAAATTTTTTAAGTCTAGGAGAAAATGTTAGTCTATTTCCAAAAGACATAAGGAAAAATATAATTAATTTAATTGCCGATCTAGAAATAGTTTTTAACAATATGGATACTTGTGAAAATCATATTAATAGTTTAAGAAGCAATATAATAAGAAAAATAGGGAATTTCATTGATAAAAAGAAAAATAGAAATAAAAATAATATTAATAATAAAATCCTTGACCTATGGACTAGAGATTATGAAGAAGTTTTAAAATTTAAAAGGAAAAATCCAGAATTATTAATTATTAAATCTGATAAAACTAAAAAAGTTGCAGTGATTAATAAGGACTCATACCAAGAAAAAATAAATAAAGTTTTAAATGTAGAAAACACTTACAGAAAACTTAGAACTGACCCTTTGCCAGATATAAAGAAGAGTGTAAACACTTACTTAGAAAAACTACAAAAAAATAATTTCATCGATGAGGCTGAAAAGAAAAAATTAATAGATAATTATTCTGTACATCCAAGAATGTATGGATTGATTAAATTGCATAAAATAGAAAAACCACTAAGACCTATCGTAAATGGTATAAAAAGTCCGGTATATAAACTATCTAAATTTCTAAAAACTGCTTTGGACAATGTTTATATAAATGAAAATTTTGATATAAAAAATGTAATTCAAGCAAAAGAGAAATTGAAAGAGGTTCAAATAGATGAAGATGAAATAATGATCAGCTATGATGTCACCTCTCTCTTCACCAACATCCCCTTAAAAAACGTGTATAAAATAATAGAACAAAAATGGGAGCAGATTTCTTTACAAACTAAAATAAAAAATAAAAAAGTGTTTATTGAAGGAATTAAATTGTGCTGTGAAAATGGAATTTTCAAATATAATACAGAAATTTACAGACAATTATATGGGTTGCCAATGGGTGGGGTTTTATCAGTAAGCCTGGCAGGACTGATAATGAATGAGTTAATTGAAAATGCAATCAGGAAATCTGGCATAAATGTAAAAATTATGTTTAAATATATTGATGACATTTTTTGCATTATAAAAAACAATGAAGTTGAAAAACTACATAATGCATTAAATGATTATAATGAAAGATTAAAATTTACTATAGAAAAAGAAGATAAAGGTCAGATAAGATTTTTAGATTTATTAATTATAAGAAAGGAAAACAGATTAATAACTGCATGGACTAAGAAAGAATGTTGCAGTAATAAAATACTCAATTTCTTTTCTTGCCACCCCTTCCATATGAAATATAACATTTTACATAACCAAATCAATAAAGCAATAAAAATTACAGATAATGAGAGGCTCCCAGAAGTAAAAACAAATATATTTAACATGTTTATTGAGAATATGTACCCTCTAAAGCTAATTAAAAAGGTATGGGCAAAAAACTATAATAAAATAAAAGGACATGTAAAAAATGAAATAATAAAATATAATAATAATGTCAGAAAGTTTTATAAATGTACATATATAAAGGGTCTAGGAGAAAATATCAAAAAATCTTTTGAAGATTATGATGTAAGTGAATATAAATTAAGTTTTAAGCCGACAAATAAAGTGGGCAACATATACAGTAATATGAAAGATAAAATAAATGTTAAAAACCAATCCGAAGTAATCTATAAAATACCTTGTTTGGATTGCCCAGCAATATACATTGGTGAAACAAAGCAATATGTTTCTGACCGGATTTACCAACATAAAAATGATGTGAAAAATATACAAAAAAACAGGTCTAGTGGAACATGTAAATAAAACACAGCATAGATTTGATTTTGATGGAGTTGAAGTGATGCATAGGGAATCAAGTGTATATAAGAGAAGAATGCTTGAAGCCATGTCAATTTTAGAAAATATTGATAAGACAGTAAACTTTAAAAATGACTCCAGAAATTTAAACAAATACTATGCGGATATTTTAAGTAAAATTAATAATTGAGTGTCCTAATAATAAAAAGTAATATGTCTGGAAATTTATATATAAAAAAAAAATTTTTTATTATGAATTTTAAAATTTTAGAAAATTAATACATAGTGAAATATAAAAAATGTAAGAATTTTAATCATGATTTTAATTTAAAAATTTTTGCAAATTGTTTATTTAAGTAATAGTGAGGTTACAGGTTGGAGGGGATAAGGGGACTGGTAAAATAATCCATTTGACTGTGATTCTTACCAAAAGTGACAATAGTTGTTAACTAGTAATAAAAGTTTTAATTTTAGACAAGGGTAGTCAGCCTAATTTATTTAAAAATTGTGGTCACAGGTGGGTAAAATCATATATTTTTTCACTTGAATGTTTTTTATTTTAATTTATTGAGTTCAAAAGTATTGAAATTCTAAATTTTAGGTATTCTTCTTGAAAATGGCTTAGTGCTGAAATGTTGAACCAACTATTGTAAAAATAGTGTGAGGCCAATAAAGGATCAAATTTAAAAGACTGAACAACTATTTTCTTAGCCTCAAGACCAATATAGAATTTATGTAAAAAATAAAGTTAAAACCAATATTGAGAGGAATGATTTGAAATATGAATGAAATAAAAGTTTTGTAAATATATTCAATGTGCTTTATTCTAGACCCTGTTTTTAAAAAATATTCATACAGTAATAATTGATAAATTAAAACCATTAAACTACCCTAGCCTCTAATTTGCCCACTGACTGGAAGGCAAACACAGTGGATTTCACCATCAGGCAAAGGGTGTGGTGGGGAGGCTATGACCTACACAGTACACATTATGTTGCAAAAGACTAATTATAACAGAGACTAATGTTTTTACGTTAATAAAATGTGCTCAAGGAATTTCTACCTGCATATCCTACAAGAATTTACCAGCCGTGAAAATGAAAATAAAAAAAGGTTTTATGATAAAAATAAAAGCTTTCTATATGCAAAACCAAAGGGCACAAGAAGGCGTAAAAATCTGAAGGATCAAAATTTAAATTAAAGAAATATTTAGATATGCAATATTAAAAGAAGTGATTCGGTTCCAAGCAAAAAAGACATTACTCATAAAATTTAAGACTTAATTGCAATATCTAATTCATTGCAAACTATATATAAATATCTGGAAACAGTAAAACCTAGACTAGACCTAAGTAGATAGTTCTCTTATTACTGCCAATGGATCAAGGTGTAATTTTCTGTTTGAAATGAATAAACAGAAAGGTTTTTTTTCCCCGTTCTCTTTTACATGAAAATTGTTTTAATTCAATTAATGAATGGTAGCACAAACATTCGAACCAAATAGAACAAACTGGATAAAGAAAAAAAAAGAATATAGAAAGTACAAGAATATGCTTTATTTATTTTTAATCTTTCCTTAAAAAGAGGGCAAATATCAATCTTTTAAAATATTGATTCGTCTTAAAACCTCATTGTAAAGAGGTCATGACTATCAACAAGAAGGAAAAAAAAAAAAAAAATGCACCGTTAAGATTAAAGATTATCTTAGATACAAAATAGTTCAAAGGGAAATACAATAAAGATTAAGATACTTCTCACCAAATGTTAGTTTCATTCAATATTTTTCAAAAGAATACATGATTTGCTTTATTTTCAGGGAGTGTAAGGGTATGTTGATAAGAGTATGGTAGTTTGCCATGTAAAAATGCTACCTAATTATTATACAGTGCTAGTGACTAGAGAAAAAACTACCTCATAATACTTCAATTACAGTTCTCACATTAAACATTACACATCTAGCTCATTCCAAGAAGTATCTGGATAACATTGGGAAGTTAGCTTAGCAACTATTGGCATTAAGGGAGTCAAGTAGGCATCATTTGAAAATGAACGGTATCATTTAATCCTAAATCAGCAGCATAATTTAGTATAGTTTATAATAGCAAAAGTATAGTTTACCATATTTTTTAGATTAAATATTATGCTGCATGCTTTGCAACCTAATTTAAAAAGATAGCATCACTTGAAAATAAATTATATATATATATATATATATATATATATATATATATATATATATATATATATATATATATATTGTATTGGTGTATAGTAAGTATTAGCTTTAATAGTAATTAAAGTGTAGGGTTGGAACAGGGTATCAATAAAATTTTAGAAATATGGAATCATTACCAAGGGAGGATAAAGATGTAATACATTGATATATTTGCTTTCTTCCATTCAAATTAATTCAATAGCTCTCACAGAAATACATTGAAAATGCTTTATACAGGACATATTTTTACCCCCATAAAAGTGGGTACATTTTTCTCTCATAATGCATCAAGGTGGTTTGAATTCAGTTGCCTCAAAACTTTAACAAAGTTTGTGATCACCTTCATCCACTTGACACTTCATTTCTTTGTTTTATATAAAAGAATATTTAAGCAAATTAGGAAAATGTTTGGAAAATACAATGCTTTTGAGGCACTTTTATAAATACAATTAAAACTTTTCAAACGATACCCAAAACATGGTCAAAGTAAAAAACCAAACATCCAACAATAATTACTCACAAAATATTTGCTATAGTTCCCAATCAGATCACCAATCACAGGCATGAAGCTTAAGTTCAATATCATATTTAAAAACTTATCCATTACACCAATCCGGGGTTGGTGAAACTGTAGGTAGATGTGGCCCGTCAGCATTCGAAACTTCTAAACCTCTTGTCGAGGGAGATCTCTCAGTTTCATTTAGGCATTTATATCTCTCGGATATAAATTGAGAGATATAAGTGAATAGAGAGATAAAGATGAATATTCAAGCCATCTTTCAGTATCTCATGCATTTTATAACAGCTCTCTTTACCTCTTTCCGTGTAGTATTATATTACACCGGAGGTATATGAAATTTACACACACAAATATTGATTTAATGTATTTATGTATATCCAATTAAAGGTTAGCAACTCATCTTCCATTTTATATTCCTTTATTTTCCTACAATTTCCTGACGTTCTTCCTATTAAATTAGAAGAAAAAGAAAAATTATATATTTCCATTTTTAGCACTATACTGAATCCATTTATTCTTTTTATTAACTCAAATCAATTTTATAACAGTTTTGAATTCATTTATGAAATTGTATTTCCTGTAATATAAATACATAAAAATCAGTAATTCTTTGTTATTAGTAATTTTTAGGCAATGATTAAAAGAATTCTACTGCTAGGCATTTTAGTAAGCTTCGCTGGATCACAGGAAGATTTGGAGTCCTTAATAGCCTGCGTGCTTGGGCCAGGACCTGCTAAACAACAAGCTAAGGCAAAAGAAGCTACTGATGAAAATGGTGAACAATGCTCTTGTGTGCCATATTACCTTTGTAACAATGGTACTATCAAGACTGATGGATCCGGAATATTAGATATTAGGTAAAATTTGGTTTAAAATTATTTATTGCTTATTTATAGGAAAATTTAAAATTGAGAGGATTTTTTTTTTTTTATCTACCTCTACCTAGCCTTGTCTCTCATATGTGGCGATACCCTACAGTTGTAACCAACCTATTTTAACTAGAGTGGACAGATCTGCTTCACCAGGGCCATTCAGGCCATCATGGTAGTTGTATAAGAATCAAAAACCCATTCAAAGAAAAATTAATTACCTATTTCTTGTTTTAACTGTTTACAAACCTCAATTGATATTGAGAAAGTTCCTTTATGGTCTGTCAAAAAGTGCCAACTTAATTTTCAAGTAAAATCATTTTTCATCTAAACTATTCTTATTAAAAATTATATTCAATAACAAAACATGTGAAAGATCTGAAATAAAAACTTAAGTCTGCCCCAGGTTCTAAATCAGGGAATTTACACCCCCTCCCCTAGTCCTGACTTTGATAAGGGACCCACACCTCGGTCATCACTCTAGATAAAGGGTGCCCTGAAGATTGGAGTACCCGACTCGCAGGTCTCAATAGCGTTGAATGAGGACACCCATCTTGTAGTGGTGGGCCTCAAAAATATATCCGCTCCAGGCCCCAAATGGTCTGCCTATGCAACTTGCTTCGTTAGTGCTACAATTTACTAATACATGCACTTAAATAAAACTTTGAACCATTATGGTTGAGCACTATTAATATACCTTTGGAAGCATTGGTTGTTTCGGGGGATTAAAAAAACAATTGAGGAAATAAAAAGTTGCCATATCTTACATGATCCGATAGCCAACTATAATCATTTCATTTTCATTACAAAAAACAATTTTCACGACAGTAAAAAATCAAACAAATTGAAGATAATAGAAATCTATCCAGCCGTTACTGAGATATAATTTATAACTCAGAAATAACAGATTAACATAAATAACAGATTTGTATATTTTTAAAATTAAAAAGTATATTTATTTATGTTAATTGGTCTAGTTGTTCTTTAGTGGCGTAAATATAAGGCTTTGTTTTATAAATATAGTTTTGTACAAGAGAAGAAATGAGTGAGTCTGTAGTTTTTTTTCTTGCTGTCAAGTTTATAAAGGGGAAATAGTGTCAACTGATCCCAACGCATTCAAAGCAAAAATTAATTCTACAGTCAATCAAAGAAAGAAGTAAAGAAGCAAATGCAGGCAAGAATTATTATTAGCTAAAGTTTTTTTTTCAAGCTGCCTTTAGGTTGAAAACGAGACATAATTATCTGGCCTCCCAACAATTTTGTATCCATAGAACGCCAACTCTTGGGCATGAAACTATGGATGCAAACATTCATGACATAGCCGAAAACAGGGACCATACAGATGAAGTGGAGTCTTGTCAAAGATTCAGGACTTACTGGGGTTATCAAGACAAAAATAGCTTAACAGCCAAGAGTGGGAGTAGGATCGGAAAAAAAAAATAGTGCTTGGAACACTTAAACAACAACAAAAATAAATTATATACATAAAAAATTTACAAATTATTTTCTTGTACAAATTACAGGATGGGCGGTATTTGCAATGATTTTATTGAAAAATGTTGCAAAGAACCATCTGATACCAAAATTGAGCCTGTTCGTTTGGTAAGGAAGGGGTGTGGCCAACGTCATCCTGAAGGAGTTGCCTTCAAAATAACTGGAGATAACGACAATGAAGCACAATTTGGTGAATTTCCTTGGATGGTAATATTTATTTTTAAACTTTTCAACATCAAAGTGTTATATCGAATAAATAAGGAAGCCAACTAGAAATGAATGAATTTAGGTTAAACTACTTATCACTATTTTAAAATATAGCATACCGATTATTTTTTCTGTTAGATTATGGAGTATGAACCCGGCAATTGTAGATGTAGTGCCACAAATTGGTGACATAAAATTGTTTTAAAGATTGTCTCCTTGGAAAAAAAGATAATAAAGCAATGTGGAAAATTCTAAAGCACGATATAACTTTCACCTTATTAAATCTGATTAGAATCATGGATAATTAAGTTCTATTACAAAATGATTTTCTTAAGGAGAAATATTAGATATTGGATTCAATTTAGAAGAATACAGAAGGGAAAGAAGTTCATTAAAAGGTAAATCTAAAAAACAGGAATTAATTTATAATTATTTAAATTTTCTTCTGATTCCACTTTGATTGTATTTATGATTGAGGCCCATTAAAAGACCAATTCACAAAATGAGTTAGGCAATTATTTAAAAAAAATAATTTTATATATAAATTAAATTAAGAAATATTTGAGCTATTAATTGTTGTGTTAATAATTATTTTAATTAATTTCTTTCCTATCACTCTCAGAAATGTTTCAGTAAGTAACTATTTCAACAATATCTGAAGCTCATATTCATTTAGCTTTATCATAAAGCTGGAAAATTTGTTTTCCTATAAAAATTTTCTTTATAGGTAGCATTGCTGAAACGGGTTCTTAACAATAACTGCTCCAATTTAATGGTCTACCAATGTGGAGGAGCTCTTATCCATGAAAATGTAGTTTTGACTGCAGCTCATTGTGCCAAGTAAGATCTAATCTCTGTCTTACCTTCATTCAAATTCAACCAATATCTCTCAGTTTTATTGTTGAACTACTTGAACAATAACACTTTCATAAAACTGGTAGTATTTTTTTTTTCTTTTTAGCAAAAATGATGGTGGGGAGATGATAGTTCGAGCAGGAGAATGGGATACTCAAAGAACAAACGAAATATTTCCTCATCAGGACAGGAAAGTCATTCGAACAATCATCCATCCCGGATTTATCAGGGGAAATTTATGGAATGATTTTGCTTTATTAGTTGTCAATCAGCCTTTTGTGTTTGCTGAAAATGTAGACACAGTCTGCCTACCTTCTCCAGGAATTGTGCCGCTTAGCAAAGAATGTTATGCCAGCGGATGGGGAAAAGATCGATTCGGTCAGTATTTTATTCTTAATATAATTTTCTAATTATATCAATAACATATATCAACTAAATTCTTAGGCCATGTGCTGATAAATATAAGTTATAGCAGTCCAGTAAATTTGGTACTTTTGATATTCCTATCCTCTTGACAGTTTATGGAATTAACAAAATTATTGCTAATCATCAATATTGACAATATTGATTCAATTTAATTAATATTTCAAACAAAAATATTATAATAAACATAACACTTTAACATGGGACAATATTTGAACAGAGAAACTTCATTTGGAAAACACTGTGATGAATAATATTTATTTATATTATAGGTATCAACATTAAACTTATTATCAAAACAAATATGAATAAAAAAAAATCTGGTGCGTGCTCGCAACACACAACTTTCACTTACCAACTTACTTAGATTAAAAATTAATGCGTTTTGTTAATTGCCACTTCTCAAATGAACAGAACGGCTTTAATTATGAACAATGGTCTATAATTAATAGGTAATCTATCTATTATAGGTGTATCTATCTATTATTATTATATCTATAGGTGGTATAAGTTGACTGAATATTTTTCTTTTTTTCTCCTCTTTATGTTTTCTTTATTTTTATCATATCTCATTTTTAGACATTTCTTATTTTTTGGCGTAGTGAGAGACAGTTAATTTCTCCATGTAAACAAAAACAATAGTACTTTATAAGAAAGAAAGAAACAAACAAAAAAGCCCCCCCCCCAAAAAAAAGCCCCCTCAGTACATTTTAATAATGATAAAGCTTACCTGATATTAAAGAAAACCAAATTTTCATTAAACATGACGAATTTGATAAAAATTGTTAAAGCCGTTTTTGAGATAATCGAAAAAAAGGTAAAAATTGGAAAAAAGTCATGAAATAAAGTCCCCCCTCCAGTTGATCAATTTTGATGAAATGTTGGCAATCACATCTTTGGCATATACATACATGAAATACCTAGTTTGATCAAAATCGTTAAAACCGTTTTTGAGTAAATATAAAAAACACGTGAAAATGATACAAAATTTATTATGTAAAGTCCCCCCTCCGGTTGATCAATTTTGATGAAATTTTTACAGTCGTATCGTGGGCCTATACATACATCATATACCTAGTTTGATCAAAATCGTTAAAGCCGTTTTTGAGTAAATAAAAAAAAACACGTGAAAATGATACAAAATTTATTATGTAAAGTCCCCCCTCCGGTTAATCAATTTTGATGAAATTTTTACAGTCATATCTTGGGCATATAAATAGATGAAATACTCAGTTTAATCAAAATCGTTAGAGCCGTTTTTGAGAAAATCGAAAAAAACCTAAAAAGTTATTAAGTAAAGTACCCTCTCCCTTTGAGCAATTTTGATGAAATTTTTGCTGTCACATCGCGGGCATATACATACACTAAATACCTAATTTCAGGCCCGCACGGTTTATAGTTTTTGAGCTAGTCTGTTCACACACAGACACACAGACACACACACACACACACACACACACACACACAGACCATTTCGCGGGACTTGGTCATTTCGACTCAGGGGACCCCAAAACGTGTATTTCCGTTGAAAACCGGAAGTCGAATTTTTTCACGATCGCAATACTTCCACTTACTATATATTTCATATATAGGTAAGTGAAAGTAATTAAAACTTATTTCAAAAATTTATTGCAACTTTTGGACATTTAAAGTAAAATGTAAAAGTATTTAATACTTTTTATTTTGTATACTCAAATATTTAAATTATTTGAACATAGGTAAGTTTGGTCAATATCAAGTAATTCTCAAGAAGATTGATCTACCAATAGTACCTAAGGACCAATGCACCAATTCCCTCCGTAAAACCAGGCTGGGCAAATACTTTAGATTGCATGATAGCTTTGTCTGTGCAGGAGGAATCATTGGAAAAGACACTTGTAAGGTAACTTCAAAATATTTTTTATTTTAAATTAAAATTAATGAAATTTAAAAAATAGAATAATTTTTAGAATAGAATATATTTGTAATATTTTACAAATAGAAAATATTTGTAAAATTTTCTCTAATCATTTTAAAATACTCAATACATCGGAACTTTCCAATCAGAACTTCTTTGTCTGCGAATTATAATGTAATAATTCCTTCTTTTACCAGTTACCATCGAACTTCAATGGCCTTTAATGGCGAAGTTGATATGTAAATTTTAAACACCTTGATACTGGTCTAAAATGCTTTGAACAATAACTAACATTGAAAGAAATTCCTGGATTCTGGAAACAGATACTTCCTCTTTATGCCTGGTAATACTATACAACTTTCAAATAGGATCTATTTGTTTGATAAATTGTCTGGGAAATCAAGAGTGAAGCGGCAAACAATGCATATGTATTAATGTTTTTTTTTAAACATTGCAATGCATATTTATGATGTGAATTAATGACTTCATAATAGTTAACTTTTTTCCCCTTCCCATCCCACGCTTTTCCTGGTATACGTTTTTTTTCCTGCCCAAGGAAGAAAGAGGGGGATTAATTCTGAATTATTGAACAATCACGGTTCCAGGATGTAAACTCATAATTTTCAGGTTATCACCAGGTTTTCAGGTGTAACATTTATTGAAAACATGCTATCCTGCTCGGCCATCCACCCCTTCATAATAGTTAACGACAGTTGTTTAACAATATTATATATTTTTTAAGATTATATATTTCTGTTTTCTTTTTTTTTTTTTTTTTTAGGGAGATGGGGGAAGTCCTCTAGTTTGCCCGGTCGAAGGAAAGCCAGGAACATATGAGGTAACAGGTTTAGTTGCTTGGGGAATCGGTTGCGGAGATGAAACTCCAGGTGTTTATGCTGGAGTAGCTTATGCTCGCCCTTGGATAGACAGGACAATGGCTGAACTTGGTTTCTCTCCACATTAATAGAGGATAAGCTTCATTAAAAATATTTTAATATTTTTGACAGCTATGCTTTAAGAGAAAAAGCAGATCATTTTGAACTTTGTGTTGAATACAAAATGGCTTCACTTCCTAGTAGAACTGCTATTAGACATAATTATACTGGAAATTTTAGAAAAAGGAAATTTAGTAAATAAAAAAATGGATTTGGGTGAAAATTAAAATTAATTATTTTTTTAAATAAAAAAGAGATTTATTTTCATCTAGTAGTAAGAAGATATAAAAATAGAAAGAAACTAATAAAACCAATGTAAATCTCTGTCCCTGTTTATTTTTAAAATAATTTAGTTATTTCAACCGTTCCGAAAGTTTTCAATTTTTAACTTATATTTTAACTTTGCAATGCAATCTGAAACATTTTTTCTTTTTTTGCATATACAATACAAATTTTAATTATATTTCTTGTAACACAAAGTGAATTCTCAAAAAGCGTTTTACAATAGAATTCATCTAGTTCATTAAAAAAATTAATGTCAAGCGGCTGAATGCATGACCAATTTAAAAAATAATATGAAGATCGGACATCAATACTGTGCTAACTTCAAAAAATAAAACAATTGAATTAGACCCAAAAAAGCATTCAGAATGACCATCGGGCTGAACCCAACAAAAAGTACCACCAATTAACCAATAACAGTTACGCATATATGTGCTTAGTAACTATAACATATTACAAAATGAAATATTTGTTATTGAATTTTTTTTCTGTATTCAAACTTGATTTTTATCTTTTACCAATCTAAGATATTATCAAGAAATCTCTCTAATGTTATGATATAAATTACTTTTACATAGCATACAATATTGAAATTGTAATCATTAAAAATATCAAACATACAGAGCAAACAATATATTGAAATTGTAATAATAAAAACTATAAAACCTTTTAATTTTTTATTTTTGTGTTTTTGATACCTTTCTTCAAAATAGCATGAAAATGCTAGTCACAATGGATATCTGAGGTTAAATATTATATAACTTAAAATATCATTTGTTTTTAACAATTTTTCCAAAACCAGCAAAATCCCAGAAGTTTTGGTTACTAAGTTTATGCTAATTAATTTTTTTAAATTAATTTTTGTCTCCAGCGTTATGTATGGACAGGTATCAAAGTGGAAGAAAAAAAAAGATTTTATATATGTATGTATCAATAGTAAATACATAACGCTAAACCATAATCCATAGGGCAGCAGTTAATATTCTCGAAAATGGAGTTCTTATTAGATACCTCATATTTTAAAAACTGAAATTAAATTAATTTTTTTATCATGCGTGACATGTAGGGGTGACTCCAGATGAGTTCTTAACTTATTTTAATGAGATTTGTTCTGAAATTTTAACCAGCCCAGGGTAGATTCCCGTTTCAGAAACCTTTGAGAGTCCTGATGTGGATCAACTCTAATATACTTGTAATATTCATATATATTTATTGCTATAAAACTAAAAAGACCATGGCAAAAGGAAATTTTAATATGCATGTGTTAATAAAGGACCAAGACTGCCAAGTGTGTGTTTCCTGCTTTAGCGCTCTAAAGTCTAGAGTCAGTGGTTCGAATCTACCCTGGGCAAGTTGAAATATATTTCGAAGTGGACCAATTCTCAATCTTGGCCTTAATACAATAGCTCTGAATTCATTTCGCTAATGATTTATAAATGATAAATTTATTAATATTCATTTATAAGATTTTTATTTTCATATTATATTCTGTTTCCATTAAGCCAATGAATGAAAATCTCAAAAGTGACAGAAATATTTTAATCCTCTTTTCCTTTCATAAAATCCAGTCTTTTAAAGAAATTTACCATACATTTTAATCAAACATGTTTTGATGATTACAATACCAGAAGTAACACATAAGCAATTTTTAATTAAAAATAAAACAATTCCATAAACAATCTAAATAATAATCATAATGATAAAAATAATAATATCAAACACCTTTCTCTAAAATTTTCTTCTTAAAATTCTTTCTTTAATTCTTTAAAACAAAAGTTATAATATTAAAATATTTACTATATATCGTAAAATTTGTTCAAAATTAACATTTTATTCTATTCGATTTAGATTAAAAAAGAAAAAGAAATTATAAATAAATTGCCTGACAACTTTTATATACTCAAAGCAGATTATATAAATTCTTTTTATATTCTCATTCTTTCTTTGATTGAAATTAAGTAACTTTGCAGTTAATGATTTTTTCTTAATACATTGATATTTCATAAAAATTAATTGTTCATAAATTCTAATATTAATAGGGTAAATAACAATAAAAAACAAAATAAAATATGTGTATTAGATAAGGAACTGTGCTTCCCTGCCCTGTCTTTCAATGTGTGCTGTTTCTTTTTAGTACCGGTTTCACAAAAAACTGTGCTGCTCTGCTCTGCTTCACCTACCTCTTTATGTGTACCCGGCCTTAACCTTAATTACATATTTATAAAATAAACTATGTAAAGAATTTATCAATATGAAACATAACTTACCATGGATTCCTCCGATATGTCAGTTACTTCTTTCTTGAAGTTCAATATCAGCCGAGGTCTTTAAACCCAGCAGATTTCGAAACTAAGGAAACCGGATATAGGGTCTAACTAAGAAAATTAATTCACTTAAACATTACACTTTCAAATCAACTTACTTTTAAATAAAGAAACAAATACACTGAGGGGCACATCTGAACCTCACCAGACAAAGTTATAGAAACCAAGCAAGGAATATCTTAATTCTTTACTTTTTCTTTTCTTGACTTATTTTTAAACATTTTGGGATCAATGAATGATTTGTTTAACTAAATTACTTATTTTGACTAAATCAAATTTTAATTTTTGAGTAAATACCTATGGTAAACTATAAAAAGTAAAAAAAAAAAAAAAAAAAAAGAAATGTACTAGGTCCCTCGATGATTATTAAAACCTTCTGCTTTGTATATTTGTCTTAATTTGAAAATTTTGTTGAAAATCAATATTTTTTATCATTTTATAAAATTAAAAATACATTGTGTGATAGCTTTTAAATACTCCAGGAGTTTTGAATGTTCAAAGTTAAGTAACTTCGCTGCTTATCATTTTTTCTTAATACACCAATATTACATAAAAAATAATTGCTTATAATATTGTTCATTAATTCTACTGAACTAATTTGTAGAAAAAGTGTTCACTAATGCATTCCATTAGTTTTTACTACACAAAAATTTGATCTCCCTCTAAACTTAGTAATAAGAATTGAGGAAATCACTTTAATAAGTAAATTTATGTAAACAATTAGCAGTGGTTTTCAATTTATTTTAGTTTCCTGAAATCAAAGGAAGATGATTTTAATACTTAAGTTTTACTTTATTTTTTATATCATTACATATAAGGGTCATTTTCCCAGAAAGGGCCAATTTGAACTTGGAATTCTTGAAATTGAAAATGTCCAATTAACGTCTGGAAAATATTTAGGGATGCTCTTTATATAGCACTGGTTGAACTCCAATGCAAGGTTATACAAGAGCAGGGTGCATTTATTATTTATAAAAAAAAATAAATAAATAATAATAGGAAGACTGGAAAAGAAATGTGCTGAGGGTTCGTTTAAATATATTTTTTCTTGAGTTTTTTATATTTATTTTTTTTTATTTTATTTATCTTTTTATTTTTTTTTTGCTGACAAAAATCCTAAGCCATCTATCATCCATTAAACAATTTTTTATGACCATCCAGTTTTTTCTCGTTTACTACTTAAATAAAGATGCTTTTGAAATAAATGATAGACCATCGCAAACGTCTCAACGACCTCTATATGTATAAAGCAACGAGAAAATATATATGCAATTAGTTTTCGGGTAAAGACAGACAGGACATCGGGACAATGACCCCTGATGTTTATGACCATCCAGTTTTTTCTCGTTTACTACTTATATACTGCTGCTTTTCGACAAAACGATAGACCGTTGGAAACGCGCCAACGAGTTCTATAAGCAATAAGCACCGCAAATTTTAGATACAATTACTTTCCAATTCCTTAGAGGCGGGATAATGACATCAGAATTTGAGAGGCTATCTAGTTTTTTCTCGTTTACTACTTAAATATAGCAATTTTTGACAAAATGATAGACCGTTCGAAACCTTTCAATGAGCTTTAGTAGTAGAAAGCAACGAAAACATTTAGATACAATTAATCTCCAAGTACACTCGAGAGAAAAACACCCGATATTGTATTGTATGACCATCCATTTTTTTCTGTTCAATACTTAAATACAGTCATTTTTTAAAATCAACGATAGACCGTCAGAAACGTATCAACTTGCTCTAAAAGATGAAAGCAATGAAAATAATTCGATACAATTACCTTCTAAGCAGCTTCGGGCGGGACAATGACACGGGTTGTATGCCGCTCCCGCCGCAGCACCTACGTTGTTATCCTGACGGTTCCACAGTGACTGAAAACAATTGGCGGCAAAAACAGTTGTTACCCGAGATGTAATCCTACTTTTAGCCCGAAGCCGCAGTCATCTGTAAAGGTTACAATTGCCAAAACACGAAAATACTACGTAAGCGGGGAAAAACCCAAACACCGGGGACAAGTCTTTTACCTCCTCTGTGTACTATTCTATCATTCTTAAAAATATTGCATACCTCACATTCTAATCTTGAGATGTTTTGAACAGCACCATAGTTGTAAAAATTCAAAAAGCGTCAATGGTCAATTTGTAGACGAACGTAAAGTTTGGAAACTGGAGTTGTGACATGACGAGGGAAGGAGATTTCCACTGGTCATATCAAAATTCAACCTCTAACTTTTAATGTTATATGAGTAAAACCCTACGTAGTCGACAGGGCAAGTCACATCCTAAATAGTCATCCTAATTAGAGGTTGTTTTAATGAACTAAAATTGTGAGAGGGCTTCAGAATCCATCGGGGACAGCGATTTGCCCTTTCTGGGAAAATGACCCATATATATTTTTTTAACCTTAAGTTATTTATAATTTAAATATATAATTTACGTTTAATATTACCTTATAATTACTATGTAAATGAATGTAATGTAAGAATTATGTTCATAATTTATTATTAAATTTTAATAAAGGATCTTGTTTGAAATAAGCCCACTCGATAACAGTGATTAATTTGTATCCAGCATGATTTAAAATTACAAATAAAACCTAAATTAACACATCCAGGCCGGCGTGTACCACTGCCTCATGGACGGCATGTTTGTTTGTTTGTTTGTTTAACGTCCATTTTTATGCTGCATAGGCTAATCGGACGATGCTACAGTGGGAGTCCTAAATTTTGCCTATCCAGGTATAATTAGGATAGGGATCTTTAACGAGTACCTGACATCGTACAGGCTCGGGACCTCCATTTTACGTCCTATCCGAGGGACGGCATAGCTAAGGATTTTTTACTCCCATTAAAAAATCCTAGGGCCACCGCTGGAATTGAACCCGCGATCTTTAGTATTGTAGGTTGCCATGCTAACCACAACACCACAGGTGACCCAGACGGACGGCATGTATCAACGGTGGCTCATACTAGAATGCCGCCTCTGCCAAATAATTAGATCTATAACACTTTGACTGGCGAAAAAGAATACCTGAGAGTCACCTTTTCGTTTCGACACAATTTTAATATTTAATATTCTCTGGTGAGAACAGTTACTCGATTTCAGGTGATATGGCAGCCAAAGTGTTGAGAAAGTAGAAATAATTTCTATATAGCTGAAAATTAAAATAACGAAAATTTAATGTAAATTCATTTATTTTTATATTTATATTCATATACTTACATATAAACGTATAAATAATTATTTTTTAATAACAATTATGATTAATATCGTGTTATAAACATAACTAGTAGGATAGTATTTTTATTGTTTATTATTGGTTTGCACAAGTGGTTCAAAATGACCAATTCAGGGACAAAACCCTTAACTGGTCAGAAATGACGGTTAAATATATATATTCCATGGTTTTTTGGATCGCTGAATCGACTTATTCCACTTTCAAAGCTGTAATATTTCATTTTAAGGGTTACAGGGTAAAAAAAATCCACATTTTTAAAAATATTTTTATAAATATTTTTATTTTACTTGGATCGTAATAAATATTATAGGAACCAACAGAATTTGAACTAAAACTGAGTATATATATATATATATATATATTGTTCACGGAACGAATATTTGGCAGCTTCCAAGATGCCCCCAGCGCCATCTATGGAGAAACTGGGGAACTAAATCCCTAAAGGTAGAAGTTCACTTGCAAAATTCATGCTTAGGACCGGTAGAGTACCTGTAGAGTTCAGTGAGTGCACTTAGACTGAAAAAGTACTTCTGGTTTTCATGAACTTAATTTCCTCTACAAAATGATTGAGTAGAACAGGCAGGCAGCCGCAGGGCAGGCGGCTGGGGGTAATAAAGAATGGCCATTCTCACCGAAAATTAGCAAGTATTCTCAAGACTACCACAAGTAAGAAGATTATTTTAACTTTAACTTCAAATTATCCACATCAACCATATCATCGTTCAACTGGCTTCTAATACCTGTATTTAATAATTTTAATTGGTACAAATATAACTTTTATGTTTCCAGCAATTTAATTAATATCTTTTTATACAGTCCACTACCATTCTTTTCTTTTATATATTAGGATGCATTCATTTCCATTTCCTTTTTTTTATTTCATTCTAATTAGTGTTGGTCAGACCGGAGAAGCCGATGGCCAATACTAAACATATATATATATATATATATATATATATATATATATATATGTATATACACAAACATCAAATTAATAGAATATATATATTTACAAAAATAACTACGAATTTAAAATTAATACTCTTTTTCCAACATAAACAATACAATTATAGACCGGTTTCACTTGTTACACCATCTTCAGTACAATATAAGATTGATCAATATACATTATAACGCAAAGTGTACTATGTGCGTGCCGATAAGGCTCAAAAACGACTCCACGTACGATCAAGAAATTTATGTCTTTGTGTACCCATATAGCCCCTAATGGTGAAGAAGGTTTCCGTTTTTATATTTAGGGTGTAAAATTGAAGAGATAAGGGTGAGAATATTAAGCCTCTCTCACCATGTAATTAGCTATCTGTTCAGGATAGGAATGAAAAATTTAGTTCGAGCTGCAGACTACCAGGAAGCGTTAGAGTGCTTTTCACTCAATGCTTATTGTCCATTCATTCACCACCATTCATTTGTATCACCATTCATTTGTAATGGTTATATATTTTTTCAGCAGTTCATTTTAAATTATTAAACGAAAATAATTAGTTTCTCCTTTGCGTTTCAAAATAAAATACTGATTTTACATCACTGCAATCAATTAGAAAACCAACTGGATTCCTTAACAAATTAATTTTTACATAAGAAGGCTAATTTAACACATTAAATTTAATCATATTCATAATAATATAAGAACATTAAATGCAATATAGTGACTACTTATTTGTAGTAAAGTGAGCGTATAAAAAAAACATTAAAAAAAAAATCTGGTGCGTGCGCGCAACACACAACTTTCACTTACCAACTTACTTAGATTAGAAATTGACTTGTTTTGCTAAATATCATTTCCCAAAGTCACACATTTTTTTACATTCATATCTTATTTTTGTTAATCGTTAAAGCCGTTTTTGAGTAAATAAAAAAAAACACTGGAAAATTATACATAATTTATTAAGTAAAGTCCTCCCTCCGGTTGATCAATTTTGATGTAATGTTGGCTATCGCATCTTTGGCATATACATACATCAAATACCCAGTTTCATCAAAATTGTTAAAACCGTTTTTGAGTAAATAAAAAAAAAAACACTTGAAAATGATACAAAATTTGTTAAGTAAAGTCCCCCCTACGGTTGATCAATTGTGATGAAATTTTTACAGTCATATCTCGGGCATATAAATACATCAAATACTCAGTTTAATCAAAATCGTTAGAGCCGTTTTTGAGAAAATCGAAAAAAACTTAAAAAGTTATTAAATAAAGTACCCCCTCCCTTTGAGCAATTTCGATGAAATTTTTGCTGTCACATCACGGGCTTATACATACTTTAAATACCCAATTTCAGGTTCGCACGGTTTATAGTTTTTGAGCTAGTCTGTTCACACACACACACACACACACACACACACACACACACACACACAGACACACACACACACACACACACACACACACAAACAAACACACACACACACACACACACACACACACACACACACACACAGAGACCATTTCGCGGGGAAACCCGGAAGTCGAAATTTTTCACGATCGCAATACTTCCACTTACTATATATTTCATATAGGTAAGTGAAAGTAAAAAGAGATAATGACTGAATATAAATCGAAAATAAAAAGTTTGAAATGTACTTATTGTAGTTATGAAAAAGAAGTTGGTTTGATTACTATGTATGATGAGCCTTCCAGCTGACAAAATGAATAACTCCAATTTCAGCATTTATTTAATTTTATCATCCCTCATAGTTCAGGAGAAAAAGCAATATGGTAAAAAAATTGTGCCTCCATCAAATTCTTGTTTTAACTTTGTAATAGTAGTAAGAATCGAGATGTGCAAAATTAAGGGGGATATTTTAAGGGAGGTTGAAATGGAAGAAAGGGCTTTAAAAAAAAAGTTGCTTTGAATCTTCGGTAGTTTTTATACTTCTGGATCCAATAGGATCCTTTATATGACATTAAATTCAACAGATCGAAAGTTGTAACAAATTATAGTTGAAAAACCATACCTATATTGAATTAATTTACAAATTATAATTGAAAAACCATACTTATTACGCACATATCGCAAGAAGATGGTTGAAACTCGAAAAAACTCTTTTTTTTTTTGGATAATCACATGTGAAGTTTAAGTGATTTATTATTGTTATTATTAGACCCCGTAATTGTATGAAATTGCATGTTTTTTCTGCTTGAAGTTTTTCAATGTTTGATCGCAGATCTACACGAACCATGTCAAATGTGACGGATATTCCAAATTTTATTTTGCATATTTGGGAGATAAATGCATATATTTGCATATTTGAAAAAAAAATCGTAATTTGGGAAATTTTTCTTATTTTATAAATTACGTTTTCAAAAACTTTAATATTGCATAAATATTTGTCAGAAAGTAAGGCATTTTGTTTTCTTAGTATCTGGTGAGCTGTTGGTCTTTTGATGGAAGACTTGGGGATTCTGGGAAACCTCTTCCTACAGCATAGATTTGATTTTCCTTCTTCATTGAAAACCAAGTCAGTACAGTTCTGTTCAGCCTAGGGGAAACGTCGTTATTACCATACCAAAAGTTCATCTTCTTTGAAGCAAAAATTAAGTGAATGGATCGCACCATCTAACTCCGAAAAACAAGTGTTCACGTCAGACGAAAAAATTGTGCTTTGTAACGCGTGCGGAAAGCAAATTATGAGTGAAAAAAATTTCAAGTATTTCAGCATGCTAATACAGGTATTTATTTCTTTTTTTAAATTTAATTCGTTATTCTAAAAAATATTAATTAATCTGAATGGGGTTTCAGGTTCCCACGTAAATGCTGTAAAGTCAAAATTTTCTACACAAATTTTATTGCCGGCTACTTCTAAACCCACAAAAGATACTTTTTTTGCAGATTTGTGTTTCGCAATGGTCTCATCTGACATACCTTTTAATAAATTAAATCACCTGCCTTTTAAACGCTTTTTGGAAAAATACACTTCACGTCAAATTCCCGATGAGAGTACTATAATGAGTAAATTATCTGTCAGAATGCTATAATAAGACCATGGAAAACATACACAATACTGTTCAGCAAAATTACATATACCTTGTAGTTGATGAAACCACTGATGCAAGGCATTTATATCGCAAATTTATTAGTGGGTGTTTTAAATACAGGCGGTCCAGGACCGCTATTTTTACTGGCATCAAAGCAAGTAGAAAAAACTAACGCTGAAACAATTAGTCGTTTCGTTAATGACAGTATGAAACTGCTATGGTCAGATGCTGGGTTTGAGGTGAGAGTGCTACTTCTAGTGACTGACGCAGCACCATATATGACCCAAACCTAAGTGTGTTTTACAGTAACATGATACACGTCACCTTTATTGCACACGCACTAAATCGTTTCACTGAAAAAATAAGAGAAACATTTTCAGACGTTAATGAGCTGATAAGCGACGGCAAGAAAATGTTTTTGAAAGCTAACAGCCGTGTAATTATTTACAGAGAAGAGATGGACGACATACCGTTACCTCCAGTCCCTGTTGTAATCGCTGGGGAACTTGGCTAATGCAGCCCTGTTTTATGCTAAAAATTTTGACAAGTACTCTACCGTTGTGGAAAAAATAGCAGAAAAGGACCCAGATGCACTGAGCGTCCAAAAAGTGATAGCAGGTTTTAGAAGGGGGGAGATTTTTAATGACTTGGCTTTCATTTCATACCATTTATCATTTTAATCAGAGGCTATAACAGGATTAGAAACAAGAAAGATGTCTCTTACTGACAGTTTTCAATTAATAAATGATATAAGTGACAATGTCAACAAAATCTCAGGTCAAGTGGGAATCATCTTTAAAAAAAAGTTAAGTGAAATATTTTCAAAAAATACTGGTCTTCAAGTATTACGTTACATAAATAAAATTTTAGAAGGTGATCAATCTGTAAAAATTGAAAAAATCACTGACCCTGAACTTATTTCGGCGTTTAAATTCGCACCATTGACTTCGGCAGACGCGGAAAGATCATTTTCTTTTAAAACGCTCGATGAGTATTTTAAGTGATCGGAGGCACAGTTTTTCAGAAAATAATTTAGAAATGTATTTGGTTGTAAACTTTAATAATTCACAATAACGTTATTTTATTGTGTAAAAAAAAATTATTGATTTTTTTAATTCTAATAAATTTTTACAACAAAATTGCTTTTCTATTTTATGAATTACCTTTCTTCGTTGTTGTAATGTACAGAAAAACTTATTCTTATCAATTATACTTGAAATTAAAAGAAATTTAATTGCAAATTTTGTTGCATATTTCCCACTTTTTTCTTGCATATTATATGGCATATTTGAGGACTTTTTAATGCATTTAAATCCGGGGTCTAGTTATTGTGTACTTACAGAGGCAACTAGGGAAAATAGTCTAACATTGCGGCGCACACAGGGGTATTTGGCCCTAAAAGCAGGCCAAAACCCGTTTTTTGAAATTTTAATTTATTGGAAAATAATGACTTGAAGTTCAAGTAGAGGACCTTGGATCATGCAAGATTCTCATCTCTGCCATGCCCTTAGTCCGGCGGATATTCTAATTCCAATCTGACCTTAGTCTTTACCTCGTCTGTGCTCATAAATATTGGCCGACAAAATAAATTAATTTTCTTTGTTTCTACTGAAGTATCGGCATTATCGTATGATGGATAAATCGAGGCCAGGTTTGTACTTGTTATCCAGACAGTTGTCAATTTTTGGTATTCAATACTAGTGTAGAGAATAATTATTAAAAATCACATATGATTTTAATCATTATTGAATATAATAGAGTTTAATAAAAAGAGGCTAAAAAGCAATTTCGAGCTCAAAAATAAAAACAGTGACGAACGCACAACGGCACCTGCAAGTGGGCGAAAACGAGCATATCAGTGCGGTACGTACAAACGTTTTGTATTACACCCAAAGACAATATATTTATATTTACATTTTTATGTTTATTGGGAAATAAATATTTTCATACATAGTTATATTTATATTTTTATTGGGGTACCTTCTGGTACATGTGTTAGCCCGTTGTAACTTAAAATCTATAACCCCGATAAGTGGTGACCCCGACGTGATAAAATAAGACGTAATGATGCCTGCAGATAGAAACGTAAGCGAATCCCAGCAACCGCTACCTATAGCGGAACATTCCGCGTTTCACTCAGAGATAGCCTCTTTTACGGGAGCTACATCCCGCCTACCTCCATTTTATAAAACAAACCCGAACCTTTGGTTCCTACAAGCAGACGCCGTATTTGCAACTTCACGGGTTACATCGTCCCGAATCAAATTCCAGTCAATCGTAGCCAGCCTGGATCTCAAGGTGCTTACACAGGTAGCGGATCTTCTTACATCTCCCTCTGATGACCCGTATAAGCAGCTGCGTGATAGGTTAATTTCGATTTATGGCGAATCCGAAACTCGGCGAATCAAAAAGCTTTTAGAAGAAACCCAGCTCGGAATTCAGCGGCCATCTCAGCTCTTCCGCCAGATGACCCAGCTGGCTGGTTCGACAATTAGCGCGGATGTCGTCCGAACATTGTGGCTTCGAAATCTACCCCCACGCGTTCAGGAAATTTTGGCTGCGAGCAAGCAGGATGACGTGTATGCCCTTACAAGCGTAGCCGATAAGATCATGGAGGTCGATCGTCCTGAGGTTTACGCTCTTTCATCACAGGTTCCTTCGGTTCCCAAGGCGAGTTCCAGTAACGATGAAATCTTGGAAGAACTTGGGAAACATAGGGAAGAGGTAGCAGACCTTAGGAAGAGGTGCAGGTCTGCGAGTAGGGATCGGCCCAGCAATTCCCAGCAGCGAGAACGCTCCAAGTCCCCTAATGATGGACTCTGCTTCTTTCATTATAGATTTCGCTCCAAGGCTAGAAACTGTAGACCCCCTTGCAGCTGGAAGTCCCAACCACCACGGGATTTTTAGAAGGGCCGATGGATCAAGCGGCCGTCATCGAAGCCCAACCTCAGCGCCGCCTTTTTATTACTGACAAGAGGTCCGGTCTTTCCTTTCTGGTGGATACCGGTGCCTCTATTTCCATTGTTCCTCGCAATCCTCGTACTCATCGCAAAGCGACCGACTACAGCCACATCGCCGCAAACAACACCACCATATTCACCATATCAACGTATGGCGAGAAAACGCTTTACCACGATATTGGTCATCGTCGCGTCTTTCCATGGACCTTTTTGATCGCGGATATCGGCAGGCCTATACTCGGAGCGGATTTTCTTTTTTATCATAGGCTCACCGTCGACGTCGGCAGCAGGCGGCTCATCGATCAGCATACGGGATTGAAAGTAATAGGGAAGATCTCTTCCATCGCTTCACCTTCGATTTCGACCATACCCGATGGTTGCGCTTACGCACACATTCTACGGGACTTTCCTAACATCACACGTCCCTCGCCCATCCGTGGACCACCAAGGCAAGTCGTGGAACACCAAATAGAGACTAAGGGACACCCTGTGAAGAGCAATGCCGGGCGATTACCACCGGAGAAATACAAGGCTGTCAAAGAAGAATTCCAGAGAATGATGGATGAAGGAATCTGCCGGCCATCGAAGAGCAGCTGGTCCAGTCCACTTCACGTTGTGACGAAACGGGACGGGAGTTTTAGAATCTGCGGAGATTACCGCAGGCTGAATGAGCTTACTGTTCCGGACAGATACGCGGTGCCGAACTTGATGGACTTTACCAACCATCTCGACGGGAAAACAATCTTTACAACCCTCGATATGACACGCGCGTACCACCACATTCCTATAGCCGAGCAAGATATTGAGAAAACGGCAGTTATCACCCCATTTGGTCTTTTTGAATTCCCCAGGATGACATTTGGCCTGAAGAATGCTGCCCAGACTTTTCAACGGTTTATAGACAACATGTTGCGAGACCTGCCTTTCGTTTTCGCATATTTAGACGATTTCCTCGTCGCTTCTCAAACAATTGAAGAACACGAAAAGCATTTACGGGAAATATTCGCACGCCTGGATGAATTCCACTTGTCGCTGAACGTCGGTAAGTGTGTTTTCGGAAAGCGAGAAGTTGACTTCCTTGGTTACAGGGTAGATGCAGACGGGATCCAGCCCCTTCCTTCGAAGGTGCAGACAGTCCTAGATTTTCCCCAACCAAAAACCAAATGCGAACTAAGACGTTTCCTGGGTATGCTTAATTTCTATAGGAAATGTCTACCGCATGCAGCCCATATCCAGGGACCTCTTAACCGACTTCTTCATAACGCGAAAAAAGGTGATAAAACTCCAATAGAATGGACAGCAGAGACTACAAATTCGTTTGAGGAAAGCAAGCGTAGCCTGTCAGAAGCGGTAAAACTTGCGCATCCCGCATCTAATTGCGAATATTCTTTAGTCTGCGACGCATCGGACAACGGCATTGGTGCAGTCCTGCAGCAGCATAAGAATGGGTTTTGGCGTCCACTAGGATTTTTCTCCAAAGCTCTCTCACAGACGCAGAAAAACTACGCCACTTACGATAAGGAGCTCCTTGCGATCTACGAAGCAGTGAAGCATTTTCGCCCACTCGTCGAAGGCCTCAATTTCTTCATTGTGACAGACCACAAGCCACTCACACACGCTTTTGTCCAGCATTCAGAGTCGACATCTCCGCGTCGAATACGACACCTTAATTTCATAAGTCAGTTCTCCACTGACATCCGTAACCGACCAGGGAGTGAGAATGTTGTGGCTGATGCCCTTTCGAGAATCGAAGAAGTGGACCTTCCTAATGATCTGGAGGCTCTTGCTGAAGCACAGAAGAAGGATCTAACCATCCAGGATCTTAAGAGGAATACCTCGATAGAACTGAAGCTGATGTCAATGCCCGGAACCGAGTCGAAGCTACTTTGCGAGACCTCAACGAAAACAGCTAGACCCTACGTTCCTCCTGAATTTCGGCGCTCCACTTTTAATAGGCTCCACGGTTTAAGCCATCCAGGGATCAAGGCAACAAGGAAACTTATCTCCGAACGTCACTTTTGGCCTGAAATGAACGCTGACATAGGCAACTGGGCTAAGACTTGTATACAGTGTCAAAGGGCTAAGGTTCATCGACATACCACAGCACCACTTGGCACGTTTGAACCTGCGAACCGTTTCCAGCACGTCCACTTGGATATTTTAGGACCTTTGCTGCCATCGGAGGGGATGCGATATCTTCTTACCATGGTGGACCGAACGACCGGCTGGCCGGAAGCCGTGCCCATCCCCGATATCACCGCCTCTACTATCGCACAGAATTTTTACTCCGCGTGGATATCACGATTTGGTGCACCACAACGTGTTACCACTGACCAGGGTCGCCAATTTGAAGCGGAGTTGTTCCAGCGACTCAGCCTTCGCATGGGAATTCACAGACAGCGAACCACCGCTTACCATCCGCAGAGCAATGGGTGCGTCGAAAGGTGGCATCGTTCGCTAAAAGCTGCCCTAATGGCACATCTGGCGTCAACACGATGGACCCAAGTCCTACCCACCGTTCTCTTAGGTCTACGATCAGCTTTCCAAGAAGACATGGGCGCGAGCGTAGCCGAAGCGGTTTATGAACAACCACTGCGTCTTCCAGGAGACTTCCTAGAAACACAGGATTCACCAGAGCCCTGCGTCGCACTTCAAGCTCTTAAGGACGATTTGGCGCGCTTGAAGCCCGTAGACCCTCGAACAACAGTAAGGAAGACATTCCGGCACAAGGATTTATCCACCTGCACTCACGTTTTTCTACGCGAGGATGCGGTTCGTAAACCTCTTGTGCCACCTTATTCTGGACCACACAAGGTTATAGAGCGAGGTGAAAAGATTTTTACGGTCCTGCTTGGCGACAGAAACGTAAACGTCTCGATAGACAGGGTCAAGCCGGCGTATTTGTTAGAAGATAACAACGACTGCATGCCGCAAACGCCTCCTCAGGAACCTTCACCAACACAGGACGTGGCCAACGAATTCACAGTCCAGCAGCCCATTTCTGGATCGACCAATCCTCACCAAGCACATGCAAGACGGGTGTGTTTCGGTGACTCCGTCACCCGAGGGGGAGCGATGTAGAGAATAATTATTAAAAATCACATATGATTTTAATCATTATTGAATATAATAGAGTTTAATAAAAAGAGGCTAAAGAGCAATTTCGAGCTCAAAAATAAAAACAGTGACGAACGCACAACGGCACCTGCAAGTGGGCGAAAACGAGCATATCAGTGCGGTACGTACAAACGTTTTGTATTACACCCAAAGACAATATATTTATATTTACATTTTTATGTTTATTGGGAAATAAATATTTTCATACATAGTTATATTTATATTTTTATTGGGGTACCTTCTGGTACATGTGTTAGCCCGTTGTAACTTAAAATCTATAACCCCGATACTAGTATCAATATCTTTTTGTTTTTTGGTAGGTAGATTTTAGAGCTAAAAATTGAATTTGGAGGTCAAAAAGTTATACTTCTGGTCATTTCTGGACAACGAAATATTTTTTATGATAATGTGTAATTATCGCAGATTAGATTTCATGAAAAAAATTCTGCGGATAGCAGCGGATGGGAGACTTATAATTGTTTGTTCCTAAAATGTTAGTTTCAGTAAATAATAAAAAAAAATTTTTTTTTTCTTCTTAGTCCCTACTTCGTTTTTGTTGTTCGTTGAATGGCAGGAACATGAGGACTTCTATATTCCTATAGAAAAAACTCTTTTACTGCACATGGTGCATTTTAAGAGTGTTTTGTGTCAGTTTGGTGTGATAGATCTCAGTCAGTCAGTCACGAATCTGTTTCTGGTGATGGGGCTCACCAGTTTTATTAAGTCAGTTGGGTTAAGTATCAGTTTCTGAGTTGAGTTAGCCTAATCTGAGGCTGTCGACATGATTTTGCCACCTCAGTGGCCGTCCGGTTGGTGTGAGCGTTTGTAACAGTGGATTGGTGCAGTGCTTGAGGCTTTCAAAGAATTTGATGTGCCTCCGTCTAATAAATTCAGTGACTTTCGGAACGTCAAGAGTGGTATGTAGTAAGTCAATTTTCGATCTTTGTAATGCCGTGTGTTTCACAATACGTCTCAGTATACCGTTCTGAAACTGTTGAACCTTTTTTCCCGTGGACCTTGATATGTTTGCAAGCATCGGAGCTCCATGAAGAAGGGCCGGTCTTAAGACGCCTTTGTATATCAACAATTTGAGGCGGAGGGAAAGGTTTGGCGAAGTGAGCAGGTGGTTTAGTCTATAGGACTTAGTCCTAACCGACCTAATCTTTTTTTTCGCAATGGCGAGATAATGTTAGGTCCCTGTCGAGTGTGACACCTAAGTACACTATGCTGTGCGCTGGCCTGTTCTCGCTACCCGCTACCCTGTAAACTTTGGGGAGGGGGCGCTTGTTCTTTTGAAAAGAGAAAATAATACAGTCGGTCTTCTTGGGATTAACTGAAATATTTAACCTTTCCAGTTTCCTGGTGATTTCCTCACAGGCCTCCTCCGCCTGCCGTAGAGCTCTCTCAGCGTTTATTGAGCTACTATATATAGCTATATCATCGGCGTATGCTGCTACAGTTGCTTTCTTGTACTTAGCGCCAACAGTTTCAGACGTGTAGACCGAGAACAGTATTGGGGATAGCACAGACCCTTGAGGGACTCCGCAGGTGAGTGCAACGGCATTGGATACAGCTTCGCCGACTCTCACACTTATAGAACGGTGCTGCAGAAAGGATCTCAAAATCATATATAGTTGCTCAGGAAACTCGTTGTCCAACAGTGTCTTGCATAAGAGGCCATGAGATACTGAGTCAAACGCTTCCGTGCAGTCGATTGAGATCATAGCTGTTGCCTCGTTCTTAAGTGAGTTCTGAGTCACTTCCGCCGGTAGCTTAGCTAAATGGTGATCCGAGCAGAGACCGGCCTAAAAGCCAGTCTGCTCCGGAGGGATTAGCGCTATTTCTGAGCAATAGGTTTTGAAGTAATTAAGAATAATTTTCTCAAATATCTTGCCTAGGTGGGAAAGCAAGCTGATAGGTCTGTAGTCGGCTGGCTGGGATCCACTTTTTGCTGGTTTTAAAAGTGGGACAAGTATAGCTTGCTTCCAGGCAACAGGGAAGTATCTTAACCTGAGGCAGGAGTTGTAGAGGTTTGTTAGGTGGGCAATACCTCTCCTAGGCAGTTGTTTTAGTAATATTGTTTGGATTCCGTCCAGGCCTGGGGCCTTATTCCCTCGCGAACGGCGGAGAATAGCCTTTAGCTGTTTCGGCGTAGCAAACATATAATTTTGGCCAATTTCTTCCACAGGAAGCTCATATGGTGTACCTGTCCGTCTAGTTATGATTTCACCGTAGTGATCCTCAAATTTTTTAGCTTGGTCAAAGGTCCATCACCAACTCTCAACCGTCCCGGCTCTTCGTACGTACAATGATATAGACAACTACGTTGAGTTCCTCACTGCGACCATCAGAAGAGCAGCCGATGCGACAATTCCGAAGTACAGGCCACTTCCGCCGGCTCTACGTCCTCTTCCAGGACACTTCAGAATTTCAATTCAGAACCTAATCACCCTACGTAATAAATGGAAGAATAAATGGTATAGGACCAAGGATCGTGAGGTGAAATTAGTGGTTAATTCCCTTATCACTCAGATCCGGAACCTAATGAAACAATGGCGGGCTGCACTGTGGCATGAAAAACTCCGAGAAACTCACGGTGATCACAAAAAGTTCTGGAAGCTATTGAGAACGAGCGTTAGGAAGAGAAGTTCTACGGTACTACATGAAGGAAATAGAATTCTAACACCAGAGGAAAAAAAATTTGTTATATTTTCATTTATTTATATTTCAGGATCTTCTGAAAGAATAATAATAATGGGAAGGGAATTATTTGGCATATTTTCAAAGTCGAAAGCACTAGCTTTAACAAAAAGAAAGAATTTTTGGAGTCTTCTCTCATTGGGAAATATTGTAATAGCCTAGAGCAGGTGAAAGAGCTAAAACATAAATTATCCATTTTGAGAAATTATTTCCAAGTAAGATGGAATGTTTCTTCAAGGAAAAGAAAAGTTTTTGAAAGGTTTGAAAAGCAACAAGGAATGGCTAAGTGGGAATATATCATTTAAAAGCTCAAGATCTGCTGGACGCCCTGAAAAATCATTTGTGAAAGAAGCAAGAGGCGCAAAACAGAAAAGCTCAGATCAACAACTAGCACTGATATGCTGACGTACGCCACTCATATGAAACTCATATTGTAGTGATATCAATGCGTCCCATGTTCTGAAGGCTATAACAAATACTCCATATCGTGCCATAAATATAGGAAACCATTTAAAAATTTCAATTTGTCGGAAAAAATAGAAAAACCAACTGCATTGGAAGCTTTATTTACAAATATTGAATATTAGAGGTTCTAAATTTATTACGGATACGGTGAAATTTTACGTAAAACTTTATTAATGGCATCCTATGACACCAACTGTTCACAAAATTTTAAGGCATGGGGTTGGAGTGATAAAGAGCTCCCCGCTTCCTATTGATCTTTTATCCGAGGAAGCAGCAGAAGCCCGAAATAAACATTTACGGTATTATAGAGAAAGTAATGCTAGAAAATTTTCCCGGACACAGTGAAATCTGGATGTAATTAATAGATCAATATTGACATCAGATCCAGTTATCACAGTTATGAGAAGTTCAAAAAAAAAAAAAAAAAAGTTATCAGGGGCGTTTTGTAAGGAAACATTAGAAATGTTATCTCCTCCACCCACTTATCCGATTCCGAAAGTTCATCAAGTGAAGAGGAAAGTGAATAATGAATAATTAACTTTAATATGCATTTTTTAGAAAGGTTTTTTCGAAGTAAAAATTTTGTTTCGAAGTGATATTAAACAATGCTTAATGCGGAATTGGAATTAGGAAAAAAAAATTCTTTATCACCACAAATTTTTAATTTTACCTATTTTACACTATTTTCATTTTTTTAAAAATAATATTAATAGATAAATGTATATTAAATTTTTATTAGATACAAGCATATTTCATAGGTGCAATGCATAAAGAGCTAATAAAGAGATAATATGAACATGAATTGTAAACCCATGGATGCCTATTTCTCAGTCGGTGGAGTAACGCAAAAATTTATTTTATGAAAATTTTCAACTTAGAATATTTTTTGAACTACTAAAAAAATATTTTTAATGTCTATTAGAAGCATAGAAGCCACTTTGAGGACGTTTGAATTAATAAAATGGAAGGAAATAGTTTTAGCCAGCTTTTCGGGTCAAATACCCCTGTATGCGGCTTTTACTCGTAGTACCAGTTGTACTAACTGTAACTCAAAAGTAGCCCCCTTCTTGCGTTAACACGATCATCCCCACCGTAAAAGAATATGGTAAATTGCGCCCAGTAGCCAGGGCCTAAGACGTACTCGAAATATTTTTTTTTTTAACTGAGATATGAGATATTTCAACTATAATCTAATAACTTTAGATTATATAGATATGTTGACTACATGGAATGGGCTTATAGGATTCAGAATCACAGAAACCATCAAAAACGATGCATTACTCAACAAAGTTGCAGCCAAATTAATTTTTCAATTACCATTTTCAGCCCCCCCTTAAGTATATAGGGTTCCGTATTTGGGCGGACTCTGCAGATCTCGAATCTTAATATTAATACGAAGTTTCACGAAGGTGCTAATTTTGTTCTGTATTTCCTTTAATTTTAAAGTTTTTTCTGTTATTAAAACTACCACAACAACCGGAGCGAAGCCGGGCACCCTAGCTAGTATTTATATAAATCATTCATTTATATACATATTTATGATGTGATATTACTCTTCTAATATTAAAGCTGTCGCATTGACATGCAGAAGTATTTTCTTTTTTTCCAAATTAGGCTTCAAGTATCTGATGACTCAAACATAGAATTGAATTAATTTTCGTTCGTTGTTCTTCGAAATTTCCTACTACGTTGAAAAAAATCTTTGGTTGGTCTCCACTCCCCCCCCCCCAAATTTCTAGAACCAGGCTCACAGTCGGTCTCGCAACCCATCGGCACAAAGGGCACGAAACAGTTTTTTTTTTTAACCATTTAAAGTTTTTTCATTTAAAAAAACGTCCTTATTGTATGACGCTTCCTTAAAACGTTTATTAAAATGTCCAACAAATCTTATTTATTTCCAAAATAATTGTTAATAAGGGCTCACCTTCCACCCCTGGAATTAATGCTGGTAACGCTTGCTCTAGCGACGAATTCTTATTCATCAGTAGGATATCACATACATCGCGGAAGGGAAGGACCTATTTATCCATACTAAATTTTAAATAAATGATTATTATGAGTAGATTGAATATATGTTTCACTCTCTTCGTTGAAAGAAAACTGAAAACTGAGTCAAATAAACAATTGTTGACATATTGACAAATCCATGTTTGAATAGAATCGTATTAACGATTGAAAACATTGCAGCTGGAAGAGAGGACGTACAACGGCACTCCCGCTCAAACATACCTAACTATGAAATGATTTCATTCAACAATTCGGACGTTTTCGGATCTGAAATCTTTTGGAATATCTTCAGTGATACCTCTTGATTGATTTAATATCAACCAGAAGACGGAGGTCAACGGAGCTAACATTGAAAAAGACCAATAACCATATCACTTATGCCATGTCTCAAGAGATCACCCTATTCTCTTTTCCATAACCGGTGTCGGGCATGTGTGACCGGTTACTATCTACCCTTCGTAAATGAATCAGATCCGATACACGCCCGCCTGGGGTGCGGACATTGAAAACTTGGAACAATTAAGCACAACGGATGTAGACAAAAATGGAGAAAATTAAAAAAAGAAAAACAAATCTTTGAAACTATGATCTCAATCATCAAATCGATAAAATGTCAAATCCTATGTCATATCCAAACAATTCTATGAGGACTTCCAGAGGACAGTTGACAATGCCAGAAACAAAAACAGAATGGTACTTATTTGTGGAGACCTGAATATTAGAACGGGAAATAACAACATTAATGCACATGGTGTAATGGGCCCCTGGGGAGGTGAAAATACACATAATAGTAATGGACAAAGGCTTATAGAATTCAGTATAGAGGACAACATGCTAATAGGCAACTCGTGGTTCAAACACAAAAGGGTCCATAAGATTAAATTTGAGAGTAGAGGAGAGCATGGCTTGAGAGAAAGTATTATAGACTACTTCATAATAGACCGAGATCTCCGACGGTTCTTCACTGATATTAAAGTCATAAGGTGCGCAGATCTAAGTACAGACCACAAACTTCTTGTTGAAGATATAAGAGTAGTCAGACCAAGAAAGAGGCTCAGCAAAGCGTACAACCGAATAGATGTGGGCAAGTTGAGGATAGAAGCGAAACAGGAGGAATATCGGACATTGCTCAAGAGACGCCTCCAGGAAGTAAACACAGACAGTGAGCTGGACACTGTTTGGAGTGAAATAAAGAAGTGCATACTCGACACTGCGTCCGAAGTATGTAACACCCAGAAAATAAGGCCTTCTACCAAGAAGACAAAATGGTGGAATGACGAGGTTAAAAGAGTAGTGAAGCTCAAGAAGGAGGCCTGGAAAACATACAACAGGACAGAACTTCGCATTCACAGGGAAGAATATGTTAAGAACAGGAAAGAAGTCAAAAGAGTAGTCAAATGTGCGAAAATGAATACCTGGGAGGAGTTTGCCTGAGAACTAGAGCAAAACTATAGGGAAAACGAAAAGAAGTTCTGGCACATCACCAAGGCCTTGAGAGGAAAAAGGTCAAAGCCTCTGAGGAGCATGAAGGATGCACAAGGGAGGCTGGTGACGGAGGAAAAGGAGATACTTGAAGTCTGGAGGCAGTTCTTCCAGGGAAAATTTAGCATGGAAGTACGTCGAAATAGTAATTTTCGGGACTGCCGAAGAAGAGGGAGAACGGATGATACCTAACCAGATGACATGGACGATGCAATTGAAGACGATGAGGTGGCGTTAGCTGTTGGTAAAATCTAGCTAGGAAAAGCTCCGGGACCAGACGGTATAGCCCCAGAATACTTTAAATATGGTGGGAGTGAAATGGTGAAGTACCTCCAAATGCTTTTTCAAAGAGTTTGGGACTCTAAGCGTTTACGACAAGAATGGGAGAATAATATCATAGTCCATATAAACAAGAAGATCAGTCAAAGTGAATGTGGAAACTATAGGCCGATTTGTTTATCCTCAGTGGTATATAAGGTTAGAACAAAGAATATTAAGACAAGAATATTAGAACAAAGGCTGAGGAATTTGGTGGAACAAGATCAGGAAGAGGAGCAAGCCGCCTTCAGACCTGATAGACAGACCCAGGACCACATATTCTGCCTCAGAATGATAGTAGAAAAAGCATGGGATCGTGGCAAGGCAGTGGCACCTGGCATTTCTGGACCTAAGGGCAGCCTTCGATTCAGTGCAGAGGCAGGAGATTTGGAACGTGCTGATTAGACAACAAATCTGGTGAGCGCCATCAAATCAGTTTACCAGGACCCAAAGGAGCATAGTGAGGCTTAATGGTCAAACATCCCAACCTTTTCACTTTTATAAAGGAGTAAAGCAGGGGGACAGCCTTAGTCCTCTGCTCTTTGCCCTTCTTCTGGATGAGGTATGGAAGGTCTGCAAAAGAAGAACTCCGAGAGCAGTGGTGGGTTACTAGAATCTAACACCAGTGCTTGCTCAGGCAATGATCTATGCAGACGACATAGTACTGATTGCGGATCCCCAGGAAGCTCTGCAAACATCATTAAACGAATGGCATGAGGAACTCCGGCTAAGGTGTGGGAAGAGAAGATCTGGAGCCTAGGATATTCTGTAGAAACAACAAACGCCTACACGTATCTAGGGACAGTCGTGAGCAAAGATGGCAAAATAGACCAGGAGGTCCTAAATCGGGTGATGAATGCCAATGGACTATACAACCACATATCCAAAACTGTCATTGGGAAACATGAAGTTAGCAAAGAGGCTAATAATAATAAAATAATAAAAAAAGAGATATTTAAATATGTTTTCCTACCTGTGCTTTTGTATGGATCTGAAAGCTGGACTACCCTCGACAAACATGCAAGCAAGATGGTAACAGCTGAAATGAGATTCCTCCGAAGAATAGTTGGCTAAACCAGAAGGGACTGTATTAGAAATGACAGGATCCGCGAGGAATCGGGAGTAAGATCAGTGCGGGACATCCTGGAGGAGCGACAATTGAGGTGGTTCGGACATGTCTGTAGAATGAACGATACCCGAAAGGCCAGGTGGTTTTTTGACGCTAGACCGGAAGGAAGACGTCCTTGTGGCAGACGCACTACATTGGGAAACTGGGTGCAGCAAAAGGACTGACCATCCCGGAGATGAGAAGAATGACAAGGGACAGAGACTATGGGCTCGCTGGACCGGGACGGCAACTCTACGCTTAGCGGCACACAGGAGTTAGAGGAAGAAGAAGGAAACAAATGGAAATACACATCTTTTCATTTTCTGATTGAACACTGATAGGTCCGAGCAATACATATTAGACATCTTTCAAATAATCTTTTGCTCTACCGGGCTTTAATTATGGACAACTCCCAAAAAAACCTATGAATCCCAGGTACTGGCCCGGCTTCTACCCCCGTTCCTCTAGTTCCAGTCAAGAAGAAGCACCGTCGCTAGCGACCGCGAATGGTGGTACGTCTGCAACCTCAGATCGGTTGCCATCAAATTTTCTTGGCAACTTAAAAATTTTCGAACTTTTTTCATTATTTTGCTCATAACTCAAAAAAATTATCGCAGATAAAATTGTGTTCTTTGTAAAATAAAAGGGCATACAATTTCACGTCCACTGAGTTATCAAAGTTAAAATCGGGTAAGTCGTATCGACAAAACCTATTATGAATTATCTGCAATATTTGCCATTTTAGCGGAAAAATTAATTACGCTTATGTTCTAAAGCCTTTAATTGGAAGAGGGCTATTCTGGGGTGATGCGCGAAACACACATTTTCACTACCATCTTACTTTGATTAGAAATTGACGTGTTTTGTTAAATGCCATTTCTCAAAGTCACACAATTTTCCACATTCATTAACTTATTTTTTGTTGTATTTGCTCTTTAAAGTACACTAAAATTTTTATTATTAAATAAAAGTTTTTTCTTGCGATAATTTGGCAATGCAAGCATAATACTCCAAGTGGTCTGATTTTATAATTCTCTATGTAGTTGTTGAAAACTTCATATAGTTAACATGAAACAAATACTTTCCATTAAATGAACAGAACATCTTTAATTATAAAGCATTGGTCTGTGATTAAAGGCGTACTGCGCATGAGTGAGCTCAACGTGTTTTATGAGTTGACGGAATATTTTTATTTTTTTCTCCTGTATATGTCTACTTGATTTTTTTTTTTTTTTTTCATATTTCATATTTAACCATTTCTTATTTTTAGGCGAAACGAGAGACCGATAATTTCTCCATATAAACAAAAACTAAGGTACTTTATAGGTAAACAAAAAAGCCCCCTTCCTCATTTATGCCTTCTCAGAACATTTTAATTATGATAAAGCTTCTCTTATATTAAAGAATACTTGATCTCATTAAGCATGACGAGTTTAATCAAAATCGTTAAAGCCATTTTTGAGAAAATCGAAAAAAACGTAAAAATGGGAACAAAAAGTTTTGAAATAATGTGCCCCCTCCGGTTGATCGATTTTGTTGAAATTTTTGTAGTCATATCTCGGGCATATTAATACATCAAATACCAAGTTTTATTAAAATCGTAAGAGCCGTTTTTGAGAAAAAAAAAAAAATAATAGTTATTAAATAAAGTACCCCCTCCGTTTGACCAATTTTAATGAAATTTTTGCTTTCATGTCACGGGCATATATAATATATACCAAATACCCGATTTCAGGTTCGTACGGTGTTTAGTTTTTGAGCTAGTCTGTTAATACATACACCACCATACTGGACCATTTCGTGGAACTTGGTTATTTGGACAGAGGGGACCCCAAAACGTGTAATTCCGTTGAAAACCGGAAGTGGAAATTTTTCACGATCGCAATACTTTCCCTTACTATGTATTTCATATATAGGTAAGTGAAAGTAAAAAAAGGTTAGGTATAATAGTTATAGAATATCTAATTCTGTGTAAAACGAGCTCCTTAATTTTAAAATTAATCCACTCCTGTGGAGATAAACTAATTAAAACGTGAAGTATTTAGCGCTTAGAGCTGACAGCCTACTGTAAACAGAAATGAGCCATCAAACGATTTTATTTAAATATAAGTTGCATACAAAAACGCAAAATTACAATTTAAATTTACTAATTAAAGATATGAACTGTATGAACTGAACTCAGTATATACAGTGGGTCAAAAAAGTATTGGCACACCCCACTTTTTGCACAAATCTCAATAGGATTAAAACATTTTCCAGAAATAACATTTGATTTAAAAGAGGCTCTTGGAAATTAGATTTTAGAAATGATGAATGTTTGGAATTCAAATAATGAATTTAAAGTAAACATAAAAGATTAAATTTTGATGGTCAAGAAAGTATTGGCACAGTTTTAAATGTTTACTATTAGCTCCAGCCAAAACAAATAAATCCCTTTTCTTTCAATTGATTATAAATGAAGATTGACACTAATTCTATATCAACATTAAGATGCAGTCTTTGTTCAATCTTTGCCCTAGCAACATGGCCAAAATCGGAGGGTATTGCGTTATTTTCAAAAATAGAATAATTACATTATATTTAAAAGGAATTTGCTACCGACAAAGAGTGAACAGGCTAGAAATTAGTTTTAGTTCAGTTCGAAATATCGTAAAGAAGTATATTACGACGGGTTCGGTTTTAAACAAACCTCGTTCGGTACGACCGACGAAATTCAATGAAAGGGAACAAAGGAGCATACGCCGGATTGTTGAGCGAGATCCAACTTCATCAGCAGCCATGATAGCACAAGCGGTCGCAACAACTTGTAACACCACCTTCTGTTTACAGACAGTAAGAAATGTCATTCACAAATTTAATTATTATGGCAGGGTCCAACGGAGAAACCGTATATTTCGGAGGTCAACCGCAAAAAAAGGCTTGAGTTTGCTAAAAATTACATTAACAACGATATAGAGTTCTGGAAAAATGTAGTTTTTCAGATGAGAGCAAATTTAATATTTTCGGTTCTGATGGCCCCAAGTATGTTTGGCAAACACCCAATACCGAATTCCAAGCTCGACATGTGAGGCCCACTGTAAAACATGGGGGTGGAAGTGTTCTAGTTTGGGGATGCATGTCATGGAACGGTACAGGTAATTTGACCTTCATTGAAAACATTATGAATGCCCAAAAATATATCGACATTTTGCGCCATAACTTGAAAACCAGTGCTGAAAAATTGGGGATCAAGGAGAAATATATATTTCAGCATGACAAAGACCCCAAACACACAGTAAAGAAAACAAAAGAGTGGATGCTCTACAATGTTCCCAGGCAATTAAAAACACCACCACAATCTCCGGACATAAATCCCATAGAACACCTATGATCTCTATTGGACCAGAAAGTAAAGAAAAATAAAATTTCAGTAAAGAATATGTTAAAAGAAACTTTGGGTGAAGAATGGCGTAAAATCGGTCAAGAAGTTACCCAATATCTTGTTGCATCAATGCGGAAAAGACTTCAAGCTATTATAGATGCCGATGGAATGATGTCCAAATATTAGTTCTGAAAAAACATTAAATTAAAAACATCACACAATTGTGTAATTCATAGTGTGCCAATACTTTTTTGAGTGTCTAAAAGTGAACTTTTTTTAAATTGATTGTTATTTTATGTAATTTTTCAATATTTACTTTCCAATTATGTATTTTTCTCAATTGTTTATGAAATAAAAATGTTTAAAAAATAAATTTTTGAGTTTTTCGCAATGAAACAAACAAAAAATTGAGTGTGCCAATACTCTAGATTGCAATAGGTTAATAAATTTTCTGGTGCTTCTAACTTTACAGAATATGAACGATTTATTACAGAAATTATTTAAAAAATAATTCACTGTGGAAATAATTTGCTTACACTTTTACTACATATTTTAAGATAAGTAGTAACAGCGACAGTCAAATAAACAAGTAAACTATTAATATAGTTTAATACCAATTAATTAATTTTGATCCTTTCATTTTTAACACAAGCTGAGAAGCGAATTCCCTCTTCAAAATTTAGCACTTTATTTTCATTATTTTCTATCATTCTACTGATCTAAAATAATTGCACATATCTCGATGTGTAAATAATATAAAATGTAACCAATGCACAATAATATCTACTGTTTTAGTTTCTCAGTTCAACAATACATTAAATTAGAGATCATTAAATTGAGGTAGCAGTTATTTTTTAAGATTTAGAGCCATTTAATTATATATGCAAGGTGCCCTATTTTTTAGGAGTTTCTTAGATCACTTCTCTGCTTTTTCTGATCGAATCTTAATGATCTTAGTTGTTTTATTTTTACTATATGTACCCACTTAGTTTTTTAATCCGCAGCTGTTTATATATACTTGAAACATAAATTATTTGCAACAAAGTCTAGTTTTTCTGGAAAAGTAATATTTTGTTCAGATGCAACCAATAAGTTTTTATTAATTTTATAAGCAGCCTTAAATCCTGAATTGTGATTGGAAAATGATTAATATAAAGAATTATTTTCATAATTTACTGTAAATAATAAAACTTTGATAATTAAAAGCGATGATTATTAACTATGCAAAGTGCTACATATATGGTATAAAAAACATTCATAGATTTTTGTTCAATAGCGGTGGATAGCGAACTTCAAGAAAGAAGTAACATCTCTGAGGAATTAAGGGTAAGTTCTACTTCATGTTAGTTCATTATTTTTAACTTTATTTTTGGTCCTATTGGAGAAATTCATATTTAAAACTTGTTTACATGGTTTATTTGATGAGTTACAACTTCCTCTCAATCTACCATACTTAATCAACCCAATTTCATATAATGATGAAATGGGGTTTTAATATTATATAATATCTATAAAATTGAGGAAATTAATAGATTGTACGAACACTATTGTATTTTTATCAATGTTCTTGTTTTTATTATATTAATTTAATTCAGAAATGATTAATAATTATTAAAAAAAAAAATAATTTTGTGCCTTGCGCAGATATCAAGGTAGAAATAATGAATAACAGGTATTTACAACATTTATTAGAGTGACACCATCTATGTAAACAAATAGATGTTTGTATTAATTACTTTTATAATTGTCAAAGATTCATTTATGAGAAAGCTGTGGTTTTCATTTTTGATAACTCTCGAGTTTTCTTAAATTTAATGTAAAACAGGCTGTTCTTAGTTATATCAGTAAATTTGACCAATTTCTATAAAAAATCATTACTGGATTGTAAATGAAGTATGGATTCATTTTACCATTTTGTTTGATTTTTTTTATGAGTCCTGCTGATTCTCAGCACAATATTTGAGCTCAGCAGAGTATTTTTCAAAAATCATTTTGCATTCTGCCACTGTTTAAAAATCCTTTGATTCAGATTTGTATGTTTTTATTTTGTTGGCTTGACTCTAAATCTTTATAGAATTAAAAATCTGATAAAATGGAAACTTGGTATTTTACTAAGAATTAAAAAAAAATTGACATCGGTCTTTTTAGAACCAAGAGGCCCATTTCTTGTTTAAATTAAATTTACGTGATTCATGAAGACCACTGTTCTTTTTAAATGCTAATTACTAACTTTAATGCTTAATTTTTTCATGTGACATGAAACTTTAATAATGCATTATAGTTATTCCATTTTTTTTATCTTTAAAGATTATATTTTATAATTAATATATTTTTTCTATTCATTTGTTTTGTTTAAAGGGTATAACTGTTCTTAAATTTCAGGAAGTAGAAACTCGTATTAATTAGTTGATTACTGGATGAGTTAGCTGGATTAGCAAAATTTTATTATTCTTCAAGGTAAGGAACAGCTCAATAAGCCAAAATATAATGGTGAAAATAAACTTAAGGAGTTTTGCCATAGAAGCTTCTCCTGATGTCAACTGTGATGTGATGATTAGCATAGCCAACTATTCCACGTAGCTCACCAGCTGGCCCGGAAAATTTTTGAAGGGTGTAAAAAATCCTTAGCTATGCCTTCATTCGAATGGGACGTAAAATGTACTTCCCGAGTATGTCCTCATTGAAGATCAATATCTTGATTTAACCTGGATAAGCAAAATTTAGGTCTCTAACTGTAGCATCATCAGTAACCGTCGTCCGATTCGCTATAACTGAATAAACTGATGTTAAATAAACAAACAAGAAGGGTTTCCTGATCCCATGGTAAATCAATGGTTGATGTAAAAGGACAAAAAATTATGAGCAACAGCTGAACAGGACCCAGGACACAGAAGAATAGGTTTACAGTGCCATAATAACTCTGCTACACACATTGCTCTCCTTACCTGATGAAAACAGAAAATGTATGCGTCCAAATTAGACATGTGGTATAACATGTAAATTTGATATACAATATACAGATCTATCTTTTCAATCTAAGGGATATTTGAAAAATATAAATTTAACTTAACTTTCAACTAAAACTATACAAATATAAATTTTGTTACAAACATTTAATATTAAATAAATAAAGGTTCATAGTAAATTTTAATTATTAATCTTAAGATATATTATTAAATAAATAAAGGTTCATAGTAAATTTTAATTATTAATCTCTAGATATATAAAAATCTCCTGTCATGATGCTTGTCGGGGGTAAAATCAGAAACTACTCAACCGATCTTTATAAAATTTATTTCATTGTGTGCAGTTTTGTTCAACTTAAAAGATAGGATAGTTTGAATCTCGATTATTGGCCTCAAAATTTCTTTTATTGCAAATAAAATGCTTATTGTACTACAATTGAGTGTAATTATTTGTAAGTTCTATAAATTTCCAACTGATGGCGGTGTAAGTTGATTTATTAACACACTTAATTTTTTTTTCAATATTTAGGGGGGTAAACATCCAGTAGCCAAATCTATTTTTTCCGGATTGGACTAGGAAAATAAGTGTTTTTCCCATGGGCAATTATGTGTTGCCTTTTCAGGTTTATAGAAAAAATTAAATAGATTTAGCAAAAGACAGGTTAATCAAATTCATTGTGCACCTATTAGCACTACAATAAATAGAAATTGTGAATTCTCATAATAAAAAAATGTAAATTATTATTATACAAAGGTATCAATTAACGTTATCTATCTCATTCATAAAATTAAATTTTTGTTTTTATAAGTAGTACTGTAAGAACATGCAGCATGGTTATAGGTTCCTCCCGCTCTATGCTAGCTTTTCATAACCTATTTCAAGTAGAACCTACTGATACAATTACCTCATATCATCATGTGTTTATTCTGAATTTAATTAATATGTATTATGGCAAAAGATTAATTTGGTACATTTTGCTGTCTATTGTGATTGTACTAAACCCTATTCCAATTAAATTCTTTATTAATTCCTTTTATATTTGTTTCATTTATACCTAATCTTGCCTCTGCTGAAGTAATCCAGTAAGTGATAAATTAATGGTTTATTAATACTTACTATAGTCAAATATGAGATAAAAAAAATGAAAACTTTATCCCTAGGTTTTTTTACCTGTGTTTTGTCCGTTACCTGAAACGTTTTTATCTTTATCAGTGGATTCTGATTTGACTTTATTAAAAAGGATAGGATATAATTAATTCAACGCATTACAGCTACTGAGCCACAGCAACCTGTGGCCGTGTCTGCTCGTATAACGTAATTTAATTACATTGGATCATATATCTCTTCTAGTCCTTTTAAACAATTTACCAAGTGCAAAATAACTGTTAATACTAGAGAATTATGCATTTTGAAGAAATTAAGATAAGAGAAGCTGCAGGTGACAGTTGTTTCACTTCTTCTTCCTTTTTCCCTTAGCTGGCCAAGTCGGGAATTAAAATAAAGAATTGAGTGGTCCTCCAGGCTTCCGTAGAGCTTTCTTTGCATCTCAGTTGGAGTGGGCCAGATCTCACTCCTTAGATTAGAAAAGAGCCTGCATGTTTGTAGAATGTGGTCAGCATTTTGTTCACCCTCTCCACAATCGCAGAAGTGACTGGAGCCAATGTGAAACTTTTTAAACAGGTGGGCTCTGAGCCTATTGTGTCCCATAGGTAATTGGAATATAAGGACTTCTCGATTTCAAATACCTGGCTTGATGAGCTAATTTGGAGAGCCGGATCTCCTGTCCTTCATTGGGAAGAATCAGTTAAAGTCGATAGGTTAGATAGAGCGGATGCCTGCTGGTAGGACATTGAAGAAATTGCTGTATAGTGAGTCTGGAAGAGGAGGAATTAGACATCCACACAAGAGATAATAAAATAGTCTTGAAATAGCATGGAGGAGACTTTACCAGTATAAGGATGAGTGGGGTAACTTGTGGAGGAGGCCCATAATCAGTGAATGGTATGGAATCAGTCGAATTGATCATCAACCAAGAAAACTTCATTTCGAAATTAATTTACATGAATAGAGCACCACATATTAGGATTAAAGCTATTGCTCTACTCATAAGAATAAATTAATAACCTATGACTTTTTCCCAGTTAGACAACAGAATTATTAATCTGATAATTTACCATATGGTATACTAATCATGAAATAGTTGAATGCACAAAAATGTTTAGAATAAAAAAAATCTGGTGCGTGCGCGCAACACACAACTTTCACTTTACCAACTTACTTAGATTAGAAATTGACTTGTTTTGCTAAATATCATTTCCCAAAGTCACACATTTTTCTACATTCATATCTTATTTTTGTTAATCGTTAAAGCCGTTTTTGAGTAAATAAAAAAACCTGTGAAAATGATACAAAATTTATTAAGTAAAGTCCCCCCTCCCGTAGATCAATTTTGATGAAATTTTTACAGTCATATCTCGGGCATATAAATACATCAAATACCAAGTTTGATCAAAATCGTTAAAACCGTTTTTGAGTAAATAAAAAAAACATGTGAAAATGGTACAAAATTTATTAAGTAAAGTCCCCCCTCCGGTTAATCAATTTTGATGAAATTTTTACAGTGATATTTCGGGCATATAAATCGATCAAATACTCAGTTTAATCAAAATCGTTAGAGCCGTTTTTGAGAAAATCGAAAAAAACGTAAAAAGTTATTAAATAAAGTACCCCCTCCCTTTGAGCAATTTCGATGAAATTTTTGCTGTCACATCGCGGGCATATACCTACACTAAATACCCAATTTCAGGTTCCCACGGTTTATAGTTTTTGAGCTAGTCTGTTCACATACACACACACACAGACCATTTCGCGGGACTTGGTTATTTCGACTCAGGGGGTCCCAAAACGTGTATTTCCGTTGAAAACCGGAAGTCGAAAATTTTCACGATCGCAATACTTCCACTTACTATATATTTCATATATAGGTAAATGAAAGTAAAAAGAGGGAGGTAGTGTAGTATTGTCAAATCTTAACTGCTAGGTTTTTTTTTTTCCGAAGTAAAGAAAATTGTCTCTTTATAGAGGTAAAATACTTCCGAAATCAATGCAATCTTGAAAGATAATTTAACAGCTCATAAACTCAAACCAAGGCTCTGAAGTAGTAGAGTAGTGAGGTACTCGGCACTGGAACATAGATTAGAAAAATAGTTTTAGAATGCTTGAAAGTTCCTTTCTCAAAATATTTACTCCATAATAATTTTACATATCAGTTTACAAAACTTTTTAAAGTCCTGAATATAGGAAAATGTTCTCAAAATAATTTGTATTGGACATAATTCACTTAAGAATTAGAACTTAGTGTGGATAAACCCCAAACCATATCACTTGTGCAGTGCCAGACTTGTGGGTGTAACTGCAAATTAATCAACTCAGAAAAACAGTAATGAAATTATGGTTGTAGACCATAGTTATTCGAGTAGGGTGTATCACGTCGAATTCAGTTTTCCTAACTTGTACTATGAGGCCAGGTTCTCTGGAACAATGACAAATATCTTAAAACCAGTTTTATTCCTTACCAATTAATTACCAGTGATGCTTACTTATATTGTGAGACAGTAATGATTTTTGTTAACTATCACATATCGCTCGCTCCTTACAATGAATGAGAAAAAGATAAGTTATTATCTTAAGCGATCGGCTGCTTATGAAAAATTTCTATTCTAAAAAAATCTACGAGAATCAATATCTATTCTGAACATATATTATACCAATTATACACTTAGAATCCACCCTCCTGAAAGATTAACTTTTTTTTAAAATATGGTGTAGGATGAATGATATGACAAAAGTCATATGTTGAATGATGACTCGGCTTTGTAAGAATTGAGTGATACTAAAAAAGTATTTGAAGAAAAACAGGAATTGAAAGTGGCAGAATTACCAGCTAACTGCTTTAACTGATGATTGTATAGGTTTTAGATACTATTAAACAATACGGTTAGATTAGTGAATTGGACACCGTTAGAGGTACTTACTTATCTTAGCGGAGCTACGACCATTATACGCCGTCTTGTTTATTATATTTTATATCACCATTTCCTGAAGATTCCCGATGATGATGAATTCCCAAATCAATCATTTTGCAGAAACAGGTAGGTTGCATGGCTCCATTAAAATATACAACTACCCCATTGGAAAATAACACAGAGAAAACATGGTGATTGATTCATACATATGTGCTACTGCCTAAAATGCTAAGTGACACAGAAATTATAAGAGAAATAACTGAAGTATATAAGAGCAACAATAAAGACATACTACAATCTGAAATTGGAAGATTTTATTGGTATAAATAAAGTATAACATTATTACTTAACCTTTTTCAACTAAATTTAGTAAAAAGGAGGATGATAACAGATGTTTAATATCGAATTACAAGGCTAAATTAACACAATACAATAAAAATGTATATGGAAAACGGAATCAAAATCGTAAATTAAGAAACTAACCTATTCAAACATAATAAAAAAATATTGAATGTTTGGTCATTATTATAATTCTTTAAGAGGAAACTTCAGCCCAGGTTAAACATAAAGGCCTTAAATATATTAAGCAATATTATACAAATAATAATTTGGTAAATACCCCTATATTGAAGCAAAAAGATTGAGAAAACTTAGGCTGTTTGAAAGGTTAGTCAAAGCAATATTTACAGAGTTTTTTTCACTAAATAGTCCACTTATACTCCAAATAAACGGACACTTATGATAATTATAACACTTTAAGAGGGAAGCACATCAGCTAATCCGAGAACGACACTTAAATGCGATTAAATAGGCAATAAGAGGCAAAGATGGCCATTGAGTTCATCCCCACTCTACTCCTCGTTTTGCTTCAAAGCATTATGGGTATGGAGCAGTATCGGTGACGTCATATAATTAGAGTAAATACAAAGTGGATGTGCTTGTGGCGTGCTATTCTACCGCTCTCTCGTTTTTCTCAAAATTTTCGGGGTTCACGGGCGAGTTTTTTAACCAAATTTTGCACACTTGTTTATTGACTGATTCTCTATTGTTCTGTGAAAGCAACATATTTTTATCCTTTTCCGTTATCGAAATATATTAATTTTGATATTATGATCATTCCGTCTCATAATAAATTTATGCCGCCTTCAGATCATCTGGCTGATGGTATATAATTAATCCCTTGACAATGTCATTTAAAAATAATTTTGTGTCAATTATTTTTTTGACGACTTAATTTAAATTTTTTTGACAAATAATTTTATTATTTATCTGGGTATCAAATTATAAATTTATTATGGATTATAAATTGATCGGTGCCCCGTGCGGAGAGCACGGCCCGTACAAGTTTTATAAAGCTTTGAAATATAATAAAAATGGAAAGACAAACATTTTAGCATTGAGTGAGTTTTTCTTTGTAAAATTATGGACCGATTCGGATCTGATCAGCATCGGTGAGTTGCAGTTGTTGTGGGAAGATAAAAACAGTGAGCAGACACTCGCGAGCCTGAGGTTGTACATCCTGCCGGAAAACACACCTGATGGAAGAACGGACATACACGGAGAGGTAAGATTTGTTTTTGTCTATTATCAATCGGATGTCAACATCGAGTTGTTCGAAACCCTTAGGGGTATTACCACCCCTACAGGTATAGAAAAATGATTAAAAATGCTTCTAAATGTGTTGACACCTGTGGTTTCGCACGGAAAACTAACTTGTTATCCTTGGGTTGACTGCGGCGATATCCTCGTCCGCCAAGACAGTTTCGAGGGACGGTTAAATATTTAGGTAGGACTAGGTCGGTTTTTTCCTCTCAGCCTCTAGCCTTTGTGAAAGTGTTGTCTTTTTTATTGCTAGATCCCCTCTACATTTATTCCACTTAATATAATAATAAATATCGAATTATATCATTAATCGTATTATTCAAGTAATTAAATAAATATTTGAAAGTCAGTGACGTGTTTTGATTTTTTGTTAATCAATTGCAAATTAAGAAAATTAATATACATGTATAAATACCGCCGAGAAGTAATGATTTTCCCTTTCTTCCCCCTCCACCTACTGAGAAAGAAAACTTCCATATTTACTATAAATAAATTAATATTTAAAAAAATATATTTACGTATATTTTTGTTTAGACTGGCTTTGTTTCTAATGCATAATGATAATTACTAATTTTTTTCGATTACTTTTAACTATTAATATATCTAATTAACTTATGTTAAGATTTCATTATTTTTATAAAATTTAATATTAAAATTTACAGAGCCACATTCCTCTCTTGGTTCATAAACAATTTCTTTTATTATGAAATTGATCACGATTGTAGAAATATTTCACAATTTTATCTAACACTATATTTTCATCTATTTTAATTTTTTTTAAAAATAGATATGCATGATTCATTAATTTATTATTTATTTTTTTAAATGTAATGCATAATGAAAAAATACGTATAAACTGTTAGTTATACTTTTTGTAAATTATGCTGGTAAAAAAATATATATATCAACCCAGATTTTAAATAAATTATATTTAAAGGTAGTTTCAACAACTAGTCTGTTAATTATGTATTTTTATGGAACGAATGTTTATTAGGCTAGAGTAAAAAAAAAAAAAAAAAAAAAAAAAAAAAAAAAAAAAAAAAAAAAAAAAAAGTATTCTAGAATATCCTGTAACGAGGATAATTCTTGATCATGAGGTAATCGATAATAGAAATAATGAAGTTTCGTATTTCACGTATATTTATACTAATATATTATATCTGCCTAATAAATTTATTATAAATGAAAAAAAAACGGAGTAGAGGAATACAAGAAAAAAAACTATAGAAAAGCAATTGGATTACAGGTTAATACAGTTTAGTGAAGGCGGGGAAAAATCTCTTCCCCCACCCCTCCTCTTCGGAATGCAAGTTCTAAATCGCTATGGCAACGGAAGGCCCATTCCTGCACCCTTCCCCCCTTTCAGATAGTAATTTCTTAAAATAATTCCCTACTCACCCCCCCCTTCCAAAGAATCTTAATTATTGATTCATCAAATATTTAATATTTACTTTTTTTTATAATATTAAATGAAATCATTGAAAATTATATTTTTTTTTTTTTTAGTCCATATATACCATTAAAAAAAAAATCACTTGATATTTTTACATTGTTATACATATATTAATTGTGTAACAGAATGAAATAAAACTTCTGTATTGTATGTTTAAAATTTCATCATAATTTTTGATATAACAAAATCCATTAGTGCTTAAAAACATATGTACCTAGTATAGAATTTTTATTATGTTTAATTATCACTGGCAAAACTGACTGTTACAATATGCATATATAAATCAGCTTGTATTTGCAGGCTATTATTACGTGTGTTACAATTATTACATCACTGTTACTAATTATTTCTGATATTGTTGTAATATAACGTATAGTATATACCTACTAATATTAGATAAATAAAATATATTTATTTAAAAAATAAATTAAATGAATTTTTTATATCTCTTAGTTGGTAGAAAACAAAAAAAAATACAAATAAAATAATATAAATTTGATGTAGGTATTGTGTCTATGTTTATTGTAAATGTAATAACAATACAATTTGTCATGATATCTAATATCATAAATATTTCTAATAATCTATATCGTTTATTACGCAATTAAGTCGTATAAAATAACTGTGATTTATATTTTAGAATTTCTTTTTCGTTAAATGTCTTTTCTATAAAACTATCTGTGTCCTGAAAAACAAAAATCGTAATATTTTTTTTTAAAAAAACTGTAAAAAACAAATTTATTTAATGTTTTTGAAATGAACGTTGTACTATTCAGAAAAAAATGAGCAAAACAATTTTTTTTACTAGATGAACACAAACGCTTTGCAGGGAGGCACATGAGTGTTGAATGATTGTTTTCGTTTTTATTTGTTTATAGATTGTCTCAAGTCTGCCAAGTCTAAACTCAACGTTAAGCGAAACCTCATTATTTTTTCGTTTGATCTATTGTTATATTTAGAATATTTTTTATTTTCAATGGGAACAAATTAGAAAAACAAGAAAGAAAAAAATGAATTGTTGAGACAATGTTTTCCTTTAAACTTCGAAAATGAAAAAAAAAAAATATTTTTTTTTCTGATAAATAATGTATATCTAGTACCAACATTGAAAAAAATAAATTAATGAAAATCCGGCCAGGTACATTAAAATATCAACATTACCCCATTAAGTATCAAAATCGATTATTTAGTTAAATTTTAAGAGGGGTACCTAAAGGGGGGTGTGGTGTGCGTGCAAAAAATAAGTTACGTCAGATTCAGCATTGTCATCATAGCAATTAACCTATAATATGTATGTTAAATATTATAGCCACCTAATCTTTGCCTATAGGTTTCATGGTACTGAAACAGATAACGCACGTGCTTGGCATTCGATTAAACGGTTTTATTAAAATGATTATGGGACGATTAACTTATCTTTTAAATATGCTTCTATGCCTGTATTTTATCGTAAAGGAAAGAAAAAAAACCGCAGTCATCATAAATTTTCCAATGCCGAAATATTTTTCTAGGTAAAATACTTAAAATTGTTTGATTCTTTTTTAATAATAATTTTCAAAATGGTCATAATAATATATAAGTATAATAAATCATTGAGATATTATTTTATGGTAGTTTTATTCAATTTAGCAGGCATTTCTTACTTTTTTATTAAGTAGTGTACTTTTATTTGTAAGGACCAAATGACATTTATCAGAAATTAATTAAAACATTCATCGATTTTGATCTTACATATAACAAATATTATTGTTTATCTGTACTTAAGTTTTTGTTAATCCTAAATTTTTCCATTTTTACTGATGAATGTAAAAACTAAGTTTCAGAAAAAAGCCTTCTATAACTTTGTTGTAGGAAGTTATAGAATTCCGCGTGAGAATAAAAAAAAATAAAAAACAGCTTGTCTTACTTTCCCTACTTAAATGCTTAGCAAATCGATTGACGAAGCATGCACGGAACTGTCTGGAATAAAATAGTATTGGATGTCGATTATTTCTTTGAATAGCTTTGAAATAACTGTTATTGAAATAGAATTATAAAAGTAGCTGAAATTATGTTGGTACTTTATTTTAAAGTATTCAATACAAATTTTTGATTTATGTAAATTTGCGTGAATTCAGTTAGTTTTTACGGGTTTTGCTTTTTTAATATTATTGATTTTTTAATCTTAATTTCAATAAAAAAAAATCATGTACACTATGCAAAATTTACTGCATTTTCATTAATATAATTTTCTCCAATTAAGGTTCTTTTTAATTTACTTATGAAGTTTTTTATATATGTCCCATCTTCGCTAATACTGATCCTAATTAACATATTTTTGTGTGTGTGTGTGTATATATATATATATATATATATATATATATATATACTCTTTCATGACCATTTGACGGACCAAATTAGGTTGAACTTACTGACTCTTAAAAACATAGGAAAGACAGTTACATTAAAATGGGTAAAGGCGCATTCGGGGATTGAGGGGAATGAACGGGCAGATTACCTAGCTAAAGAGGCAGCTAAAGGAGAACTGCTGCCCTCGTATCATAAAGCCCCATTATCGTTTATAAAGAGAGACTTAACAATTGATTTGGTAAAAAGATGGGACGAAATGTGGGCCACCTCCCCTAAATCTCCAAGTTTGCACAGATTTTTACCAAAAATTACACTAGACAATTACAAACATATACACAGCAGTGATTACAGACTGACGCAAGTACTGACGGAACACGGAAACACAAAACAGTATCTCAAACGGTTCAACATTATACAAACAGATTTATGTGACGAAGACGGTCAAGTTCAAAATTTTAAACATATACTGTATGACTGCAAATTGTTTGACAGGCAACGGTTTAATTTGATAGAAAGTATTATGCTTAAAAACGGAAACTGGCCAGAGACAGAACAAACATTACTTTCTCAATTCAAGACTGACTTGATTAAATTTATTAGAACTATCGACTTCGACTCACTTACCAGAGACGGGCAACGTAGGTAATTTCTTGTTGGCTTTTGTTTACTTATTTTATTTTGTCTTTTATTTTTATTTAATTTGTATTTTTTTTTTCATTTTTCATTATCGTTTTTTGTTTTTGTTATTCTTTTCTCATAATTTGTTCAAATTCAATTCTCAAATTTTGTAAATTTTATAAATAACAATTAAAACTATTGTAATATCATGTAGTATGCCTTTAAGGCATGGAACATGATTAAATGACAAATAAATGGTCCTTATGTGGGGGTACCACGTAAGGAAAAGAATAAAAAAAAAATATATATATATATATATATATATACTCTTGTTAACAGCAAGAGTGAACGAGAATTCAATTGCAAATAATTTGGTTGACTTGGCAGAAGTCTGCGGTTGTGGGGTTGGATCCTTTCAAATTAATGTGATGCTTACTTACGTATCCCTCATCGTTATTGTTCCTTTGATTATTCAAGTCATCTAAATTACAAAATAATTTACTGAAACATTAATTCATTAAAAAAAAAAAAATTGATTCATTCATTTTTCACCATATATCGGTCTTGTCTCATATTATTTTAAACGTATCTAAAAATGTATGATTTCTGTAAGTAATTAAATTAATAATAATTTATAGCACAATGTAAATAACGTACTATCCGATAAATACGTAGTACCCCTTATTTTTAGAATGGAGATTTTATTTTCGAAAAAAAAATTTTCGGGATGGTATGGAATGCTTATTTTACGCTACCACTATCACTTGATTCTGACAGGTTTTACTAATTTGTTCATAGTTCTTATGAGGTTTTCGTTATATCGAGGTGATTGTTTCATTATACATATATTTACATATAAACCTTATTAATTTTATAACATCAAAGAAATTCTGATTTTTTCATCAGAAACGCTGAAACAGACTCCTACTATAAATAGCTCTGGCAAGGTTGCGCAAGTTTGCTTTAGAATAAAATATAATAAGCATGCCATTTATTGGAATCTTATTTTTCTATTAACTTCTTGGTAATAAAAATAAATTAAATTTTATTATTAGTCATTGTGAATTTGTAACAATAATATCTTACAATTATAAATTATTTCACTGATGAAATTATAGTAGCAGTGCGTTGTAATTTCTAAGATAATGGATAATTAGACAATGTCTTTCAAAATTAATATAATTTTAATCTATCTTGTTCAGAATAAATATTTGCCTAAGTTTATGTATAGTTGTAATTTCCGGCCGCTGTTTTATGAGTTATTAAAATACATTTTTTTTTTTTCAATAAAGAAATTGATACAAATGTAATCCTTGATTCATTTCCTTACTTTTATACGTGGCAACTTATGAAATTTCGCAACTTCGCAGTTCAACAATAAACACTTAAAAAAAAAAAAAGTATGGTTCCATTGTTGTGCACTAGTTAGTTGAAGGAGTTATGATCGCAGCTTATCAACTCTAAGTTTATTCTATTTGATAAGTTGGTCATTAAGTTAAACAAAAAAATGATACAATTTTTGCTTGTATTTTTTATTTTATGGCCGCTTACACTGATATGGGAAACGCCATAAGGTTTTTGAAAATAAAGTATTACATAAAATATTTGTACCGAAGAAGGATGAATCAACTGGAGAATTCAAATTTACTCGTTTAATATAATCGAAGCTAAAGCCGCACATGGTTTAAAATGGCCTTGCGAGTTTGCGTACGAATACCTAAAAGATTAATAAGCGCTTTACCGACTGGAAAACGTCCGATGGGTAGACCGAGGCGAAGGTGGGAGGATTCTTGAGGGTTGACCTTGTGGAGTTGGGATAGGACGGGTATAGGTGGATGGAGGTAGGCTGCTGTTGGTGGTATCGGCATTGAACCTTCAGGTCTGTTAAGCCTTTATTTATTTTTAGTTCTAAGTGTACTCCACCATGTTTCATAGTTTGAATTTTCGAAAGCGATAATTGAATATTTATGTAAATTGTTTACTTATTCCAAATATTGGAGGTAGTTAAAATCAATCAGAAAGTTGAAAGAAACAATGAAGTATATCGTAATATTTGCTATCATTACCATAAAAAAAAAAGTTTTAGAAAATTACGCTACAGATAAGAGGAAATTTTATCTCAATTTAAAGAGTAAATGCTTCATCTGAGATGATTATGTATCAATTATTAAAATTGTAATAATATGCAATTTTCGGAAAACATTTAGACCTTTCAAACTTAATCTGCAATGTTTATAATTTCAATTTTATTTTGAAGTTAAACTCAGCAATTCAAATAATTATCAATCAACATTTATTATTTACTAGCTGTATATACCGGTTTCACCCGGAGAATTTCATTTCTTAAATCTATAAAATCTATAAACTGAGACTTTTATCGACTCAAACGGTGGATTTTGTAAAAACCAATGTAAAGCCAGATCAAAACGATTATTATAACAATAAAGAATATACCCAGAGATCGGCTGAAGTTATGCAATTTTAATATGGACAGGTGTTCGCACCTGGTCTGAAAGAACCACTGAGCGAAATTTGGAGAATTTAGGACAAACGGTATGGATTTCTATAAAGAAAAATAGAATTTCATCTTTATATACTTAGATTATAGCTGTATATCCCTGTTTCACACGGGGAATTTCATTTTTCTAAAGAAACGGTCGATTTCGTAAAAAAAAAACATTGTAAAGTGAGATCATTATGATTTTTGTAACAATAAAGAATATCAGCTGAAGATCGGCTGAAGTTATGCAATTTTAATATCGACAGGTGTTCGCACCTGGTCTGAAAGAACCACTGAGGGAAATTTAGAGAATAAAGAATATCAGCTGAAGATCGGCTGAAGTTATGCAATTTTAATATGGACAGGTGTTCGCACCTGGTATCAAAGAACCACTGAGCGAAATTTGGAGAATTTAGGACAAACGGTATGGATTTCTATAAAGAACAAACAAACGAATTTCAACTTTATTTATATAGATTTATGATAATTATTTATGATATTATATTTTATTATTTACTAATTAGGATAGTTATCTAGAAAACGGTAGATGTTTTAGTGGTTGGCCATAAGCTTAAATTTTAGTTGGAATTCCTAAAATATCTGATAGTTTTAACGAAAGCCTCTTTGTGTTAATAATGTAACCAAAAAAGGCATAACTTGCTGGTCACACACTAATTAATATTATAATTGATTATATGGTACACTGCTTTCTATGAGATACGGGCTAATTAGGATTTTAATTGTTAAAATTATTACTGCTTTGTTGTATAGGGACTGTCAGAATTCCACTCGTTCAAGAGTTCTCATAAAAATCCTAATTATTATATTATATATAAAAATCCTAATTATTATATTCCAACTAAAGTTCACGTCTTATCTTACGTATATAACAGGCAGGTTGTTCGAGGAGGTTCGAAGGTGAGATTTGCTCAGTGTAAAAACACCTCATGAGGTTTGGAGAAGTATCGACAACGTCTATTACCTAGTTCCGTAATAGACTAGATAATAGACGTTAAATTGCAGAGATACACTGCAAAGAACTATTAACATAATAAATAAACGGTTGCAATAATTTGACGAACGGTTGGATTTTACACCTGTTGTGCCAACAAAGATCTTTGTGTTCATTTTCTTTCCAGGTAGTGTGTAGGCAACTAACTGGACAATCACTGGAGCCTGTAAGACATTTCTGGGAAGCGGAGGTCGTTAAGGGGTTCTGTACGAGCGTAGTCGTTTCTGTAGAATATAACCCTCTCATTAAATGATCCTCATGATACGTTTTGGGATAAAACGATAAAATTAATACATACATGAAAATCATTTTCGAAAAATTGCGTTGCGATGCGCGCAACACACAACTTTCACTACCAACCTACTTAAATTAGAAATCGACATTTTTTGATAGAGGAATATGTAAACACCAATCAGCAACCTCACACTTTTTCCACATTTATTTACTTATTTTATTTTGTCTCCGAAAGTTATAGAGTATTATAATTTGTATCGCAAAACTTGAAAGTTCTCAGTACTATTCGATTCATTATTTATTTCTTTTTTTTAAGGGGCCTAGAAAGATCCTAATGTCATTAACAGTCGATTTCTGATTTTTAGGAATAATGAGAGTTAATTCCTCCATGAAAAAAAATCAAAGGTACTTTATATAAGTATTTATAAAAACAACTTTTTTCCATCGCCATTCAAGCCCGCTCAGAACATTTCTATGATGATAGAACCTACGTGATATTAAGGAAAACTTGATTATTTATTATTTTGATTATTTAATCAAAATCTTTAGAGCCGTTTTTGAGAAAATCGAAAAAAAAAAACCAACGTTAAAATGAGACAAAAGGTACGAAGTTTAATTTTAATAATTTTTCACCATATGTATTTTAGAAATGCGAAAAATTGGCGGTAACATAGAAGAACATTTTACCCATTTTCTGAAAAAATTCTACACATAATAATTTGGGTATTCAATGCTAATAGAAATTCGTCGAAATTTGGAGGAAATACCTGAAGGTTGATCGTGTTCTCAGTCAAATCATATGTTCGCTGAAATCTTGATCCAAAGACACATTCAAAACATAAAATAATAAAAAATATTAAGATAGCTTTAAATTAAATTAGGTCCAGAAGTATCTGAAAGTGAGCATTTGAGAGAAAAGCAGACACATAACGTTAAGGCATGAATAATGACTCGTTAAGTAAAGAGCATTTGCCTTAATTACAGGGCTGCCGTCAGCTGAGCCAGGGCCCGAGGCACATTATACTGCCCCCCCTCCCACTCAATATTTCATGGGTTTTATTATTGCCAATAATAATCTAATATCCATATTATTTCTTATGCTATGCAAAAATTGGTTTATATTTAGAGTTAGGTTTTATGAAAAGAAACTTATTACTTTAAAAAAAATGACAACAGAACATTCTTCTTGTTAAAATGATATACAGTCAACTCTCGTTGCGTCGAACTTCTATAAATCGAATCCTTAATCGATGATTCGAAAACAATCTGTGGTCCCGAATCATTACTCGACTTAATTTGAATAAATAGATTTTAGGCCAAAAACTTGAAAAATTATGTAAATAATTCGAACCAAAATATTGTTCATTGGATGAGTTGAACTCTTGGAAGTCATCATCTCTACAAATCGAATTGCCAGCACCAGAGAATTTCATGGTTAATTTGATTTCTTGTCAATGTTTACTTACATTTTCCTTTTACATACACCAGTCATTTGTTTTTTATTCAAACGAGTGTTTGTTAGCAATGGCTCCGTGAAAGTTAAAATTAATTAATTAGTTATTTGAAGAGAATTTAAAACTTATTCGCGGAAGTGGAGGAAGCAGAAATTAAACGGTAACTGCTAGAATTTGGAATCCCGCGCAAACAACACCTTCAACCATCTCAAAGAACAGAAGAAACAGTGAGGTGCCCATATGTATAGATTAACTGATTATGTATTAAATTAACCGTTTCTTGTTTATTACGATTGTATCTGAAAACAGCTGGTATTTTTGTAAAACATTCGTAGATATTTTAAACACCGATGCTCACTTGCATGTAAATAAGTGGAAATATAACCTCAATTAGTCGAATCATTTTTTATGCCCCCTCGAAGAACGACTTATCTGTTGGTTGTATTATTTTTCCCTCTTCATACTTTATTTCATAATTATTATTATTACTATATATTATAATAAATTTCGTTTTAACTTATTATTTCATTGTGATTTATTTATTTATAATGTTTGTCCCTACACCAGATGGTCATTACATTCTTCTTTATTTCCATTGTAATTTTAGACTGATTTCAGATATTGCAATAGTGGAAGGAAGCATTGTTGTTCCTTTACCTTCCATTCTATAACACCTGTTTCAAGCTTTTGACCAATGTGAACTTTTTTCGTTAAGCGTTGAATCGGTATTAATTTCTTGTAAGAAGAGGGGTTTTAAATGTTTAGGTGTTTTTTACACGTCCTACACTTGGGTGCTTTAAGACCTTACGTATAGGTATCAGTTAATATTTATTACCCTATCATTAAATTATACTATCATATTGTAACACTCCTGGGGGTTAACAATTTTTATTCAAATAAAAATAACAATAGTCAATGCCAAACGAATTATAAAAAAAAAAAATGTTCAAACAGGTTTCGACGTTTATTACTTTGTAACACAAATAATCAAATGGCTTGAGCTTAACAACAAAGACTAACTTGTCCAGTCGTTCGCTCCTTATGCGTAGTCGTAAAGAGAATGGTCTAGAACCTCGTGGAACGGCGCGGATGGTACTCGACCATCGCAGTCACAAACACGTGCTATGACAGTTCGCTCCAAGTGTTAGTTCGTTTTTTTTTTTTTTTTTTTTTTTTTTTGTTTAACGTTACAATATTTATGGTATGATATAATGATCATTATGGTTGAAATTATTTTTATAAAACGCTAATAGAGCTTGAAATATTTTCTTGATTTACAGAAATAGTCTTCTTGTTGCTTTGCTATTGGCCAGTCCTTACACCGCCAACGATAAAATAAAATATTACCTCCTTAAAAAAGTACTGACCACAACACCATTTATGTTTTGCGGTGCTACAAGTATCGAATCCATATCTACCTGCATTTTGCTTTCGTAAGCTCCTCAAAACCATTTCCGAACGAATCTATAAATACTGGAAAGGACTTTTCATATCGGAAAGTCATGTTTTTTTTTTTGTTTATAGAAAACTGTTATTGTGTTTAAAAACAAATTCTCACATATACAACTTAAAACTAACGTATCATTAACTTTCTTTACGTGAGAAATCAGATATGACTAGCGAGTTTCCCAATAGACTTGATGAAATCTAATTTTGTGGCCTGCATTATGAGATGAATCGCCCTTGGGATAATTAAATTTCTGTTGATAAAAATTCTTCTATTGACTATTGACGTATCTTCGAATTTTTTTCAGCTACCAAGAACCTTGTCTGAACATTGAAACTACAAAAATTTCTCATTGGATGAATTTTTCTATTTCCTATACTATTTATTTAGGAAATGTTTAGATACTAACACATCACAAAAATCTTACACTTGTAAGTGTAGTCTATGTATCGAGTTATAGGTTGTATAGTTATGGATCTACATGATTGAAATTTGAAGTAACACGCTGCATAATCGATTTTTTTCTTAAACCAATTTTTACTGTACTACACTATTTGCCATATATCAATTATTTAAGTTTCCTACTATTGAATAAGAAATTATTCTACAAATACGTTTTTAAAATTATTTGCTTACTTATTTCCTTTGTATGACAAGACTCTTGACGATGTAACCTTAATATTAAGTAAAAGAGAGTCTAACAATTAAATGAGATAACACTTCATTCGTAGAAAACATTTATCAAATATTTCCTCGTTTCTCGTGTATAGAATGAATTATTAACGTTTTAAGATGTTTAAAAAATAATAAACGAAAGGAAAAAAAAATCATTTTTCCTAAATACGTTGAAATGAAGTTGAACATTATTTTCCACGTCAGAATGAATAAAAAAAAAATGTGAAATTACGACAAGTTTAAATAAAGAGATAAAGCATTTTCAGGAACACAAAAAATCTCATTTTAGTCAAAAACGTCAGTCAGAACCTTGTCGAAAACTGTCAATGAGAAATCAGTCTGTTAACCTTGTTTAATAAAATGCTGTATAAAAAAAAATCAAGAGTTCTAGATTGAGAATCCAAAAAAAATTTAATTTTTAAAATGTATTAAGCATTATTATATTTTTGTTTCTTGAATAGAAGAAAATAAAATAACAATTTTGCATAATATTCGTACAAAAACCGAAATGTACTTATATAATTTATAAATATATGGTCAATATCCAGGGATTCCTTTGGAATGGCCGTGTATACAACCTTGCAGTTAGCCTTGATTCGGGTTGTTTCCCTTTTATCCTTTAATATTTCTCTAAAGTTGAATTTATTTATGAATTTTCGTTCTTTACTTTCCTCTTTATTGATCCACTTGCTTTGTTGAATAATTTTTTGGAGAAATATCTATATTATCGTTGGATAAATAAATGTTTAAAAGATTTCTTCCAGAATATAATTGTTCAGTAGCGGATCGAGAAATTTTCTCAGGGGGGCGCACTTTTTCTTTTTTTAAATTTTTATGTGTCATGAAGGACCTAATTTAAAATAGTAGTGTATAGTTACTTCGTAAATTTCTATTAAATGTTTAAGTACGTTCCATTTTTCATTTAAGGAGTTAAAGAAATTACTGAAGTTAGCTCTTTTTAAATAGAAATATTAATAGTGAATTGGTCCCTTAACCACTCAGCGCGCCCCTCCCCTGGGTCCGCCTCTGTATTTTTTTAAAATTTTATAGTATGTATATATATATATATATATATATATACCGGGTACAGCGTGCACCGACTAACATGTAACTGCAACTCTGATATTACTATCTCATTTGAATATATTTAAATAATTTAATCAGATATTTTTACACGCATCAACTGCCGAGGGTCATTTGCAAACTTTAAAAATCTGGTCCGATGCGCGCAACACACAACTTTCACTTACCAGCTTACTCACATTAGAAATTGGCGTGTTTTGTTAATGCCATTTCTCTAAGTCACACATTTTTCCACATTCATTTACTTATTTTTGTTTTTATTTACTCTCTAAAGTACACTAATTTTTGTTATTATTAAATAATAAGTTTTTACTTGCAATATTCGGCAATGCAAGCATAATACTCCAAGTCGTATGATTTTATAATTCTCTATGAAGTTGTTGAAAACTTCATTTAGTTACCATAAAACAAATAATTTCCATTGAATGAACAGAACGGCTTTAATTATAAACAGTGGTCTGTCATTAAAGGAGTACGGCGCATGCGTGAGCTCAACGTGTTTTATAAGTTGACGAAATATTTTTCTCTTTTTCTCCTCTATATATTAACTTGATTATTTGCATATTTCCTATTTAGCTATTTCTTATTTTTAGGCGAAACGAGAGACAATTAGTTTCTCCATATAAACAAAAACAAAGGTACTTTATAGGACAACAATAAATGCCCCTTCCCCATTTAAGCCCCCTCAGAACATTTTAACAATGATAAAGCTTACGTCATATTAAAGAAGACTTGAATTTTCATTAAACATGACGAATTTGATCAAAATCGTTAAATGTTTTGAGAAAATCGAAAAAAAACGTAAACATTGGAAAAAAGTTATGAAATAAAGTCCCCTTCCGGTTAATCAGTTTTGATGAAATTTTCGCAGTCATATCTCGGGCATATAAATACATCAAATGCCTAGTTTGATCAAAATCGTTAAAATCGTTTTTGAGTAAATAAAAAAAACACGTGAAAATGAGACAAAATTTATTAAGTGAAGTGCCCCCTCTAATTGATAAAATTTTGACTGCCACATCGCGGGCATATACCTACATCAAATACCCAGTTTTATCAAAATCGTTAGAGCCGTTCTAGAGAAAATCGAAAGAAAGAAAAAAGTAGAAAGTTATGAAATAAAGTACCCCCTCCATTTGACTAATTTTGATGAAAATTTTGCTGTCTCATCGCGGGTATATACATACACCAAATACCGAATTTCAGGTTCACATGGTTTATAGTTTTTGAGCTAGTCTGTTCACACATATACACACACAGACCATTTCGCGGGACTTGGTTATTTGGACTCAGGGGAACCCAAACGTGTATTTCCGTTGAAAACCGGAAGTCGAAATTGTTCACGATCCAAATACTTTCCCTTACTATATATTTCATATATAGGTAAGTGAATGTAAAAATATCAGTTCTGATTCAACATTTCATTTTTTTTTCGTTAGTCTCACTGATCTTTTGAACTATTTATACAAATATGAACAGACTTTAGGCTCTGATGATGATTACTACGCCTATATATTTTTTTTTCTCAAGAAACTAATAAATATAATATAGGCCATTTACAGACGAATTTCACCGATAACCTAAAGTTGAAAATTAAATTCTTCCAAAAATTAGGATTCATCCTTACCAAAATTATTTATTTGACATCCAAGAATGCGCGACGTAAATAACATCAATTTTTTACTCAACTCTTCAAATGTAAAGAATTTAATCTTTAAATGCCAAATTCTTTGCCTTAAATGTAAAGAATTGTGTATTAGTTTTATTAATTTATTCATTTGCAATGTACTTAACATCTGAAATAAGATAAAAGAAATATAAAATAAGAATAAATCTTCAAAATTTGAGTTAGTCGCTTGAGAAACCAGATATTGCAGATTCAAATTTACAGAAAGGCGAAATAAATTTCTACTTTTGCACCTAATAATATTCTGAACATAATTTATTTTATATTATTATCCATTGTTCATAAGATATATGAAAGATCTTAAAATTAAAAATACGATTCTCTTTAATTGTCTTGGCTTGTTAGAGCTCTAAATCATCTTTGAGTCTTTTTTTAAAGACTGATTTAGTTATAGTTAAACATTTTATTTATCTATTTATTTTTTCAATATGTATTACTTTTAATGTTAACCTAATTATGAGCATTACAAGCGTTAATTTCGAATTGTTTAGAAATTCTTTACGTTAGATACATTCTTTACCTTAAAATGTAAAGAATTAACAATTTACGCGTTAAGAATAAATTCTGGTGACACCTTTTTAAATTGAATAGAAAGTTATGACAATAAAAAAAAACAAAATTCAATGAAGTGACATTTTTTCTAATTTAACGAATATGAGTGGAATCATTTTCAAAACTAAAATAATTTATACTTGTTTTGATCTAATTATTTGTTAATGTAACCCAGAAATGGGACTATTGTCATAATTTCAATTTTTTTTTACTTTAGGGGACAGATAATTTTAATAAACCTAAAGAATCACTATTAAATATTATAATACATAAGCTAGAAAATGAATTTTCGTTGACTATACTAATTCTGCAATCCTAAAAAAAAAAGTTCATCTTTTGATCCACCACCTTCCAAAAAGAAATTAAATAAATAAACCCTGCATTAAAAAAAAAAAATAACTACTTAACAAATGGTAAAAAAAATGTAAATTAATTACTAAAGTAAACAAAAATAAGCACTTTACATAACTACTTTCAATTTTGTAAAATATAGTATGTTTTCTATTTTGTCTCAGTTAAAATCGTCCTTGGGTGGGCCCTCCCACTCCTATTGTAATAATTACGTAGTACTCAATAGCATTCGCTTAAGAGATAAATAATTTTATAATATATCGTTGTTTGAGGAGTTTAGGTCAAAAAGTATTGAAATCAACTGACTGTTCAGGATAATCAAGAAGAAAACATTTGAAGAATAAAAAAAAAATAAAATAAACATTATAATTTGACATGTTAACATTATTAAAATAAAATAATGAAGAACAAAAACAGAATTATATAATAGGTAAGTTGACATTGGAAAAGAAACTGTTTGGGTTTTTGCTCGCCTCATTTCTACAATTCTTTAATGATTTTATAATTTTTATTTTATTAAATTCTATTGTCTGATTTTTTATGAGCTGGATTATTTCTGTACCTCTACAGTATAATTATTATAAATACTAAAAAATATAGTGTAATACCAATATTTATTTATTTTATAACAATGTACTTTATTGTAGGTATTGAAATAAAGTATAAACGTAATTTATTATGAATAAAGTAACATTTAGAAATATTTTAGGCCTTGAATATTGAAGCGAAAAAAACTGACTGGAACTCGTATTTTGTGTTTTTGTTTTTTCAAAACAAGAAGCGCGGAGATAACACATCCGTTTTTATTAGAAACATGTTTGTGTAACGTCGTTTTGTTTATTCCTCTATTTTCCATTTATTTTAAATAAATCCTGCCAATTTTTTGTTTCTGCTTATTTTTTTTTTTTTTTTTTACCTCCCCATGCATATAATTTTTTTTTTTTAATTTATCAGAAATAACGATATAAATATTTCCATTTCTTAGATTGGAACAATGCTCCCTAATTAACCAAAAATTGGATTGTTTTTGGGTTATGCGCAACTAGTTTTCTTTTTTCGTATCTACCTTTCCTGCTTTTTCTTAGAGATATGCTTATCTTTTAGTTATGGGGTAGAGTTAATTTCCAAAATGGTGGCTTTATTGTTGGATTTGATAAAAAAAAAGAAATAGAACTAAAAAGAATTTAAGCAATAATATTTTCTAAGATTATTTAATTTAAGTAAAATAATTTACTTTATTTATTTATTGTAATAATAATATTTTATCCTGGCATTTTTTTTTTTCCCCTTCAGTATAAGGCTACCTCTATTTCTTCTTCCTCCTACCATCAAATATTAAAAGGATGAAGGTATATATTCCTTGAGGCCGATATAAATTCCAATTGGATATTGGAATATTTTAGATTCAATCTGCTTCAGTTATGTATGAAAAACATTATCTTTCTATCCTCTTGCCAAATATACAGAGACATAAAATATTACAGACTAAGGTTACATATTACAAAAAAATGTTAACTAACACTTATTTGCTATACACTCTTTTATAAAAATATTGAAATTTTATGTAGTTTAACGTATTGAGTTGCAACGTAGTATTTTGGATATTTTTCGTAACTTAGAAATAATCGGCATTTTTATTTTTGCTTGTATATAACTTTGTATTTAAAATTATTATTATTTCAAAAATGACTGACTTGCATTTTCTCTTGGCTGACCCAGTATTTTATAAACACTGACTATTTAAAAAAAAAAAAAATTGAATTCTATAAATTCCTTTAAAAGTTTCATAAACCATTATACAGTTTTAGATATGACAAAGGCATTCATTAATTAGGTAGTTACAAAAAAAAAAAATCTTTGTTAAAAATGCAAAAAATAAAAATGACTGACTCCAATTTCAACATTTTTCAGGAAAGTACTTTTGATTATATTTCTCTTTAAAAATGTCGTACCTTTTAATATTGTATGTATATTTTGGGAAACTATTATGTTTTTTAGTCATAATATTACAAAATAAAAAGGTAAGAATTTTCCACAAAGATAAATGTTATTAACTGTACTCTTATGAAAAATGTTGAAATTTGAGTTTGTCATTCTGTCAAAAAAAGGCTCACATAAGTAACTGTTATTTTTATTAATTTTATATTACAAAATTCAGAATTCAATTGTTCTGTTATTACTATTTTTTTTTTTTTTTTATACATCAAACGATGTTTAAAAATCCTTTTAGAATTGATAGCTTTCCTTTGCATGTTTTATAGAATAAATAAGAAAGATTTCTTCGAAAATTAGTTATATCCGTGATATAAGCAAATTTAGAAGAGACTTTTCTTTTTCCTCTCTCTCTAACGTTCTCTGATAAGATAAAACTTCATAAATATATCTCTCGCTTTTTGTTGTCCATTTAAACTCTGATAATATTTTATCTGAGAGCCGACTGTAAATAATATTAAGACTTATGTTTTCTAAGCACAAATGAAATTCGAAGAGGTTTGTTTGTAACTGTTGGCGAAGCGTGAGTTATCGTATATTCAGGAAAAGATAGTATTATAATAACATTTTATCCTTCAGTTTTATTGGTACATTAAACGAAATAATAATGAAGTAAAAAAAAAAAGTACTGTTACATAACATACAGTAGGTAATAATTATTGCGTAGAAAAAAAATTGATTAGATAATTAATAAAAATATTTCTATGGCGTGAATGGAACTTTAAATATACTAATTATATAATACTCACTAATCTTATTTTCTATTTTGTTATATTCAAATTTTAGTCTATGTATAATAAATATTAATTATTAAAAAATATGTGGTTTAATATCTATCTATTTTATTAAAAGACATAGTTTATTCCTTGATTTTTTACTGGACATAATGATATGTAATATATTCTATTATTAATATAATATTAATTATATTAAATTATTTATTTATAATTATATATTTTTTCTTTGGCTTAGATTAAAAATATTAAATACAACATAGAAGTTTACAATTAATTTCTTTTGTTTTTCTCCCTGGCATTTAATATAGGTTAATATATGATTTTTAAGGTTATACATTATATACGTTATACATTAAATGTGTATGAAATCTTATGAATATTTATGCATATATTTTTTAACATCTAAGGAAAGTGTTGTGTCCATGTTTGAAATTTAGGTTTTTTTTGGAGGTTTTTTTGCTTCATTATAAATTATATGCCATCTTTTTGTGGTACTGTTTTGTTACTAAAAAATAAAAGTATTTAAATTGTGAAGAGTCTAATTTAGGCAACCATGGATAGCATCCTTTATTAAATGAACCTAGTGATGAGAGGGACATATTTTTTTTTTTTTTTTTAGCACAATAAAGGTTTATTTATTTGTATGGCAGACTTTATGTTTGTTCGGCCACTGTTGGGATCCCAGGTCAGAATTTTGTGTCAGGGTTACAAATGAATCTCCTCTAACAAAAGCGGTAAAACTGACCTGGCATTTACTACCTGATCCTCATAAATTGTTGGTAGGGGTGGAGCTACAGGAATCCATTTTGATGAAAATAAAAAAAATGAAAAGCATTTTGATGGAATCGGAGTTCAAAATTTCACTTATTTTCTTAATTTTTGTTTATATTAATTTGTGGTATTACTATGTCATAAAGTGCTAGTAATGTGATCCGAATATTCGTACAAACACAAGTATGTAAAGTGCGTTTTAGTTACACTGATCTAATGTATACTGGAGTGTTCTTTATGACAACTAACATAATGCATTACCAATTATATAAATTCATACTCTTAGATAACCTCAATATCAACAATAGTCCTTTAATTAATCACGATAAATAAGATTCGTGGTGATTTAATTTATTATATTTATTTCTAGGCTTTTTGAATCCATTATATGCTATAACGATTCACACAAAGCCTACTCATGATATGGTTAAGAGATAAGTTAATTAATCTTTAAACAAATTAGAAAATTTTTATAAATAATCTCCGGAGCAATTTACATTTACAATTATAATTATTTTATTTATAAATAAAATTAAAATATATTTATGAATGTTGATTGTATTGTTTTTTATTGTAAATTTATTAAACATTATTGACATTGAGCACCTGCGTCAAAAGTATAAAAAAAAAATCCAGTATGTTCAGTAATCAATTAACCAGGAAACCTGTTTTTGTTTTTTTTTATTCATTCAGAGACTTGTTTATTTTTTTACTAGTTCTCTGCTAATATATACATTCTCTTTCGGGAATAAAAAGGGATTATTTTCTAGCTATTGGGAATAGTGAAATATAATAAATTTAATATCTGACGGGGTCCAGAAAGTGTTTGTGTAATAATAGATACTAGAGGATTTGATTTTAATTATAAAATATTTCGTTGCAATAGGGAAGTGCATAAAATTTAGATTCAAATGAAAAAATAAAAAAAATATTATTTAAATATTCTTATTTTCTGTGATATTGCAAATATGGGTATAAAATATACGTTAAAATAAATAAATATAAAATTTATATTTTTTCAAAATTTAAAATGTATCTATATATACTTTTTTTAAATTCCTATTTAATAAAAAATAAAAGGATATCACTGAGTTTAGTATTTTTTAAAAAAATACAAGCTATTTTGAAATGGTAGATCGTTTTTAGAAATTTGATTTTGATCGATTGCCAGAAAATGTTTGAATAACAATGCTAAATAATTTCATTTCCAAATACTTAAATGCTAAAATAATAAATAAATTTTGCCCTTACGTTTTTTTTTTTTTTTGTCTATCAATATTTTAACGAGATTTTTTCCCTTACAATATGGCTACTGATTGATTAAAAAATTTAAACAAATTGCAAAACTATAGGATAACTAGCAGACCCGGCCACGCGTTGCTGTGGCTCAGTAGTTATATCCTAATATTTTTAAACAAATACAGTGATACCAATATTCATTGATAAAGATGAAAACCTTTCAGTTAATCAAAATCCAACATGATTGAGAATAGAGCATTCATTACACCATTTAAAAGTATTTGATAAAGAATATAGGAAAGTTAAAGTTTTTATTTTTTACATCTCATATTTCAATGTAGTTTGATTAAAAAGGAGCTGATTGTGTTTACGACTCACAGAGCTGCCAACTCTATCGCCCTTTTTTTATGGATCGGTATAAACTAACTCGAAATGGCTATATTTTTCCACTAATTTTAAAAAGGATGACTGAAGTAAGGTTTGGTAACCTCAGCCATTGATCTATTGATTATTGGCCTAACACTACTTCAACTTGGTATTGTTAGTTTAACAACGGGTTTAATTTTGCTCAGGGTCATGCCAATCTTGGTTAACGCGTCATATATGTCCTTTTGATAGGCGTTTTTCTCAATTTCTTTGAGACCTCGATTTCCCAACCCTTCGGCTAATAAGTGTTCGGTAGGAGGGTGGTGTGTTGAAGCTTTTAATTTAGCAATATATTTGAGTGATAAGAAATCTCTTCTTAAAGAAGTTTTTACATAATACAATTAAGAATTTTTATTTATTCAAGTACTAATTTGTTCAAATGTTTTGGGTTAACCTGTTTTTTTTTTTTTTAACACAAACCAAAGATTTGATGGTTTCCACACACGTGAGCAGGCGATACCCATTTCCTAAGTGAGTTATGCCATTGCCCAAGGGAAAAACACGGATTTTCAAAGTCCAAGTGGACATTGTTTGCCCTTGGGATTTGTTTATGGTCATGGCAAAAGCCAAACGAATAGGATATTGAAGCCTTTTAAATTTTATTAAAAATTCTGTCGGTTCCAGAGGAATAGGTAGCAACAGGACGATATCTCCTGTAAACCTTCCAGGCAACATTTTTCCTTCAATAACATTTCCTGTGATCCTTTTAATGACCAAACGTGTACCGTTGCACAATTGAGGTGGATTTAAGTAACGAAGAAGAATGATCGGTGAGCCAATCTTCAACTGGAGATTGTTTGGGTGTATATCCAGGGAATTAAAAAATTCAGTTTGGAAATTTACGGCTTCGTTTACATCTAGAACATTGTCAATTGATTTTGGAAGTTTATTTCATCGAAATCATCATTTTTTGCTGCCAAAATAGCACGACTACCCAGCCAATTATAGTCCAAATAATTGTTCAAAATATCAGGAAAGACACTTTATATTTCGTATACTGTTCATTTTTCGTCTCTACAACAGTTCAGAAATTTTCTGGTAATTTGATAAATTTTGAATTTCGATGCAGCTCTATTTCACCGTTTCCAATATAGAGCAATTGTTTAAAAAATATATCTGCCGATGGATTATTTTGCAGTAGTACTCTCATATTTATGGCGGATAAATCTGAAACTTGAAGTTACCCAAATAGCAATTATTCCTGTTCAGTAGAGGTGTAATAATCATTAAATGTAAAATTTAAAAAATGCCGCAATTTGTAATCCTTTCTAAATCAACAATCATTTAAAGATAAGTAAAAAATTGTATTCTGGTAAAATAACAACGAAATATCATTCCCAATAATAGCCTACTTTAAATTAAAGAAAGGATTAAAATCTTCGCTAACATTTCTTAAATTTTACATTTAAAGATAATTACAACTCTGCTGAACAGGAAGTAACATCCTCTATTCGATTGGGATTAAATTTTCTCAACTTTAAATTATTGTTGATAAAGGAGAAATTACAAATCTTCACTGACATTTTTTAAATTTTACATTTTAGATCTCGGGATAAAAATGATAAAAAGGTTTGGTAAAATAAAAAAACACTGTATTTAAATAATAATAACAAAACGAATAATGAAAATAAATAAACTTCTGTTAAATAAATCAACTGAAAATATAATATCAAAGTCTTTATTATGCAGTTCTTTAATCATGCAAATCACAAAGTAACCCACAACACCTAATCAAAACACACCCAGTGAGTTTTTATGACTGTTACCCGCAGTGTAGCCACTATTGTCTCACTAATTTTCACTAATTTTTGGCAACACTGACTCCTCAAGTTAGGTTTCTATTAGGTTACACCTATGACAGTAGGTGCTGTTACAACATTTATAGAGTATTATTTCAAATAATAGCCTAATTTAAATTATTAAAATGTATTTACTTTACTAAAAGTTGATATCAGGGTGGGCCACAGAAAAGTGTTTCAGCGGTTAGCTTGTAATTTAATTTAAATACAAATAAAAAAGGAAAAGGAAAAAGTACCTACACTTTTGAGAATTTATTGTAACCTTTTCTTGATTTATTTATTCTTTAATGAAAATTAACAATAAATACAAAGATTTGTATTACCATTTGTCTGTGGAAAATAATAATATAGGAACAAATAACTGCACTCACATAACGCAATACAAAATTATAATAATGATAACCTGTATTACAATAGCATGCTTATAAACAAAAACATTATGAAATCGACATATGACGACAATTTTTAAATTTTACATAAAAAGATAATTACACTGATCAGGAAGGAATAATCTGTATTTCATTGGGATTCAATTTATTTTTTCAACTTTAAAATAAAGTTGATTAAGAAAGGATTAAAATTTTCTTTGGCTTTCTATAAATTTTACATATGTAATGATGTTTAAAGGATGTTTGATATTTAAAGAAACACATGTTTTTATTATTTAGACTAATTGTTTTAAATTCAGACGGACATATTTTAATTTGAATATTGATTATTTTTAATTAAGTAATGTATAAAATATTCTAAAAACCTATTTCTAATCTAATAATTTCAAAATACTATAAATTTGAAGAGATTATAAATCATCGCTGGCATTTTATAAATTTTACTTATAAAGATAATTACAACTCTGCTAAAAAAGAAGGAACGATCTGTATTCTATTGGGATTAAATTTTGTCTACTTTAAATTATCATTGATTAAGAAGGGATTAGAAATTTTCGCTAACATGTTTTAAATTCTACATATAAAGAAAAATATACCTCTGCTGAACAGAAAGGAACTATGTGTATTCCATTGAGATTTAATTTTTTCTACTTCAAATAATTGTTGATTAAGAAAGAATTACAATTCTTCACCAACATTTTTTAAATTTTACACATATACATATAAGAATAGACTATTTTAAGTTATTAAAATGTATTTACTTTTCTAAAAGTTGATATCAGGGTCGACCACAGCACAGTGTTAGAGCATTTAGCTAGGAATTGGAAAGAATACAAATAAAAAAGGAAAGGGAAGGAAAAATACCTATACTTTTGAGAATTTGTAGTAACCTTTTCATGGTTTATTCTTTAACTAAAATTAAGAATGAATACAAAGATTTTACAACTATTTGCCAGTGGAATATAATAATGGAACACTATGAACAAATAACAGCACTTACATAATACAATACAAAATCTACGCTGACATTTTTTAAATTTCACATATATAAAAGGACGATTCCAATTATAGCCTATTTTAAGTTATTAAAATGTATTTACTTTTCTAAAAGTTGATATCAGGGTCGACCACAGTACATTGTTAGAGCATTTAGCTACGAAGTGGAAAGAATACAAATAAAAAAGGAAAGGGAAGGAAAAATACCTATACTTTTGAGAATTAGTTGTAACGTTTTCTTGATTTATATTTTTTAATTATAATTAAGAAAGAATACAAAGATTTTACAACTATTTGCCAGTGGAATATAAGGATGGAACTCTATGAACAAATAACTGCACTTACATAATACAATACAAAATCTTCGCTGACATTTTTAAAATTTCATATATACATAAGGACTATTCTAATTATAGCCTAAAATGTATTTACTTTTCTAAAAGTTGATATCAGGGTCGACCACAGCACAGTGTTAGAGTATTTAGCTAGGAATTGGAAAGAATACAAATAAAAAAGGAAAAGGAAGGAAAAATATCTACACTTTTGAGAATTTGTTGTAACGTTTTCTTGATTTATATTCTTTGATTAAAATTAAGAAAGAATACAAAGATTTTACAACTATTTGCCAGTGGAATATAAGGATGGAACTCTATGAACAAATAACTGCACTTACATAGTACAATACAAAATCTTCGCTGACATTTTTTAAATTTTACATATATATAAGGACTATTCTAATTAAAGCCTAAAATGTATTTACTTTTCTAAAAGTTGATATCGGGGTGGACCTCAGCAAAGTGTTTGAGCACTTAGTTAGGAATTGGAAAGATTACAAATAAAAAGGAAAAGGAAGGAAAAATACATACACTTTTGAGACTTTGGTGTAACCTTTTCTTGATTTATCCATAATTCAAAATTAAGAATAAATATAAAGATTTTTATTACTATTTGCCTGCAGAATATAAAGATGGAACAATAAGACCAAATAACTGCACTTACTAATAACGCAATACAAAACTATTATAACCGTAATTATAATAGCATGCTTGTAAACAAAAAGGTTATTAAATCGACATGTGTAGCCATGTTAATAAATCATAACACGACCTACTGTATTTGCAGTAATTCGCTATATAAGAATTATTTTGATCACTAATCAATTTAAAAACTATCCGGTCCGGTAAGTTGGCCAAAACTATATAAATTGAGCCAAATTTCATTAAAATCGGTTGAGTAGTTTCTGAGAAATAGAGAGACAAACATACGGACACGAGATTTTTATATATATAAGGATGAAAAAAATATATAATACTGGAAGTGTGGATTAAATTTAAAAGTTTCTATAAATAAATATAAAATTTTCGTTTTATTTAAGTTTTGTTTAAAAGAAAAAAAAAGTTACGTAATACAACACAAAATCATATAAATAGGGCCTGGAATTAAAGAGGAGGAGAAGACGGTTAATTTTTTTTTTAAGTAAGAATAAAATGTTTTTGTTTTTTTTAGTTTTATAATAATTTATGAACGTAATTAATTGCTTTTTAAATTTATTTTTATAACATAGATATTTTAATATTAATAAAAATAAAAATATAATTTTCTATATATTTTTATTAATATTATAATATAATTGTGAGAAGGTGGAAAGATAATATTTGGGAAAGGAATATTGTAGAACATACGAAGGGAAGAGAATGGGCAGAGTTGGGGAGGGGCCGTTGGCAGAGCTTTAACTTGGCGCCCCCCTCCAACACTATTTTTCATTGAAGACAATTTACATCTATTCCCTCCTTTCGACCTTTATAGCTTTTATTCTCCTCACTATATATTTTTTTTCTTTTTTTAATTTTTCTGTATTGAAAATTACATTGCAGAAATAACAACCCGCCTCACAACTTATATGATGGATGGATGGCATACGATGTCAAAGATTTATGAAAAATCTGCTGTAAAATATTTGGAATTTTTCCAACTTATTAATTTACGTTTTCATTGTATTGAATTTTTGTTTTCGGTCGATAACCTATTGTTTTTTATTATTTTCTTCGTAAACGCCATTTCTGTTGGGAATATAATTATCTTTATTTTAAAATCAATAATTTATTTGCCAATTAGACTTTATATTTATAAAAATCTCGTGTCCCGATGTTTGTCGGGAGTAAAATCGGAAACTAATCTTTGTAAAATTTGGCTCATTGTGCGCAGTATTGTCCAAGTTAAAAGATAGGATAGTTTTTTATCTCGATTATTGGCCTCAATGTTTTTTTATTGCAAATTAAGTGCTCATTATACTACATTTGAGTGTGATTATTTGTAAATTCTATAAATTTCCAACAGATGGCGGTGTAAGATGATTTATTGACACAACACTTCATTTTCTTTCGACATTTTTCGAGAGGGTAAGCATCCAGTAGCCAAATCTATTTTTTCCGGTTTGGACTAGGAAAATCCGTGTTTTTCCAATGGGCAATTATATGTAGGTCGCCTTTTCAAGCTTGGGGAAAAGATCTATATGTTTTAGCAAGAGACACGTTAACCAAAATCATTGTGCATCTATTAGTATAACCTCCTGGATACGATATATCATCATGTGTTATATTCTGAATTTAATTTATATGCATCATGGGAAAATATTAATTTGGTATATTTTTGCTAACTATGTATTGAGATTGTACTAAACCCTATTCCAATTACATTCTTTAGTAGTTCCTTTTACATGTATGTTATTTATATTTAATTTATATATAATAATCAAGTAAGTACTAAATAAATGGATGATTAAGTAATACTCCCTTTAGTCAAATTTTAGATGTAAAAAAAAAAAACTTTAACCCTTCTAAATTCTTTACCAAACAATTTTAAATTTGGCGTAAAGTGCTATTTTAAATCCCGTTGGATTTTAGAATAGCGAAAACGTTTTTATCTTCATCAGCGAATTTTGAATTGACTGTATTAAAAGAAAAGGATATAATTAATTGATCGCATTATAGCTACTGAGCTACAAAAACACGTGGCCGGGACTGCTCGTAATTTAATAAAATAGTTTGGGAAGAAAAACTTTGGGTGAGCCATTTATGAAACATTCGTTTATTAAGGAACCAGCATTTGCACGTGTTTCTTTATAATGGATAGAATATGATGAAATCTATGCTGAACTTTTTTTGGTTACTTCCACCATTTCTCATACTTGGTGCTAAAAAATGCCAGGCTTTTTCGAAATATAGTTTTGGGTGGTTTTTGGAACAGGCATAAATATCTGTTTTCATCAAAATCGATTAGCAGGAGTTACGCCCCTGAAATTGATTCGATGGGTGTTTAAACTTATTGGCTGAAAGAAAGTGTTATTTCCTCTATCCTAATTAAAACATATGAAGTAATGACTTTGCAGCAAATCATGAATGAATCAAACATGACAATAATCACCCTCTTCAAACCGTTCATCCACTCCTTCGAATATTCAGAAAATGGAACGTATGAAATATCCTAACGTCCATTTTTTACTGAAAAGATCACCAAATTTAAGCTTTTCAGGCATTTCAAATAATGATTATAAATTAAAGGGAAAAAATAGTTGAAAAAACTGAGGCAAAAGCGGATTATTCATGGACGTAATTTTATGAATTCGATGCTAACTTTTTTTGTTACCCCCTTAATTTTTCATTCTTTATGCTGAATCAGTCCAGACATTTTTGAAATATATTTTTGGCTTGTTGTGGAACATGAATAATTTTTTTTTTTCATCGAAATCGATTAGAACGGGTTACGCCCCTTACATAAATTCTATTAGAGACAAACTCAAATCAAAGTTATTATGTGCCTACTTCATTCCTAAATCGTTATATACGACTTAATATATACCTACTTACTCAGTTTGGAAACAAGATTTTTTCACTTCCTGCTTGCTTGAGAGCTCTCTATAACTTCCGTAGTTAAAAAACAAAACCGCCATCTATTTATTTAAGCTATAAAAATAATTAATCATCTACGGAATTAGTTGATTAGAGAATGTCACACCATCACTCGAAAGAATCAATATCAGAGAAAATGACGTTCCTAGTATTTCATTTAATCTTGTAAATCCACGGTTTGGTAGTCTTTTGAGTTTAGAAGAGCAAATATTTCGGTCTAAGAAACTAAACTAAAATCACCACTAATATTAGTTTTCGAACACATATTGTCAAATGTGTTTCTTTAGCATTAGAAAATATAAATTTTATATTTATAAAAATTACAAATCAACTTAAAAAAATAAATTAAGGGTTGGTTATATTTTAAAATATGTCTGACAGGTTTCAAGATAAAGAATAAAATGAAAATTCAATTTGTTTCAGTTATGCTAATCTTTCATAGAGGGTGCAATATATTTGATCGGTGGTAGTTAGAAATGAATTATTTAAGGTGGAAAAAATATCTTTTGTAGGGCGTAATTACTCCTAATAATCTTACCTGCCTTTCAAGCCTCGTTTTTACTCTCCATAAAAAAAACAACTCAGTAATTGGTACTTACGTAGCTTAACAATTCATTGTGGGCTTGTCCCGGTCTTATAACTTATTTACTGCCTCGTCCGGGGGCTTAGGGACCTGTGAAGACGAGTTAAAAATTAATTCGTGGATTAATTACTGTTTGAGGACGAAGGGCAGCGATAGGCTACAGGGGCGACAATCAGCGTTCAAGTAAAGGGCTTATCGATCCCTTCTACTTACACAGCTCTGTTAGCTCGCGTCCCGGCCTCATCCCATTATTTTGATAGTTAATGCGGTCATTATTCGGATTAGCAATTATTATTCATTAAATTGCTAAAATTAATTAATAAAAATAATTTACTTAATGAACATATTTTTTTTTTTTGCTTTACGACTACTTTATTTATATCAATTTTAATTAATTTTTAAGTCAAAATTGTACTAAAAAAATTGGTTTATAATTAGATAAACGAGATTCACATTAGGATTGCTTTAATAAAAAAAAAATAGTAATAAAATAAAAAAATTCGACCAAAACATATTTAATCCATCAAGTTTACGGTAAATAATTGTTTGTTTTAACCTCACTTTATGCCACTAAGGCTAATCGGAAGATGCTACAGTGGGAGTCCTAAAGTTTGCCTATCCAGGTATAATTAGGATCGGCTCCTCAATCGGCTCGGGACCTCCATTTTACGTCCTATCTGAGGGACGGCATAGACAAGGATTTTTTACTCCCATTAAAAAATCCTAGGGCCACCTCGGGAAGCGAACTCGCGACCTTTAGTATTGTAGGTTCCTATGCTAACCACCACACCACAGGTGACCCCGGCTAAATAATTTAATTGCTTTTTTAAATTAAAAAAAGTATTTCTTATTTAATGGAATATTTTTTGTTATTAATTAGTGAATTTATTTTTGCATTCTTTTATTAAGGATTTTTCAATATTTTTAATACTTGTTGGTGCCTATCTATACCTATAACAATAATATATTAATAATTATTCAAAATAATTTCTTCACAAGAATAATTATTAATATATTATTTATCTTACAAAAAAAATTATATATTGTTTTTAAATCATTTTAAAGAATACATTATTTGTATTCTTTCATTGATTTTATTAAGGATTTTTCAATATTTTGAATACTTTTTGGTGCCTATCGATACCTATAACAATAATTCAAAATAATTTCTTCAGAAGAATAATTATTAATATATTATTTATCTTCCAAAAAAAAAAATTATCATGTATTGTTTTTAAATCATTTTAAAGAATGCATTGATTCACTGTCAAGTCTGTATAGTAAAAATTTAATCTCATTGATTTTATTAAGGCTTTTTCAATATTTTGAATACTTTTTGGTGCCTATCTATACCTATGACAATAATTCAAAATAATTTCTTCACAAGAATAATTATTAATATATTATTTATCTTACAAAAAAAAGAAATTATCATATATTGTTTTTAAAACATTTTAAAGAATGCATTGATTCATTGTCAAGTCTGAATAGTAAAAAGTTAATCTCACTGATTTTTGTCATTAATTTTGCTTAAAATATTCGGGTTTCAACATTTTTGAAGAAGATAGGTTTTATCCTTTTCCACATAAATTTTTTAAAAAAAAAAAATCAAGGATCTATGAGAAATATTAATATAAATTGTCCCCTCACAATTCTTAGCTGAATTGATTCCGAGAAAAATATTTTTTTATTTATTGTAATATTTTTTAATTATTTTTTTATTCTTTACCTTTATTTTTTTAATTTTTTACTTTATATATGAATTCTAATGATAATTTTATTACATAAATGTAATATATTAATTTAATGCTCAAATATTTGTTATAAAATTATAGATATTATTTTTCTGAACTTCTATTAACTATTTTTTCTTTATTTTTTAGGTAATAATACATTTCACCTTATATAGATGGGAGTTGGATATTAATGAAGGTATTTATTAGTTGTAATATTGTACTTAAAGATTTCCTATGATAATATCATAATATTTTCCTGTCTCTGTAATATTTTTTATATATTATCTTCCTTCTTATATTTTTAAATGGTAAACTAAATTCGTTTAAAGTTTTGTCCCACTCCGTTCTTATTTGATTTCACCCTAAGAGCATATTCTTTTTAACTAGGTATTTTTATTAAGCTATATACTTAGTTATTAATTATATATTGTAATAATAAATAATTATAATATATAACTTGCATGTTTAATTAGAAGCACTTACTTAAATATTAATTGCTTAAAACTAGGAATAATCAAAACTACCTAAGTATTTGGAAGTAATAAAAATCATGTTCAATTTTTGTATTTTTTATATTTTAAAAACAAATAAGACAAACCTACAAGGTTTCTATTATTTTAAAAACCTATTTAAAAATTATTAGCATCTTTACACATTTATACTGACACCATTATTTAATGGCCTCATTTATTTAGATTATAGAAACAATTTTCATAATTACATAAATAATTACAACTTTATACCTATCATTAATTATTAATTAATATAAAATAATTTCTTCATTTAGTGATGATAAATTGTTGTATTTATTTTTTAAATATCTGACCTGAAATTATTTCTCCTCTGAGAGTTCCGTATTGATCGAAGTTGATTTAGTACCGAAGTTTCGAAGTAAAGGCCAGCTATAAAGTTAAATGATGAAGAGTTTGTGATTTCCCAAACGAAACGGTATAATTTTAGCCCTTTGTGACTTATAGTATTATATATATTTTTATTATTTATATATTTAAGTCTATATACCCTCACTTTATGTTTGTTTTATATCGTGTTTACTATATAGTCGTGTTGTTTTTCTGATTATATTTTGATATTGATAAAATTCGTTCGCTTTTATATTTTGAACTTGAAATTTTTTCAATTATATTGTACATTCGGAATTTCGTAGAGATATAAAATTTTTTCGATTGTTATATTTTGGGTTTTGATACTTCTCATTGAATGTTTATTTTATTTATTAAAGCAATTTTATATAAGTACTGTGTTTTTTCAATATTTGTTGATGTAATATTTTTGGAATTTTAATTCCTTATCATTAGTCATTTTATGGTTTTATATTTTTAAAAGTATTCCTTATGGTGATACTTTCATAAACAGATATTTCAATCACTTTTGTAAAAAAAAAAAAAAAAAAGAACCTACAGATTCAAAACTTTTTTTTTTTTCAATTTTTAAATTATTTTGGGATTGAGGTTAGTGGATACCTGGAAGCCTACGATCATAGGGTAAACCATACTGTTATTGACACCCAAACTTTAACTTAAAGAAATAGGTAAACAAGTCCTAATTTTATTACAAGATATACATGAGTCTAATGTTTGGAGGGTCCTCTAAGTCATCTATGACGTAAGACTTTAATAAACTAACCATTGGGATGATTTCACAATTAAATCCACAGGGTGCCAATAACTAGATTTGGTACTTTTAACAATGAATATTGCCATATTGTAAAGCTATTGAACTTTTGACCCAAAAAAAACCTCTTGAATCTTTATAAGGATAGATAAGAAGGAGTTATTGGAAGTTTCAATTAGATCCCTTCATAATAAATATTTTTTTTTAATGTCACCACTGAAATTTAGTCTTAAGGGTGCCAATAACTGTACGGTTTACCATACTATTTTCTTTTTTTTTAATAAAAAGTTTAACTTCCAACAAAAAACCTGACACAAAGCTTCCAATTAGATTTTTATCGACCCATCGAAAATGTAAGGGAGTCAGGATTCGTTCCTTAAGAATGATTTCGGGTAACATTAAATCAATGAATAGATCAATCAATGGGCGTCCATAATTGCGAGTCTTGGCTGCGAACGAATACCTAAAATATTTATAAACGCTTTTCCGACTGGAAAACGTCAGAAGAATAGGCCGAGACGAAGGTGGTGGATTCTGAAGGTCTGACTTTGTGGAGTTGGCATTGGACGTGGGGAAGTGGATGGAGGTGTGTGGAGATCGGGATCGGTTCTTCGGGTTCGTTAAGCATTTGTTCTATAATAAAATTTAAATCGAAACATAAATAATAAAACAACAACAATGGTATACTAAAAACAACTAAAATAAAACAAAATAAAATATTGAGAACATAAATATATACCATTACCTTAAAATATGTTCTGACTGATTTTTTTTTAAATATTTTAGTAATGATTTTTTTTTATTATTTCATTCATTTTTATCTATTTTATTTCCAGTATACCTACAAGAATAACTCTTAAGTTTGAGATGCTATCACAGCAACGGGAAACATTATTTATGATTTATTATTTTTAGTGGTTGACAATATATAAATTAATTACAGTTTGAAATGGTAATAATTATTGTTGCAATGGAGAAGTATAGGGTACACTTGTACCAATAGGGGTCCATTCCCTTGTAACGCGCCCCAGTGAACCTTGAAGCTTGATGCGATAGGACCCAATACCCGAACCAGTGGAATCGGATTTTATGTTATTATCCCATCAAAGCCTTGTTCTCCTCCCCCTCCCCTCCCCCCTCGGCCTGTATGATGTAGATGTAACCCTATTAGTTTCCTAGCGGCCTACATATTGATAGTCATCAGGTGTTGTCGCCCTTATACTACCTATAATTGTGACACTATAAAGAAGGCTCCATTTTGAGCCTGTCAAATTCGTTTCATAAAAAAAAAAAAAATGTTTTTTTGCTTTAAATTTTAAAAATGGAACATTGTTACAGTTTCTAAAAATAATAAATTTAATCTTTTTCCTATCCAGAATGGTAGCCATTTTTCTTTTACGAACCATTACCGGTATTATTTAAAGAAGAAGTTTAGTTGATGTAACTTGGTCTACCTTGTAATTTATATATTAATTCTAAATATATCTGTACCCCGGAGCTTAACATCACCTTGTATTTTTTTATCAATTCAATTTAACCCTATAGATTTAAATACTTAGCTAAATATTTTTTCCGTTACTTATAGAAACAGTTCAATTATCGTTTTCCACATTGCTATTGGCGTAAATAAGTAATTAAAAGTATTTAATATGGTATTTAAATCCACAATTTGAATTTGAAATCAATAGATAATTGAAAAAGTGTTGTTAATGGAACAAATATTTGAGTTTGGTATTAAAAAAAAACCTTGAAACTGATGATAGTTTAGAAAAAAAAAATGACCTTAGTATTTTAAAGTATTTTCATCGATTTCAATAAAAAGTTAAAAACTAGATTTAATCTATACTAAAAAGATGGTTCTGTGCATTTTATAATTTATTTTTACTGATAACATAATTTAAATTTTAATAAAATAATAATTAATAAAAATAATATATTTTTTATTATGGTGGACAATGGTTGATGGTGGAAGATAGTTGACAGTTGATGTAATAAACAGGAATTGGTTTGGAGTGCGGTCAAAATAATTAGCACAAATATGTGATATTTGTATATTTTATTGTAGCTGACATTGTTTCACATACATTTATATCTGTTTATATAAGTTCTCTGATTGGTTGTTTTTTTGGTTTTTCTCATTTAGCCCTGATGATGACCTAAAATTTGGGACAAAACGTCGGCTACAATAAAATATGAAAATATCACATATTTGTGCTAATTATTTCGACCGCACCTCCAACCGATTCCTATGTTTTATTATAATTATTCTTATATACTTTTTAAATTATAGTTATTTAATATATTTTTTCTGTGGGTTATAAACAACGGCAATTATGCCGACAACATAATGAAAATAAATTTTATATTTCTCTATATTTACATCCTTGCATGAAATTTAAATCATTTCAATTTCTTAATTTTTAATAGCTGTTAATAATATCTTTATTTCCATTTTTTACTTTTACATGCTCGAAAGAAGTGGGACAATTTACAAGAAACGTTACCTTGCAGTTGTGGGAATGGGAAAACCAGCGGAATTTTAATGAAGTAAGATTTATAAAGAGAATAATAAAAGGGGGGGGGGGGGGGGGGGTGAGGAATCGTGCGAGCGTGTTCTCTCCTTGCGAGCCATTTCTTCCCTTTCAGCCATTTTGTATTCTAATATTATTGTTATTACCTTTTAGCTTTATCTTTATTAGGGAAAACAAGGTTGGGGTACATACCGCAGGATTAATATTTATTATAGAAATGTGTCTAATATATGAATCAAAATATTTTTACATGTCATTGAAATTAAATTATTTTTAAAAAGTCAAGATTACTGTTATTATGAGAACTTAATATCTTTCAAAATGGTCGGTTGTTATGATTCTAATATTTTTACTTTGTTTCATCTTAATAAAAAAAATGAATTTCATGTTTGAAACTATGACCGACAAGAAAAAGGAGCTTCAGGGGGTCACCTGAGGTGAAGTGGTTAGCATAGACATTTACAATACTAAAGGTCGCGGGTTCGCGTCCTGAGGTGGCCCTATGATTTTTTAATGGGAGTAAAAAATCCTTGTCAATGCCATCCCTCGGATAGGACGTAAAATTGAGGTCCCGAGCTTGTACGATGTCAGGTACTCGCTAAAGATCCCTATCCTAATTAATTATTAATTAAAACTTTTGGTCTTATTGTACTATTTTATATTCGGTATAGAATGATCCAACTTTCTCTACATGGCCAAGAATATACTTCCACAAAGATAGATAACAGATGGGCATAGGAAACAACTGGACTAGAACAATATAGCTGGAGAAGAGGAGATTGCAAATAAAGAACTACAATAAAATCAAAGCCATCCCCTCCCCCTCCTCTGCTCCCCCCCTCCCAGCGGATCTATACACCTGCCTCTTCCAACGTCCCATTCACGATATCGTATTTTTTATACAATCAGGGAAATATTTCCGCAAGCCGTTCCGGATTTAATGTTAGTCTGCTCGATATCTATCGGGGCAAATATCCGTAACAATTTTAAATCGATAGCGATACCACGAGATATGTAATAGATATTTTGGCTCCGATTTGTCGATGGTAGGCCCTAAAAAAATTCCAGTTAAGCATAGATCGGGTTACGGTCGGATAAAGTCAGATTAAATAAATAAAGTTAAATGTTTAAATACGTACCTAACAATTAAATAATTGTTGAATATTAACGGTGAATAATTTTTTTAAAATTATTATATAATTTTATCTGAAGAGAAAAGATTGCCCATGGCCTGGATTCAAACCAGCTGGTCAAGAAATCTCTTATCTTCGGATAAAAATATGTAACAATTAAATAGCTTTATTTATACATATAATCTACTTTTTATGCGACCGCAACCACCTTTTACTGATATATTTGCGTCATTTTTTTTCTTGTAGGAAGGAGTATACGAAATTAATTTAATATCAACTGTGTATGTAGGGTTTTCGAATTATGGAAATGATTTTTAGTTTTTATGGTTTTGTTTCAAAGCTAATTACGATTACCACATTTACCTACAGTAAATTTAAATTTAGAAATGCATATATGCTGAATTCAAATAAATAAACTGTCGCTTCGTACTTCGATGAATTTTATATAATATAAGAACATTTTTTCTCTGAATTAGTTATGTTACAATCGACACCCATATTAAGTTTACCGTTTAAAAAAGTGGACTTTGTGACTTAAAGGAAATAAAGCATTCAATACATATTTTATCTCTCTGGTTTTAATGGTAGAAAAAAAAAAAAAAAAAAAAAACAGAAAACTAATTTACTATCAGAATTTTTTTTTTGGTTAAGCTATAACATAAAAAGGTGAAATTTTATTTTTTTGGGGGAATCATTTCCCATCATTGTATATTCTATATATACATGTCTGTGTGTATGAATGAATTAGTTTCAATTTTAATAATATGAGGTAATTTGCTTCCTCAGTTCATGGTAAAATAATAATTCGTTTTGTCTCACAATTGAATATTCAGTCTTTTATTTTATTTATTTTATCAAAGGACGTGTGAATGTAAATCTTTACCGACCAGGGTTCACGTTTCCCATCTTTGTTTTATTTTAAAAATAGATCTGTTTTGCAAACTGGTCTTTTATGTACTTCCTTTTGTTCTTGTTTGCTCAGAATTCTACCTGACCACGGTATGTATTTTTTAGAATTTATATACATCGGTAGTGTGTTAGATACTGACAGAAATTTCATCAGTTCTGGTTATATTAAATTTATAATATAATACCGAGGTTTATTTTTTATTATTTTTTTTTTTAATCAACTGCTAAAGTAAAAAAAAAAAAATTAATGTTTATAGATGTCTTATCATCATGCAATAAAAACCGAAACCAAAACCCAATCACTGTTGTTGAAAAACCGTTGTAATTTCTGAAAATATTCTGGCAACAAATTACTGCTATTTAGATTACGTTAGTATTAGACATTCAAATAAACATTATTGTTGCACCAATGTGAATTTAAACAATTTTATTAACGGAAAATTTTAATACAAAAATGGCAACAAACAATTAAAACTCGAATTAGTAACAACGTTACAAAACAGTAAATACCAGTGACTTAAAACTAACCACATGCTTCGATTTTCATGGCTGTCTATGCTAAATCCACTAGTCGATCGCTTCTTATTTTAACCCGAAACGGGCTTGATACATGTGATTACGTACAAATATTTGAATGTAACGGTTCCAGAAAATTCTAGAACTCTTTCAATGTAATAGAAATAGTCATCTTTATTTGTTCCACGTCATATTTATTTATAAAAAAACTTATTTTTTGATTTTTTTCAAACTTTAGTAGTTATTAAACTATTCGTTACTATTTTACCCTCTATTTCCACTAAATTTAATCTCTTTATTAGCCCTTAAACCAATTAATATCCATTAATATTTTAAGTGGTTTTGTAAATTTAATGAGCTGGCAATTCTATATAGATATGTAATTGGTAATTTTATTAGCGATTAATTAAATTAATTGGTCATTAACAAGGAAGCTATGAACATGTAATGGTAGAGTTTGTTTAATGAACAAGAAGGAAAGGTAGAGAAAGCAAGATCGGAAGAACAAACGAGGGATCTAAACGCTCTCAACTACAATGCACCTACAATGGCTATTATTCCCCCCTCCCCTCCCCCTCCTCTCTCTTTGGCTTATACAGCCGTCTTCAAAAATGGTTCGTGGGTTTTATGTTGCCCTTAAGTGACAAAAGTTTAGAAGAAAACAATGGCTCTTGTCGTCAAATTACTTTAATTAATTGTTTATTGTTATACTACAATTTATTATTACAATATATCTGGGGTATATTTGACAATATGCCAATTGTTCCTCAGTTAATTTAATTAAAAAAAAGTTTTTTTTTTTAATATACCGTTATGGAACGGTAAGTTGGAAAATTAGAAATTATATAATTTAATTTAAGAAAAGTGACTTGAAATATAATTCGAAAATAAGGACATTATTTTGAGAATGATTTTTTTTTTTTCAACTTATTATAGGTAGTAAACAATTATCAACTAGCACTTTCTATATCGTGCAGATTTTCCCATTTAACGAGCTAATTTTTTTATGTTTTATAATATAAAATCATGAATGTAATTTATACAAATTTCGTTTTTTATGCATTATTCTTTATTTTTAATAAATACATCTTATTTTTATTAATATTATTAACGGCTAAAACCGGAAAGAAAACAAAATCATTCAGATATATTACTTTTTAAAATATTTGTAGATACAGAATACAAAATTGAGGGTGGGAATCCAATCGCCGTTTTTTTTTTACTTCGAAGAATGACATTCGTAACTTCACACAAGCATGTGTCATTTCTTTTCAAAATGGTGGTTGTTTAGATATTTTATTGGCCTATTTCTCCGTCGTGAATTTAGACATAGAGAAACAATTTAAAATGTATTGGATTAATCAGTCTTTTTTCTTCTTGATGAATCAGTTTTATATTGTTTGTTAGGATTTCAATTGAGAAATAGTAAACAAGTAATAACTTGCTGCGTTTTTAAACAATATTTATTTTAATGAGTCACCCATTGCATCATTTATACCTCATTTAAATTATTATTTCCCCCCACCCATTACCACTACCCATTACCATCACCCATACTTATACCCAATAAGTATAATTGACTATAATTAATTATAAATAAAAAAAAACAATCTAAAATGCTTGTGTTTGTATTAAGCATTTGTTTCTCTTTTACAAATGCGACAATGCGAATAATTTTTATGAATATTTTTCGACAAATGTTAAAATAAACCCTTACCAATGTTTTTTGTTTTACATCCACCAATACCATACCTATTTGTGCCGAAGCTTATTATAGGATATTTTTATTTGCTCCAAAATAAATAAAAAATGTAAAAGTTCTCAAGAAAACTTTTGAAATTTTATTTGCATTTGTTACTGAACTATATATTATACATCTTAAATTTTACCCAAAATATTTTTCTGTTATGCGTTCTTATTATACTATCAATGTTCGCTCTACCTCTGGCCAATTAGAGCGAATATGAAAAAAATAATCTTTTTCGACTGTCTCCAACGAGCCTTTATTTCATACTGAACTTTTTCATGTTTATAACAGGTTTTTTTACTGTTTTGTTTTTTGATTCTAAACAGTTTAAACAATTTTAATAATTTAAAAATTAAACAAACAATCAAATGTATTAAGCAATCGCGAATTTATTATTTTTCTGATGACAAATTGAATCCTTTGATGTCTGATGACAAATTGAATCCTTTGATGAGATTTTTTTTTTTTTTTTTATGAAAAATCACTCTGGCAGCTGGTCTCTTACTCCAGCCTTAAAATATCTACGATTGTGTTAATTATTGATATTAATTTGTACAAACACAAATTCGTCTCGAATCGGTCGGTCACTTAATAGTACGCAATTAACCCAGTTGAGCATTAATTATTACATATCTCTATCAAATGCGAGTAGATGGAGGTCCTTCGTATATTATTAGTCCTTATCTGGGTCAGTGGGAACTTTCTAAAACAATTCAGCTAACTCAACCTCCGTACTGGGATTCATATTATAAATTATAATAAATATTACAAATTATTTTTGAATTTTCGATCCGTAAATCGGCGTTAATAATGTTTACCTCGGCTGCGTGTTGCCACATCATTGTAATAAGGAAACGAGTTCCAAGGTCCCGGTTTAAAATATACACGAATAACAAACCTTAGCTGCTCCCATCAAGGTCTTTTCCAGTTAGTTTATGGAAACGAAACAGGATTGGAATTATAATTTGAGATACAGAGCAAGTATATTAATTAGTAATATAGGCCTTATATTGTACCTGATTATAACATATACGTTATTATTATTTTTTTTCTTTAATTGTTTAAAAAAACATTAGAATTATTCAGAATTTTTTAATGAGCGCTGAGCACAAAAAAGTTATATTAAGAACCATCGGAACTGCATCATCATTTGGTTAGTAAGCTGACTTTTATTTATACATGAACTTTACTTAAATACTTGGTATTTCCCTTTATAAAAACTTTTGTATTCTTCGCGTAAGAGAAATTCGGCCGTTTATATTCTATTCTAGAAAATATGAGGAACGAAAGCTATAAATTCTTATTCATTACTTCTAATCTTAATTCTAATCTAAGCTATAAATTCTTATTCATTACTATATTAATCTAGTATTATATATAAAAAAAAAAATATATTTTAAATTTCGAATATCAGTAAGTTTTATTTGAAAACCTAATTGAGCCATACCTAGTCTGAATACCTCTACCCCTCCCCCCTCCTCTCCAGAATTTTACCAGCTTGCCCATCCCTAGTCGCCTAGACGCCCTTGATCCTTACTAAAATATTGGAATACTTCCTCAACAATTAGGTACTTTCTAAAATAACCACAACTGATATTGTGATTTTATAATTTCAAACATTTATTTCTTTTTATGCTGATTTTTATATTTTACACTATTGTAGCACTCCTGGAAAATTATTTGGTACTGTAGGTTAGCTTAATGAAGTTGACTATTACACTCCGTACTTTGTTAGTTATATTGATAACTTTATATTACTTCATTATAATTTCTTTATTGAAGATAAACCGATTCGAAAAGTCGCAAAATGTTATAAGTATTATTTAAAACTAAGAAATCGTTACTATAGCATTTTCAAGTCTATTTGAACCTTTTCCAAGTCAACTGTAACCCTTTCTAAGTCAAAAGAAACCCTTTCCAAGTCAAGTGAACCTCTTCCAAGTCAAGTGTAACCTTTTCCAAGTCTACTCTAACCCTTTCCAAGTCACAAGAAACCCTTTCCAAATCAAATGGAACCTCTTTCAATAGATAAATGTAATAAATAGGGGGACGATTGAGTTGGAAGGGTTCCATTTGATTTCGAAAGGGTTACTTTTGAATTGGAAAGGGTTTCTTGTGACTTGGAAAGGGTTACATTCGACTTGGAAAAGGTTACATTCGACTTGGAAAAGGTTTCACTTGACTTGGAAAGGGTTTGTTTTGACTTGAAAAGGGTTACAGTTGACTTGGAAAAGGTTCAAATAGACTTGGAAATGCTATATCTTAGGAGCTACTTATGCTTTCGGTTTTTGCGGTAATTATAAGGTATTGCGTAGGAATATTTACACTAACAAGGATGAGTCGACCGGGGAATCCTCTGTAACTTAAATTTTTTTTTTTAATTGCTTAATGGAAACCCATATGCAAAATAATTGAATACGATATTTACAATATATTAATATTATATTGATATTATTTATTATTAGCTAAAAGATTTTTTGTGACCGTAAAAATAAAATTAATTATTGCTATTATAATAATTTCTTACCACTCTTTATAATAGCACTAAAGGAACACCTGCTTCTTAGGCCTCTTAAGGAGGTCAAGTATTGAGGATAACTTTGAAATCGATATAATGTACAGCTTGATTCACGATTGCAGAATAAAATAGGAAACGAAGTCCCCTAAGAACAAAACAATAGTTAAAAATAATAATAATAATAATAAAATAAATAAAAAAGCATCTCACATAGGATTTCAATTATGTAAGTTTAATTTGAACCAAAATTAAAATAATAATTGGAATATCCTGAAAAAAATAATGAAAAATAGGTAAAAAGTTGAATGATGGACTGAAAAACATTAATCATTAAAAAAATATGTTTATTTTGATGAAATCGGGGGAGGGGGCCGAGGTATTCTCACTATTCGAGGCTCAATTATTGCTTCAAATATAGCTTATTGATATTTAAAAATTAAAATATTTATTTGTGTAATACTCGAATATAGTAAATTAATAAGAATTTATTTAAATCATAGTTCATAGGTATCAGTATAATCATAGGTAGCTGACCCCCCCCCCCCCCCTCGGAAGCCCCTGGATACAAATCTTTGGGCTTCCACCTGAGTCATTTTTGCATGTTATACCATTTTAGGAAATTCAATTTTTAGATTATGAAAAAAATGTTAGACGTAAAATTCCCATTATAAATATATAATATTAACAATTCGTTGGTTCTTCTAATTCCTGAAAAAATCCATTGTCTTAATTTCTGCTATTGGGTAACTGAACTATTAGTTGACACTGCTTCAATAGTTAACATTTGGTATAAAAAGTGTGAAAAATACGGTTCATGGTTGATTATTTTGGTTCAAAATTTGGCGGTACTTACTCAGACTTCCACATGCTGCCTTCGACATTAGTTTGATGAGAACTCTAGCTTATTTGTCATATTTTCTCTGGGCCTGAAAACTTGGTTTCTAGTACCCTGTTTCATTATGGTGGAAGTCAAGTTAAATAAGCTTTTTATTTGGTTTATTTGAATTCGATTATGCTTTAATTACTTTTATAGTATTCATCAAGTTCATGAGAATCATATGATATCCTTTTTAATATATTTATACAATTTTTAGGGCATAAATGTAGGTGTCAACTATTAGAACAGAAATTAATCCTTAATTTCAATAGTTGACATCGATGTCAACTCACCGCAAGGATTAGCAAATAGTGTCCATCTGGGCGTGGTTTGTGGAATTTTGAGTTTGGCTGGATGACAGGTGTCTTATTTTATGAATTTATAGCTAGTGTGCTCTATCCATGGATCGTTGAGAGCAAAATTGCATTGCCAATAATCCTATTCATGAATGGACAAGCATCTCATCTTACTCTCCCCACTTCCCAATTCTACAAAGAACCTGAGATACTTGCTATTAGTCGCTCTATACCAAAATGCTACACATTTCATCAAACCAATGAATGTGGCCCTCTTTAATTGTCTAAATCAGCACTAGGAGAGTGAAGTTCATCATTGGAGAGTCTAAAATTGTGCACACCCAACATTAAAAAAACGAAACTGGCCACTACTAAAACCTATTTATCATACTTACTTAACTGGATGATCTCATTTTTCGTTTAAATATGTTTGTTTGTTTTTTGTCTCATTTAAGATTTTTGTGTATATAATAATTAAAGTGTGGAAATTTTATTTTGTTTCCATTGCGAACTTACTGGTTTATAATTAAGAAAGAATATTAACTTTTATTGCAGTCCATATTACCTATTAAAATCATAGGAAATAAAAAATTAATGCATGCCTCAACTTTAAAACAATAAATATCAACTTTCCATACCTCTGCATTTTGAGGCGTCAACTATTGGTTCATTTTAGAAGCTTCTAAGAAATAATTTTTTATAAAAACCATAAATATAGACCATGGGATTCCCAAATTTCTAGAGGGATTGGCCTAATTAATTCATAACAAATGTTATCCTAACATCGATGTATTGGTAAACAGAGTCAATAACATAATTTTTTTTCTTAAACTGTCAATTATTGGTACAGTTAACTTATACAAAGGAAGATTTTTATTTTTAAATTATATCAAGTTATGGTGTTTTATTTTTTCGTAGAATTAATAAGGTTTAAACATTTTTAATCAAGTCGTAAGCGTTCCTTGGTTATGCGAAATTGTTACTGGAGGGTTCCAGTACGTTTTTTGAGCACCTAGAAAACATGATTGGAAATGCAATTCATATTTATGGATTAAATAATGTATATGATATAATTTTACTTCATCCTCTTGGCACGTATAATTAATATAAATAAGTCTGAGATTAATTATACTTTGTGTAAATTGAAATAGTTTAATCGGTTCAAACATCTCGAGTCCTTGGGCTTGAACCCTCTCCTGAGAAATGTGCCAGGCTTTCCAAAACCGGTTCTCGCTCCGGAGTCAAATAACCAAAGCCGACGAATGTGTTTGTGTAAGTGTGCTTTACATGATAAAATGTCCGCTATTTACATGTACACGGTTTAGCTCTTGGCCAAGTCATTGTTATGTTCTCTATATAATTAATTTAACCATACGATTGTCTCCTATGTTATTGTGTTAAATATATAAATATATTTGGATTGCTCGAGTTTTAATATTCTTTTTTAATGCCCCGTGTTATGATCCCTATCCCAGTTACTACCCTGATGACATTTTGTGTTCGCGAGAGAAAGCTAGAATAAAATTATCCCTTTGTAATGAACTGACTCTGCAATACGTATGTACTACCATTACCTTGCTAAGCTCCTAGAATTTACAGCAACTATTCTATTTAGGAAAAACAATGTGGGATAAATAGTAGCAGTTTGTTTATTATTTTAACCTTTTGTGTGTTTTTTTATTATAACTATAAAAATATAGATAAACAGTTCAAGCAATGGTTTCTTTTTTTCATTAATCCTTAAGACCAAAATTTTAGTGTTGTAGTCTATAGGGACTTGCCTTTGGCTTCATATACTGTGGGTTTCTGGTTGACTCGTGTTTTGGCAGGATACTGTTCTATTTTATCAGCAGTGAATCGAATCTTGTCTTTAATAATTCTCAATGGCAGCGCTTTTCAAACTTATTATTTGCTTTTCGAGCCCCCTTCCACTTTTAAAAAATTGAAATTTAATGGTTAAACTTTAATCCACACAACCCCCTATACATGCATGTAACTGTGCACATTTTGCAGAACTTTTATTTTTACTCATCCTTACATAAAATTACTTCCATTTTGCTTCCTAGGCAGCGTCATTTCCTCTAATTTTCAGGAAGCGCTTCATTATATTCATTATATTTTCATAAAAATAAATAACCTTTGTGCCCACAGCCTCCATAAAGTGTTAATCTTTTATTAATTAATTGTTCAACATACCAGTTAATTTATTATTTATTTAACAATTGTATGAGCAATGTTAATGGCTGTTTGTTAATTAATTGTTCAACTTGGAGGGTTTAGAGTAATCTCATTCAAACAATTTCTTTGGTTGGATAATAAAATTACTAATGAGTAACTTTTAAAGAAGTATTAATATTATATTATTTTTAATACACTAAAACTAGACTGTCCATGGTTTATAATATGATACAGTTTTTTGTACACCTTTTTATTAAGTTTTTTTTGTTTTATTAAACTAGATTAGTGCGACTTTTTATTTATAATTTAGTAATAGCTTTGTTGAACGTTTTAAACAATGGTGTCCATCATTTAATACGTAAGAAAAAAAAAATCTTGTGCGATGCGCTCTACACACAACTTTCAGTTACGAACTTACTTATTGTTAGATTAGAAATCTACGTGTTTCGATAACATGTAAACGCCATACTTTTCCATTTTATATCCTTACATTTGTATATCTGCATAAGTTATACTGTATCTGTAATGCAAAACTTGAAAGTTCTCAGTACTTTTCGATTCATTATTGTTAATTTTTTTTTTAAGGGACCTAATTTCATCAACGGTCGATTTTTTTGTTTTTACTGCTTGGTTGTTTTTTTTTTACAGTGATTTGCTTTATCGTGAAGGTGAATCGATTGGTGTATTTACGACTTGTAGTAAAGTTGGTCTGTTATGCCTTTCTCGATATCGAGAACGATTACTGTTCCTCTAAAATCACTTCATCTTGCCTTCAGAAATTTATTATGTAACTCAAGTTTCTAAACTAAAATATAATTAGTTAAAGATTATCTTCTACCATATTTTATACACATCTCGGGTAAATACCTACATACATCAAATACCGAATTTAATCAAAATCGTTAGAGCTGTTTTTGAGAAAATCGAAAAAAAAACTCGTAAAAATTAGACAAATAAACAACCCTCTCCTTTTGACCAATTTTGATGAAATTATTGCTACTCACACACACACACGCGTGGCTGGGTCTGCTCGTTTTATATAAAATAATCTCGTGTCACGATCTGGCGTCAGAAACTACTCAACCGATTTTGATGAAATTTGGCTAATTGTGTGTAGTTTCGGACAACAAAAGATAGGATAGTCTTTATTTCGATAATTGATGGCAATATTTTTTTATTGCAAATTAAATGTTATATTATACCACGATTGAGTGTTATTTTTTATAAGTTCTCTAAATTTCCAACAGTGGTTTAAGTCGATTTATCGACTCGATATTTCATTTTCATTCAATGTTTAGATTAGGTAAATTTCGAAAGATGACCTTGGTTGACGACTACCTTCGTCTTTGTGCTGACTACAAGATTGGCGTCAATAAACCACCGAAATTGGCTCATTCTCCTTACGGAAGATTGACGACAATCACAATAATCTTCGGAATCCAAATTTGTTTCTGTTTTATGAATCTTTTTAAACCATATATTTTCATATTCAGGTTTTACATCATGAATCGGCTGTCGTTTGGAACCGAACCGCGCCAAGACCGCCCAATTAAACTGATTCCTGGATCTGATTTTGTACAACCTATTGTAGATCGAGCTATGGCGTTTTATGACGAAATAACTGTCGTATGAATTGTAATAATTTAATAAAAAATGAAGACCCCACGCTAAGAACGTGTTCAGTCATCTTTTGCAAATTTTACAGGGGAGCAAAAAGTGTGTTTAAATCTTGTGTAGAACACAACCTAGTAACTCTAAGTCAAGAAGAAAAAATAGTGTATGACAAAAATATTTTCAAATAATGGTAATGTTAATAAAAATACAACACATTATTTGTTAGTCCAAAAAGAATCAATGACCAAAAAAGAATTGTAATCGCGTGCGCCCCCAAAAAAGAATTGTAAATATTTCAAGGACTAAACCCGCTATTTTCGTGCAAACTACACAGATTTGTAGTATTCGAAATGGCTTACTATAATGCATTATAAAAAACAATATTCACAAAAAATAGACTGAACACGTTGTTAGCGTGGGGTCTTCAAATGTTAATTGTTAAGTATATCTACTCTTAATAAATTACTAATAACGTTATCTACCTCACTCATAAAATTCTAATTTTATATTTGTTTTTACATTTTTTGATAAGTAGTACTTAGAGGATTAATCTTTAAGACATGCTATAGTGAAATATTAGATATAAAATATTAAGACTTTAACTCTCCTAAATTCTTTACCAATCCCAAATTTGGCGTAAATTTCTATTTTCAATAATTTAGTTTTTAGATTAGCTGATAAGTTTTTATCTTGATCAGTGAATTTTAGTTACACTTAATTAATTCAACGTCTCAAGCTACTGAGCCACAGCAACGCGTGGTCGGGTCTGCTAGTAATATATAATTCAATGACTTAACTTGGATATTAAATATAATTTTTTTATTATTTAATTATTAAAACTTTAATGTAACTTCTAATTATGAAGAGATAAAAGATACAGGTATAAAGGGCGGTATTAAGTTACCTTTTAGCCTAATTTGTTCCCTCAATGGAATGCTTTATTGACTTAGCTCAACGAAGCAGGCCGGATCAATAGCGAAACACTCTCTTGGCTTCGGTTCAAATGTAAATATACAAATTTGAATTTGGTTCCGTCCGGCAACGGGATAAAATTAAATCTTCATTTTATTTGTAACAGCTCTAGCTTCCTCCAAATCAAAACATTTTTTTTCATTTAGTATCATAAATATTTAAAAAAAAAAAAAAGCTTATGGATTTTCGAAGCCATTTTGTTTATACTTCTCATCTAATTTTACCGTATTGTTCCTGAAAATATTTTTTGCATTGTTTTCCCTTCTCGATACATCAAATTGTAAGGTATTTTATCCTAATATATTTTTATTGTTTTCGGGGGTCATTAAAATTTTAATACATATTTTTTCAATATATATATATATATATATTTGTAAACGAATCTTTTTGTTTTGTGTGCAAAAATAAAATGTCTAGACAATAGATATATTATAAGTGGAAGTATTGCGATCGTGAAAATTTTCGACTACCGGTTTTCAACGGAAATACACGTTTTGGGGTCCCCTGAGTCCAAATGACCAAGTCCCGCGAAATGGTGTGTGTGTGTGTGTGTGTGTGTGTGAACCGACTACCTCAAAAACTATAAACCGTGCGAACCTGAAATTGGGTATTTAGTGTAGGTATATGACCGCGATGTGACAGCAAAAATTTCATCAAAATTGCTCAAAGGGAGGGGGTACTTTATTTAATAACTTTTTACGTTTTTTTCGATTTTCTCAAAAACGGCTCTAACGATTTTGATTAAACTTGTTGATATTTGATGTATTAATATGCCTGAGATATGACTGTAAAAATTTCATCAAACTTGATTAACCGGAGGGGGGACTTTACTTAATAAATTTTGTATCACTTTCAGGTGTTTTTTTTATTTACTCAAAAACGGCTTTAACGATTTTGATCAAACTGGGTATTTGATGTATGTATATGCCAAAGATGTGACAGCCAACATTTCATCAAAATTGATCAACCGGGGGGGGGGGGGGGGGGACTTTACTTAATAAATTTTGTATCATTTTCACGTGTTTTTTTTATTTACTCAAAAACGGCTTTAACGATTTTGATCAAACTGGGCATTGCCAAAGATGTGATAGCCAGCATTTCATCAAAATTGGTCAAACGGAGGGGGCACTTTATTTCATATTTTTAATTTTTAACCTTTTTTCGATTATCTCAAAAACGGCTTTAACGATTTTTATCAAATTTGTCATGTTTAATGAAAATTAGGTGTTCTTTATTATCAGGTAAGCTTTATCATTATTAATATGTTCTGCTGGGGCTTTTTTTGGGGTGGCCTTTTTTGTTTGTTTGTTTTTGTTTATATGGAGAAATTAACTGTCTCTCATTACACCTAAAAATAAAAAATGGCTAAATATGTGATATGATTAAAACTAAGTAAACATATAGAGTAGAAAAATATTAAGTCAACTCATAAAACACGTTGAGCCCACGCATGCGTAGTACGCCTTTAATGGCAGATCATTGTTCATAATTAAAGCCGTTCTGTTCATATAATGGAAATTATTAGTTTCATGGTAACTAAATGAAATTTTCAACAACAACATAGAAAATTATAAATATCAGTCGACTTGCAGAATTATGCTTGCATTGCCGAATTATCTCAGGTAAAAACTTTTATTTAGTGTTTGTTATAGAGCAAATGAAAACAAAAATAAGAAATGAATGTGGAAAAATGTGTAACTGAGTGACAAGTGGCATTAACACAACGCATTAATTTCTAATATAAGTTGGTAAGTGAAAGTTGTGTGTTCCCGCACACACCAGATTTTTATAAGAAAAGATTGGCCCTGGCCAGGTATATATATATATATATATATATATATATATATATATATATATATATATATATGTATGTATATGTTTAATTGCATAGTAACCCTAAGCAAAAGGATTTTAATTATGCAGGTATGCGTTTATTAAATTATGCCATTGCAAATATACAGTTTAAGAAATAAAAAAAAAATAATTATATCATATATATTAAATCATAAAAAAAAAAAATTAAAATTAAAGAAAGTAAAATATAACGAGCGGTTTTATATTAATTTTATTTTGTATCTAAGATTGACGTAGCTAAAATTAAATAAAATAAATCTAGATTTATTTTAAAATTAATCAATCATTTAAATAATCTACAAAGAGTAAATAAATTATGATTAATAGTAACGATATTCAAATGCTGTCATAACAATTCTGGTATTAAGTAGATAAGTAATCAATATATATTATAAAGCAAAGTGTTCAATGTGCGTGCCGAAAAGGCTCAAAAACGACTCCACGTGGGATTGAGGAAGTCATGTCAGCGTGTTGCTATATAATCCCTAACGGAGAAGAAGGTTTCTGTTTTTCTCTTAAGGGTGTAAAATTGAAGAGAAAAGGACTGGAATTTTAAGCCTCTCGCACCATTTAATTAGCCTACCTGAGGTTGAGATACGAGTTTATGAATGAAAAATTTAGTTCGAGCTCCAGACTACCAGGAAGCGCTAGGGTGTGTTTCACTCAATGTTTATTGTTCATTCATTCCGTTCGGTTTGTAAAGGTTAGGTGTATATTTTTTCAGCTGTTCTTTTAAATTACTAAAAAATCAAGCAAAAATAATTAGTTTCACCTTTTCTTTCAAAATAAAATAATGATTTTACATATCAATTAGAAAACCGACTGGATACCTTACAAAATTAATTTTCTCATAAGTAGGTTAATTGATTAAAACATTATATTTAATCAATATATGATATATACTTAAGTAAATTTAATGCAATATGGGTGAATAAAAACAGACATAAAACTAAAAAGGAGAGCTGAATTGACTGATTATAAATCGAAAATAAAATGTTTGAAGTGTTCTTATTGTATGTAATTATGAAAAATGGTTTTATTACTATGTATGATGAGCATTCCAGTTGACAAAATGACTAACTCTAATTACAGCATTTTTTCAATAAGATTTTATCACCCCTCATAGTTCGGGATAAAAAGAAATATGATGAAAAAATTGTGCCCTCATGATATTTTGGTTTTCACTTAGTAATAGTAGGTGCAGTGTCCGGCCAAATTACGGGAGGGGGGATATCTTAAGGGAGATTGAACTGGAAGAAAGGTCTTTAAAAAAAAGTTTCTATGAATCTTCGGTAGTTTCTAAACTTCTGGATCTAATAGGACCATCACAGTAGTCGGCGCTGAAGTCGTAATCGAAATATAGTTTTTTAACTAATAGATTTTTCAACCAAAATCTAATAACTTATTATCTGCTGACTGCTTGGAATGGGCTTATAAAATTCAGAATCACAGAAACCACCAAAAACGATGCATGACTCGACAAAGTTGCAGCAAAATTAATTGTTCATTCACCATTTTCAACCCCCTTTAAAGTATATAGGGTTCCTTATTTGGGCGGACTCAGCAGATATCGAATCTTAATATTGATACCACGTTAAAACCGAATTTTTAAGAAGGTGCTAATTTTGTTCTTTATTTCCTTTAATTTTCAAGTTTTTCTGTTATTAAAACTAGCTCACAACTACCGGAGCGAAGCCGGGCACCCTAGCTAGTTTATAATAAAGAAAAAAAAAATTAATAACAATAAGTAAAGTATTAAGGTTGGGTTTAGAGCACATGTGAGATTGCTATTGTAAAGTCTTAATTTTATTTTTTTAAATAGGTACTTTGTTTCCCATTGGAATTTTGACATTGGAATACCATAATCATTAACAATCATTATTTAAACCAAATATTGAGGGTTTTTTTTTTTTTTTTTTTTTTGTTTTTTTTTGTCTTTAAGCATTTCCTTTTATATAATAATAGACGTTTCGGGGTTCTGTCCATTTCTAACAGGTTTTGCAGTCCATGCATTCGGCTGTCACTAAATACTCTTCAACGAGCAGATACGGCCCCATTTGATTTCCTCATTCTCCTGCACAGTTTATACACGCATGAATCATCATAATCAATTAGGTACAAAAATAACGCTTAAAGTAGTGACTCGCGATTTTACACGGAGATAAGCGAAGCGATAGGAAGTGGGAATGGAGGCCAAACATCCAATGCCACAGTGATCTAACTTATGCGTTGCCTTTTACCAAGCTCGGTCTAACAAGAAGGTTATCTCCTTTTAGAGTCATTTTAAATATATAGTAATTTCGAATGTGGGATAAATAAGCGGGCGGGGATAAATTATTATAAAAATAACGACTAATCTTTCCCTAACTTCTTCGCTACAACTTTTGTTTTCCTGAAGTATGATATTTTTTTTTTTCAAAATCAATAATATATAGTTTCAATTCTACCAGGCAAAAGTTTTAGTTTAGTTACTATACATACCTATGTATATTTATTAAATTTGTAAACTTATGTATGAAAATGATATTCTGTGGAACGCTTGAGATAATGTAATCGTTGAATTTTTAAGCCCCATGGAATAAGTAGGTGAGAAGTTGGTAACTCACAGCTTTAAATGTTTAAGTGGTCTTCATTGTTACTGCGGGAATCATCAAGTTCTTCACAAGGTGCAGAAAGCTTCTGAAATGATCCCAATATTGGGAATATTTTTCAATTTACCTAGTTATTCTTATAGCTGGCCGTAGATATAACACTCGTCAACAAAATATATAAATAAATAATCGGACTGATTTCTTGCCTACAGTTCTAGTAAATTTGTTATTTTCTTCTATAGTATGATTTAGTTCCTTCATAGGAAATTGAGTCACAGACTGAATTTACTCTTAAACAAATACTTCCCAATGATGAAAATATACAAATAATTATAAAGTTATAAAAAAAGGAAATAACTTGTTGTGACTTCTAATTAATCGATTTCCTTTAAGTTTTCTAACGCAGGGTGTCATCGTAATTTAATGCATCACCATCTATTTTTAAAATGCACAAAATATACTTCGAGAAGAGATGAGTCGATGAATCGAACCTTCAGACAAATGACCATATCTCCTGCCCTATTAATCCTAAATGGATTATTTCAGTGTATGTGGCCTATACTTACTCCATACAAGTCATGTGGCTCATTCTTCGTAATCCTAAGATATTAAGTGTCTTTTTATATTTTTTTCCACTCGTTTTTCAAAATCCACGGAGAAAAGGAATGATTTCTGAATTTCTTAACAAACACCTAATTTTAAAATAATTAAATGAAAAATAAAATAACAAACGTAGTAATTAATTTAAAAGACCGAAACTTAATAAAACTTAATTTTTTGAATTAAATTAGACGTCGTCCAATTTTATTTGTTTTTAAACCGCAATTTTAGCCTGGAGAGCCAAGCTTTTGTGTTTGGAAGCATCCAATTAGCTTTAAACAAGAAAATAAATAAAATAAAAATGTTGCTTTTGAACTTTTATTTCTTATGAATTTTCTTTCTTCAAAACGAATTTGGAATCGTTTATGTTTTATTTTACATTTTACAAAAAGATTTCAGAAACGGGATAAGGAAAAATAATTAATTCCATTTTAAATTAACTAGTTGATTTTTTTTGCTTTTATGTATTTTCTAATACATTGTACTGAGCATTCTGAATAAAAAAATGTTGATGATAGGCGGAATAGTTTTTAAAATTAGATTCGTTTTTTACTGTAGTTTTTAATTTTATATTAATGTCTCACTTTCTTTCGTGTATAAAAAATATTATTTTCGCCTCCATACATTGTTTTTAAACATGCTTAAATTATCGGAGGATATTGGTGTTGCATAATACTTTTTCTACCCTATCATATTACAAAATGTTTAGCAAAACCTGAACATGAAACTTTAAATAGTAGCTACTATCGGTACGTTGAAGTCAACTTGTGGCTAGAATTTATTGTAAATGAAAATTTTATAGTGATATATCACAAAAAATATTTAATAAAAATATTTTTTTGTATTTATTTAACAAGATTCAATTTATTAGAATTGACGTTATTTTAATAGGAACTGTTTATAAAAATAGTCATAAGACACGGGCTCCCATATCGCTCGTTATCATAGATAAAGAGATTATATTTTATCATAAAATTCAAACGACGTAATGTAATTATGATTTATAGGAGAAATTATATGTCCCATGTTTAGTTTCTGGATCTAAAATATTTCCGTTTTCACTCTGAGGTTTCTGGTCTCAACATATGTCCCAGCTTACCTCCTAGAGTGCCTAAAAAAAGTGTTGGAATATTTTTGACGCATTAGGAACCTGTACTCTTTAAATTCATAAGGATGAATGTTCTTGCCTTTAATCTTATAGATTTACTTATTAATTATGATATGGTGTTGATAATTCGATAATTATTTATTCACTAATTAATGTTACGAGGATTAATTATTTCAATAATTAATTTAAATGGCTATAAAATATATTTTCGAGATAATTATGGAGAAAAAGCTGTTTATTTCAATTGCACTTTTACTGTCCGTCCTCTTGAGCGAATGTGCTCTATAAATATTTTTTCAGTAGTTATATATGTTAAAACAGAATTACTTATAATTTCGATAAAACCTACTATACATTGTTTACCAATCATTGATTTTAATATTTTAATTATTATTCGTCTGATATTCCCTCTTGTTTACTCTCACGGCGTATTTGTTATCTTCATTCGAAGTTTAAATGGCTATATTAATAGTTATTATCTGTAATATCTTGCTGATTAATATTTATCCTACTGATAAACAATTTAAAATTAAAACGAAAAGAAATATTTAATTCAACAGACTCTAATTTTTTGTCATCAATATATTTTTGTCTTCTAAGTAAAAATAATCACTTTTGCATGGCTCCATTATTAACATTAGCTCGAGATGGGTTATAGATAATTGTAGATAATATCTACAATGGTAAAGAAAAAAATTAAATATGTAATGCTCAGGAATATGTTTAATAGAAGAAATATAATAAATAAATAAAAGGAGCACTCTCTAGAGACGCCACTCTAGAGGCTGAGAATTATGGCAGTTTTATTGATAAAATTAGAATAATGCTTGGACCTAACGAATCCGAGAATAAAACTCATTCGTTGAGTTCTATACCTATAACAGGAGCATTAACTTTTATGTCAGAGCATATCAACAATCCTTACTCCCATTTACGTTTCGGTAGAATAGAATAGAAAAATCTTTTATTTAAAAAACAATACATACATACATATCTAAGGACAAATTTTGACATTGCTTATGCCGTCTGCCAGGAGTCCTAAAAATAATAGTACATTCATAGAGATTAAAGAAAATATTTACAATCTAATGAGAATTCAGATAACAATAATCTACTGTATCTTAATGCTTCTTTAACATTAAAATAAATGTCATTTATTTTATTTTTGTTGAACAATATTAATAACTCTTCTTTATTGATCAATATTTCACCCTGATTTAATTACAAATTGGGCATACTCCAATAAAATGCACCATGCCCTCTATTTCTACGTATATTATGTGCTGATTTCACTTACGTTTCGGTATTGGTTTAGTAATATTTTCTTTTAGGTGCTAATTACCATGTTTCTTTTGTAATTTTATACTAATTTGTATACCTAACTACTATTATTTTCCACTGTATCTAATATCCCTTTATTTAATAATATTTTTATTTCATTTTATTTTTCATTATACCACTATGCCCGTGGTCCCTATTGGCAAGTTTTGTTTCATATATCTATAATTTTTTTTTCTAACCACAGATATTGTTATAGTCATATTTATAGAACATTCTACTTCCGCCAGCTGCTGGTTCTGGAACGCTGCTTGTTTTAAAATCATTCAAATAATAAATAGAAACCCGACTAACTTTATTTGTTATTTAAACTTAATTTATTCTTTTTTGTTACAATTCCATAAGGATTGTTGCCCCATAGATACCATATATATTTTATATAGAGGCCGAACGTTGTGGGCTAGGCACGCTAGACAAACCGGTTCTATTCTTAATGAATCGGATGGTAAACTCAACGTTAGCCCCACTAGCTACTCCTGATTGGTTGTAATTTCACAGGATACTAATCCAGATTATTGTAACTTTTCAGTAACCATTCGATAATATTATAACTAAAAATGATTTAATATATAATATTAATTTATTAATTACCCGAAAAATGTTGGGTGTTGTATACGTGCTACATGAACGATAAAACCTGATGGAAATTTTAATTTAATTCTTTTTTTTAATTTCATTCTTAACCAATTGTGTCAAATTTCACTATTCAATATATAAAATTAATTTCATATAAATATTTTTCAAAATTTGCGTTATATAATTTTTTCTTTTTAATGCTTATATAACTCTAATTTGGAATTTTCTTAAGATTCCTCGTGTTATTCTACAGTCGAAATTTAAAAATAACATTTAAATTTAATACGAATTTTGTTGAAAATAATGAAGAAAATTTATTGTATTACAGAATGTATTTTAAAATTTCAATTTTATTTTTCGGACTCATAAGACACAAAGGTCATAAGACATGTAAAAAAAGAGTTTTTTTTTTAACAAACGTGGAAGTTAATAAAATGTATGTATATGTATGTAAATAGTTTGTTATCCCCCTTTGGATTGGTGGTGGATCAATCCTTCCAGAAATTAAAAAAAAAGTATCAGTAATTTTTAAAAACAAATTATGTTTTTATGTTAAACAAGTTATATTATACACATATATATTTTTTTTTTTTTTTTTTTTGTGGGGATGTGACGAATAAATAAACTATAAAAAATACAAAAAGACGGTTACATAACATTTATTTTAAAAATGACAGAAACTTGGTATAACAAAAAAAAAATTCACTATTCTAGTATGTTTGGAATTTATAGATTCGTAAATTTATTCAACTAATCATAATTTAATTTTTTGAAATTCCGTGAAGGAATAATTCACCGCCAATCCCCTACCCCCCGGGATCGCCCTCAATTGCAAACTATTTTACAAAATATTTTATGTAATGATTTACTATGATATGTTAGTAAATTAATTCCCCCGAGAATATTGGGTAATATTGGGCACACTGACCTTTATCAAGTTGTGAGTGCTTCATCTGTTAGGAATGCCTTCGTTATAAAAACTTTCGAACATTGTAAACCGGTTTCATGACCGTATATATAAATAGCCTATGCCACAAGATTGATTAAGAAACGACCTTTTTTATATTTGTTTAACGTCCCTAGCTTAATCAAAAATATTAAACAGATAATTAATTGAGTTGTCAGCACGAAACGCGCCTGTCCTGGAAGTCTCAGATGATATGTTAATTAAAAATTTATTATTTAATATTTTGATGAATTAGTTAACTTTATTATTATATTATTTATATCAATTATTTTTTTTTTGGTTTTTAATATTTTAATGTTTGTGATTGGATATCCGTGCAGTTATAATTAAATTAATACAACAGTAATTATAGGATTTAATCTTCATACTGCCGTTTGATTAGCGATATGTTATTCAAATCAAGATAGCCCACGTCTGACAATAGATAAAAATATAAACGTGCCAAATAATTAGTAAACTGAAGGTTTATCGATTGCTGTAGTTTATTCTTTCCCTAGTTGTTCCCCGATTAAGTTTATTTTAAACAGAAATAAACTATTGAGAAAAGTTATCGCTTAGCAAGAAATAAATATTTTATTTTTAGATTTTATTTTAGATCTTTTGAAATAATTAAGAATCATTTATAAGAATATTTTTTGTAAGATTATGAAATAATCAAAACTGGACGTTGAAAGTTCAGTTATTGGTACGTGTGAGGCATAATGAATAGGAATTTATTTATGTTATATAAATATGTACACACATCTGTAGATAGATAGATACCGATGTACATACTAGGGTACATTGTACATATAGTTATACGTAAAATTACGTTAATCCTTTGATTTTTGGGAGTTAAAAATTGTGAGACGGTTTCGGTCCCATTTTTAAATTTGGATTGATTGAAGAATTGGACTCAAGGTGAAATTAATGTCAGCGATTAAAATTTATCAAATTCGAATGGATGATTGTGACATTATGCGTGAATAATATGTATATAATATGTAATCAATATTAATATCATTATGTATCTTACGTTTCCAAGAAATAGTTTGCTTAAATTACTATAATCAGTTTCATATTTCTTTTGTTATTATACAGTTTGGTAAATAAGCTAAATTTTGACAACACAATTTGTTTAATCTATAACATGATTTTTTTCTTAATCACAAAAAAAGTATATGAAATAATTCAATATCTTATTAACAACGTGATTGTGTAGGATACATAACTTCAGACCTATTTTTTTTTTTTTTTTTTTTACTATCCAGTGTTTTCACATCATAATATCTTACAAATATTTTTAATGTAATGCAGTTGACTGACGGAATAACTAATCATAGATTAATAATTATTTACTACAATCAGGTTTTAAAAACCTGTTCTGAACTGACTTACTGGAAGGACCTTGTAATTCCGAACCAGGTAGTAAGCAGGGGTCGGTTGAAGACAGGTCATTCCAATCTTCTTAACGTTATCTACCAGAAAGGAGATGGGATTGCTATTTCATTTATGTACTGGATAAATATTAAAGTTAATAAATTATATTATTTTTATATTTATGTGTTACTTTCTAAATTACTATAAACTGGATAAATACATTTTGTTCAATATCATAAATAGGAATACTTTATTTTTTTTTAATTTATTTTTCAAATGTTCGGCCTACAATACTATCATCTAAAATTGTTCAATTTATTTTTAATATTTAGTTGACAAGAGATTTTTCATTAATCAATTTAAAGGAAATTATATTTAAAATAAAATTATACTGAAGAGCGAAATAATGCATCAGAGTGCGATTAATTGATAATTCTAATCTATTTAATTTAAGAAAGAAAGAATTTAAGAAAACATAGCTTGTTAAATAATGAAAAAAAATTTACAATGTAGTAGTTCTATAACAAGTAAGAAAAAGAGGTGTGGTAGGCCCGCTTCGACCATATGTGAACTGAAAGGAATTTCTTCAAGATATTTATGATGTTTTAAAAAAATATGTTTTATAAATTCTTTATTTAGATTCTTTTCCAAATTATATTCCCATTAGAAAGGGATTATTTGTCGATTATTGGAAATAATTTATATATACTTAAAGATTCTTTCTCGGTTTTTAATTACCTACTACTAACCATATAAAACGGTTATAACGAAATTTCTTTCAAATAATATTTACCAAATCAGCTTTAAAACAAAATTTTATATTATTTAATACCTGTAACTAATCACCCCACAGAAGGATAACTCAGACCACACATGTTGCAAAATGAAATGACCTACTCTTAAAAACCGATTGAAAATACTGTTCTCTCTTTTTTTCAAAATCATCAAAATTGAAACTAACAAGAACTGAATAAATTTACCGGCTTACTTAACACGTTTACGTCGGCGTGTACCACCGGTGGCTCACACTTGACTGCGTCATCGGGCGGCCTGAACCACCGGTGGCTCACGCTAGAATGCCGCCCCTACCAAATAATTAGATCTTTAACACTTTGACTGCCCAAAACTCTCGTTTGACTGAGAGTCATACTTTCGTTTCTACATAATTTTAATATTTAATTCTAGGACAAGAGAACAGTTAGTCGATTTCAAGTGACATGGCAGCCAAAGTGTTAAGAAAGTAGCACTGAAAATTAGATTAGTGAAAATTTAACGTAAATTCATTTATTTTTATATTTATTTGTATTTATATTTATATTCACATACTTATAAACGTATAAGCATTTATTTTTTAATAACAATTATAATTAATATCGTATTATAAACATAACTAGTAGGATAGTATTTTTAATTGTTTATTTTATTATTTTTGCATTGCTAATACTACATAATACCTTGGAATAGCTCCCACCCGATAGAGCGAACAGCATTCCCGGCGTGAACGTGTTAAACCCATTTGAACATAGGCCTCACAGATAGTCGGCTCAGGAAAAAAGATGCTCTTACAAACATTATATTATGTATACTTTCCAGTCTAAAATTTTAAGACTAATAACAGACAATCCCTGATACGTAAATAAAAAAAATTCTAAATTCATACTTATTACTAAAAAAGACCATCTATCGTCAACTACACTTCATCTTATTATTGATTTCATATTAAACTAAACGGACATAGCACTAGACTCATTAACGACATGGCCATGACTGACGTACCTTATAAGGGGCGACTGAAAATGAGCTGAATGAGAGACCTCCTCTAAATTATAAGGGATCTTTTTAAGTCCTGAATGAGGTGCTGCTGGACACTATTTTTTCTCATGCTTAAAATGTCCAAGTTATATTTTCACCACAATAAATTATTAAATAATAAAAGGTAAGCATAATTTAGATCTTCGGATGTTATGTATTGAATATAACAACTGAATTATACATTATTCAATTTCGTTTTCTATTTATAATAAAACATATTCAAGTCCTGCAGTTTATTTTGTTGGGAATGCTGACGACATGCATTTTACCGTAATCGTGTTCATTAGTAGTTTTGCGTGTAACACGTACGATTATAACTTTCGAATGAAGTAATTCCCTCAAACATGGAAAATATACATTATTATTAAAGAAATCTTGTAAATTGAAATTATATTTATAATTCTAATATTACTAATTAGAGAACATAATTAACATTAAGGTTCAAAAAAACATAATTCTTGATACTATAGATACCGCTGCGAACATATACATTGTTGTGACACTATTGGTGTCGAGTTTGACAAGGTCTTCGATTGAAAGGACATGGGTCATGCATGCATGATGCCTTGAGGACTAGCTAGGTTTTACTAATGTATTATTCGCTGTTCATGATAACTCCACTAAATAACAATACAAACAATTGTTATTATTCATTAATGATTATATGTTATTAAATCAATTTCAATGATGTACCAGGGTTTAGGTTTTCCTTATTTGTTTTATCAATTTCAGACCATTGCCAATTGTTGACTTATTATTAATTGGAAATCCAATCAAAATATGTTCGTAATTTTATCATTAAGATAATGATGTAATGTGCTTTTATGGCAATAATTTAGAAAATAATTGGTTTTGCGAGTCAGAAGATATTCACTTAGAACTTCAATTAAAGAATAAATTAGTTTGAAATAAATGCATACATATAATTAGTAAATATAATTCATTTTTCAAAAAGAAAATAAATTTTAAATGTTTCCATTAAAATACTATTTCATTTTTATGAAAAGGTTTTTTTAAAATTTAAAGAAACCCTTAATTTTAAAATAATTAAAACAGACATCAGTCGTTAATAATAATATTATCAAAAGTCGTTATTCTTTCTTCTATAAAGGTATCTTAAACATTTATTTTTCTACCATTATTTCTGTGAAATTTATTTTGACCTTATATTTCGCCTTTTTAATTCTTAACCTCTATCTCAGTATTCATTCATTGTTTATTAATTTTGTATAGTATTACTAAAAACAATGGAAAACTGTTCATTAATTCAACTAGCCGTGAGCGCATTGTAAATTCGGCATTCCGATCAGGAAGCATTCTTTTCCGATTCTACTGAAATTATAATTTATTTAAAAATAAATTCATACATTTTAATAAATGTAAATGTAAACTTATAAATATATAAACATCATGAAAGTTCTATTCACTTATTTTTTTTTTTCGAAGTTTTTTCGATTTTTCGAACTGATAATATTTTTAATGGTGCCATTTAAATTCTATTTGATTTCATAGAAACTTTCATTTTCAGACACATTAAAGCAGACATCAGTATTATTAAAAATAATTAGATTATAAAATTATTTTTTATTCATCGTTTTTATAACCTCGAAATTTATTTTAAACAAATAGTTATATTTTTTTATTTATTTTCTTCTTTTTAATAACCCAATTCATTCATTTTTTATATTTATTTATTTTGCTTGCTATTAAAAGAAAAGATAGAAAACTATTATTATTAATAGCGCAATCGATTTTAAAAACTCGGCATTTGAGCCCTGTCAGACTACCAAAAGACTTCCCCTTTGGTACTCTATACTTAATAATGAAATATAAACATAAGTATAACAGAGGTAAGTGAACCAAAAACAGTTAACACGCGCAAAATGCTTGTAGTATTAAGGTAATGACCTTAATCTTGAGGTAGATAGGTTCTCAATTATCAATGAATTAGCTAATGATTTATGAAGGTGAATATTGCGCAATTATATTGATGACTAATCCTTCGTTAGTTAGGCCCGCATCGTATCTTATACGACCGTCCTTCATCAAGTAATATTTATATGATTGTTTCATTATGTATGTATTCTGTGTTATGGTTGTTTCATGATGTATGTATTCTATATTGTGCTATTTATTTAACTGGTAAATGGGTCGAAACGAAGTGATGAACGATTCGTTTTGACTCTAGGATCAATACCTATTCAATCACGCTTTCTTCATTGAGCGACTCGAGTAATATGTCTCAGAAAAAGATAAGGAATAAAACATCCATTAGTTTTAATTAATGATATCATAAATGTACCTATTTATGGAATTATTAATAGGAAATGGTAAAAAAAAAAATAAAAAATAAAATATTCTCGCAGTCAAGAGGAAATTAAAAATATGCTTTGATATTGTTTTTTTTTTATCCAAATAAATGATGACATGAAATATTTGCTATCATGGTGGTAAAATGGTACCCTCAGCTTTAATTATCGATTTTGTTATTTTTCTGTTTCAAAATTTTTATTGCCAAAACATTAAGTAAATTATTGAATAAACGTATTATGAAAGTGGTAATTTACATATATTATATTTAATATGTAGTATTTTTGGTAGGCTTTAATTTTAATATTTTATTATTATTATTATTACAGGATTAATCAATACAAAGATCAATTAATAACAACATTTTGTTGTATTCCTGTTATCTTCTGCCAAGTCTCTCTATCCAGTGCATCTTCCTTGCGTATGCTGCGACGCTCCATTATTTCGTTTATGTGGTCTGTCCAAGAACGCCGTGGTCTTCCGCGTTTACGTCTGCCAGGTGGTTTCCATTCATAAATCTTCTTTGGCCACCGTTGATCTAGCATTCTCAACAATATTTAACATAAATTTTAATATTTAACGTAGTATAAAATATGCAGATAATTTACCTAGGATTTTTAAATAAAAATCCTATTTTTACACTTGTTATTTTACTGTCCTTTTTTTCATGTATTTTTTTTTTTTTTTTTTTAATTGAAATGATACTAGGGACCTTTTCTTGCTACTGGCCGTAGCTGTTCCGTGCTCTCAACTGAAAATAATCTGTTTGGGGATTTATTTATCTCTGAAGAGCGAGTGTAGCAAGTTGGATCGTAAAGTTTCAATCTAAAAAGCTGACCCATTTTAACTGAAAATGATGCGATGGTACGGTCACTTAACCTCTCGAAACAGGCTACTTCCAGAAGCAACATAGGGAAAGCTTTACCATTAAAAATTAAGAGGAATGACTCGATTTAATCATCTGTCATGTTAAATTGTAATAAATTGTATATGAGACGAATAAAATGTTTTAGACTAATTTTTATTGATGAAAAGATTTATTTCTTCACGTCGAAGAAGTTTTTATTTTCTCCAGTTTAATTTAGAAACTTGTAATTTCTTGTTAATTTTTTGTTAATTTATTTTTATTTTTTGCGGGGAGCATTTAATCATTCAACGCTAGACAGGAAAATATAGTTTTTCTAGTTTATAATTTTTTTATAAATAAAAGCTTTCATTTTTTTTTTTTTTCTAATTCTTCGCCAATCATCTTTCTTCTGTATTTCAAACATTTACTGACTTCACAAACACAGATCATGAGAAACTAGTACTTAACACCCTAGACATTCCACTCCAACTAACACTTCCACCACCTTCATTCACACCTTCTCAGGTTGCACTACAAATAAAACAATTACCTAAAAGAAAAGCCCCTGGCTATGACTTAATTACAGCCCAGGCTCTCCAGCAAATGCCCAGAAAAGCTCTAGTGTTTCTAACAACAATTTACAACTGCATACTGAGAACATCGAAATTCCCGTTACAATGGAAATACTCAATCATTAAAATGATCCACAAACCAAATAAAGACATATACAATCCATCGTCCTACAGACCAATCAGCCTTCTTTCTATATGCTCAAAACTATTTGAAAAATTGATGTACAGAAGACTTGTTGACATTTTGACAGACCAAAACTTAATACCTGATCATCAATTCGGTTTTCGCACATTCCATTCAACAACACATCAATTACACAGAGTTACTGACTTTATTGCTGAAGCACTAGAGCAAAAACTATATGCATCTGGTGTATTTTTGGATGTAGCTCAGGCATTCGACAAAGTCTGGCACCAGGGTCTTCTCTTTAAACTCAAGACCATATTACCGCACACTTACTACCTCATTCTTCAATCCTATCTTTTCGACAGATTTTTCTCCGTTCGGCAGGGGTCAGGTGCTTCATCAATTCGTCCAGTCCTAGCGGGAGTACCTCAGGGTTCAATACTGGCTCCTCTTCTCTACATTATATACACACACGACATACCCGTAAGCAATGATACACTGACCGCTACTTATGCTGACGATACTACAATTCTCACTAAACATCAAGATCCTACTCATGCCTCACTAACTTTACAACAACATCTACATAAAGTAAACGACTGGTGTAAATTATGGAAAATTCGGCTAAATCATGAAAAATCTAAACACATAACGTTCACTCTTCGAAAAAATACCTGCCCTCCAATTTATATCTAATTAATGTAAATATTCTTTAAGTGCTTTAGAAATAGAAGGAAATACCATAATAGTCAGGGATCTCTTGATAAATATTTTTAATTTCAATTTTCAGAACAGGTAAATGTTTGCTAACTCTAAAGAATATTCGTTTTCGGACTATCAGAGTTATTCCTCACCCACCCACCACATTTTTTCACGTGACGCGCTGAATTTGTTTTTCAACATAGCGTATTTTCAAAAATACGAGAGCTTCAGACATCTCTTACGAAATTTATATTTTCAATATTTTTTTTCTCTATTTTCTTATTAAAGGAAGTATAACTAACATTTCATATAATAACTAACATTTCATGGTTTCCAAACTATTTTATGATTTATAATTTGTGCTTCATTTTTTCAGGTATTTTTTGTTGTATTGATGGGTGTCTCACTATCATGTTTTTTTTGTTCTTTTTTTATTTTCACATACAAAAGTGTACGAACCATATACCTGACTTCTATTTATTTTTTTTCCTTATTTAAAGTTATTTATTATTTTTTAACAATTTCCATTAGTTAGCATTTATATACTTAATTTTCTTATTCGTGATTTTATTTTATGTAAACAAGGACACCATAACAAAATAGCACGGGCATGTTGTCAGCGCCTCAAGTGTTAACGGTTTCCGTGTATATCATAATTATTATTCTGTTCCTGTCGCATAAGAACAGTTCACTGTGAGATGTTGCGCAGTTTATATTTTAAGTGTTTTATTGTTATATATATATATATTTTTTTTTAAACATTAAAATATGAATAGCTTAGGATGGATATAATTTATCAACATTGCCTTCTTAAGTTAGTTGACCACATCTTACCAAGATGGTCCTTTAAATTAAGTACTTTTAAAGCTAGAAATTTGGTCAAAATTTGATCTCATTTGGGCTATATGAAGCCATATGAATAAAAGATTTTCTACGACTTTTTAATAAGTTTTTTTTGCAATGCTAGTAGTCACGCTGAGATACGTTACAGAATAAGGATAGATTTGAGTCTAGTATTGAAAAAAAAAATTATATGATTTGAAATGTTTATAAATTTTTTCGTAGACAAATTCCTCATATAAAAACATTCTACTCGCTGAAAAACGGCATTTGCAGTTCAATCCTGTCCCTGTTTAAGCCGTTTAAACTTCCTTGATGTCAATTGTTTATTTATTAAAATAATCGAAACAATTTTAAAACATGTATATGTATTGTGATAAATTGCTTACAAATTTACTTATTATTTTTATTTACTTTTTACTTATGGTAAATTTACTTTTTATTTTTAAAAGTATATAAGAGTCAGATTCGTAATAATAAGTCATAATATTTATAATGTCATAATATTCGCATCAATATTAACCAAATATGTATAACCGTATAACACTTGTTCTTTCTACTTAGTTCTAAATGCTTATAACATTTACTATATTCAAAATATTTTTATTATTTACAGATTTATAGTTGATGTATTATACATTTTGTGAGTTAAAAACCAATTAAATACATTTTGTAACCATGTTGAATCGAATTTTTACATTAGCTTTATCGCAACTAATTTATGATTAAAACTTAAATTATTATAATTCATATACTAAAATGCTATAAAATATTATTTATTTATTATAATAAACCGTATAGTTTGTCATATTTTTTTTTCTTTTTTTTTAGAAGATTTGGTACTAATTCTGAAGAGTGGCTCGTAGGCATGGCCTGTTTTGAGAGCTTATCTAAGCATGGTATTCGAACTCCCATCGCGTCTTTTTCAGTTAAAAAGGGCCTTGATTAGCTTTATTTGATCCTAGCTTTCGACTTCCGCTCGCTCTTCGGAGATAAATAAACCCCCAAAAGGGTCCTTTTCAGTGGGGATCGGGCGTTATTGTGAACGGCGCGTGAGCAACTTTTCAAAAGTTCTACCGAATATTTTTTTCTATTTTTGATATCTAGATATTTATTTTATTTACATATTTAATATTTTGAATAAATATGTTCGAATGGTAATCGCAATTTAAAAAAATCTGGTACGATGCACGAATCGCACGACTTTCACTTACCAAGCCACTTGTAGTTGAAACCGTAGCGTTTTGATAATTGTGTAAGCATGATTTTTAAAATTCACAGAAAATAGCTTTATCCGCATTTATTTATTTATTTTTGGTTGTTGTCCTTAAGGTATGGAGTATTATAATTATTGAAAAACGTGAATTCTTCAGTAATTTTCGATTCGTTTTTTTTTTTTTTTTTTTTGAGCGGAAAAATCCTAATGTCATCAATAGTCCAGTTCCCCCCCCCCCCCCCCCCCGTTTTCCATCTTAAATGGAAATCGATACAAGTGGTAAAACTGGAACTTCGTTTTCGAATTTTAGTCTCTAATGCCTTTCCAGAAACAGACAGCAACGCGTGGCTGGGACTGCTCTTATCATATAAAATATTTATCATATTAACATGAATTGAGAATATATGGGTGTTTCAGATTCATAGCATTGTTCGACTATATTAGCCGCCTTAAAGGTTATTTTATTTATTTTTCGATAAATAACTCATTTTTCGATAAATAAACCATCGCATCTTTCGATGTAATAAAGATGTTAACAACAGGTCGATGTAGCGATAAAATTTTTCGTAGACAAATGCCTTTTATAAAAACATTCTACTCGCCGAAAAAGGGTATTTGCAATTCAATCCTATCCTGGTTTTAGCCGTATCAACTTCCTTGATGTCTTTTGTTTTACAGCCTTAGGGAAAATATCTTTGTTTTTAGAAGAAGGCTATTATATTCTTAAGGTTTAATGCTCCGTGTTACTGAAGTGAGTTATGTTTCGGCTCTGCTTGCTGTTAAATGTTCACGGTTATTTGGTTACGAAAAGGCTACCCTTTTGATATCATTACAACTCTCTGGGAGGAAGTCAATTTAGTATATTATCGAGTATCTCCATTTTTTTTTCGTTGCCAATTTCATTTATTCTATCGCGGGCTAGAATGTTAGAGGACACTTAAGAGGGCTGTTTTATGTTATATTAAAAATTATATCTGCTTGAAAGAATAAATATTTTTTAAATATATAAAAAATTATATTTATTTATAGATTATAACCTTGAAAGTTGATATTATTTAAATGATTCTAATAGTTTAAATTCCAAAGAATATCAACATAAATACTTTTTAGGGGACCAAATAACATTTGGTGTTTCATTTTTTAAGATCTTCCTAGCGAATTGAATTTTGTGTATAATTTTTTTAACTTCCAGTAGTCCACGATTTGTGTTAACAATACATTTTTTTTTTTTCGAAAACACGTTAATAAAGTAATCAATTAAAAGAGTAAACTACTTCACTATCGTTACTGAATAAAAGTGACTAAAAAAAAACACATTTGAAATGCTTGACTGGTCCTTTAACAACGTGCTAAAAAAGGACCAAAAATTTTTTTTTATAATATTAAAAAAAAAACTTCAGACCTATAGCTCCTATTGAAATATTTCTTTTTCCTTTATTCTAGATTTAATTAAAATAAAAACAATGTTTCTCTGAATTATAAATTTTTAAAAATGTATTCTATGTATATTAGATATAGCAGTAGTAATAATGTTTTTTGAAAGAAAAATATAATCCAATTTGTAAAAAATAAAACAAAAATAAACGATATGAATAGGAGTAATCTAGTTCGGCCATTTGCTTAAAATGAGTGAGCATACAACTATTCGTGAACGAGAAATAGTGATTAGAAATTTTAAAATGGACAAAAAAAACGAAAAATCGCCTCTATTATCGACAGGAGTTACGCCTCCGTTAAAAATATTATTGAAAGTTTTAAAAAGGAAAATAGAATAATAAGAAAACCTGGGATGAGTGCAAACATTTTTTTTAATGGTAATAAAGAACGTTGGATTTTGCGCCAAATAACAAATAATAATAAACAAAGTACTAAGAATTTAATTTTTTTTCTCGATTTTTTGGATTTCTTAATTTTGCATCCTTTTCGCTGTGACCTTTTAAGTGTATATTTATCCATGAAGTTTTAATTTAATTTTATGATTTGATCTTTAAAAAACTTTTAAAAATTGTCTATTCTAGCTTAATGTTTTTACTATATTTTTGTAAAAAAAGATTGTTGAAAATAAATTTTGGCTTCGTATGAAATAGTTTCTTTTTTCAATGTAAATTCCTTGCATCATTTTGACTATGAGCCACTTTATATCTTGAAATAAAATTAGGACTTGTTTACTTATTTCTTTAAATTAAAGTTTGGGGTGTCCATGACTGTACTGAGTGTCAATAACTGTTTGGTTTACCCTATATAACTTGTATCGTAAGCATGTTTATTGTACATAGCAAATTAAAACATACAAATATAAACGAAAATATACAATAATATCTATTTGAAAAATAAATAAATTCAATTCTTCAAAATAATGTTTTGGAAAGTGATTAAATAAAACAAGAGGAAATGAGAAGAGAAAAAAAATTAATTCAAATTAAAATAAATTATATGGATCAGGACTGGATTAAAGACATATCGATGTGTCCACGCACGACGAACAAAATTGTATCTTTGTTCTATTAAATAATATGTTATACATACTAATTGCCTAGTGAACCTTTGGAATCTCGTTCTGGATAAACGCTTAAAAATTAAACATTTTTTTTTCATAATTTTAAATATTTAATTATTTTCTCAGTAATAAAAAAAAAAGGGGGCAATGATAGAATCGTCCATTCAATTACGATTTTATAGATTTTTTTATTTTTCTCTCGTTTTATTTCCTATTGTTTTCTTTCTTTTCTTTTTTTTTTTTTTTATTCTTTCAGTCATGAAAAATCTTTAATTCATTGTATATATCATTTCAGCTGAAAGCTAAATAAAATAGGAAATCTATAAATAGTTAGAAAAATAAACAAAGGAGGGAGGGGGGGTAAAGAGATTGGAATAAGAGAAGCTGGATCTAATAAGATTTATTACCGTGGCGGTGCACGGCTGCGCGCGCATCCCCCTCCCCCTCCAACCTCTCCCCTCCACCCCCCACTGAACATTGTTTCCAACTCTTATGTTTTTCATCCAACTACTACTTCCAAACATTATTTCCCTCCTTCCTACGCCATTTAGACTTTCTCAACTTATATAATTTCCTTTATAGGGCGCTTTTCCTAATTTATTTTATCCACATTGTCTGCTCTCGAGTTATTCAGGAATAAATTCCTCTGGCCCACCATGATCATATTCTCTCAACAACATTCCTTACAGGAGTTTCTGAAATATTCTTATTTCGTTTTATGATCTTAAACAAATAATATAATAAATTAATTGGGCTCTGATAAGACAATTTCTTAATAATATCTATATATATATATATATATATATATATATATATATATATATATATATATATATATATATATATATATATATATATACTTCCTATTTTAATTTATATCAGTGGAACAGAAAATAGCCTTTAAATAACTAAAAGCATCCAGAGATGGGTTCCGCAATACAAATTTTTATTTTATTAAATAAAAATTTAATAGCTGAAGTATGCCATTTAAGTAAATAAATGTATGAAAGAAAATTTCGGTTTATCGAAGTAATTAATTTTTAACTGAAAATTTCCAAACGAAAATATTTCTATTTCAAGAATTACTGGACATTAGATTCTGGTTCGAACGAATAGCAGGAATAGAGTCCAAATATTCGGTAAAAAAACTATTTTTTTTTTCAATATTTTTAAGTTAGATAATTAGATGTTCATTTGTGAATGAACTCCCTGGAACACTCATTAGAAGTCGAGAATTCTTTTGATGATTTCAACCCAATTAGCTGTAGCGGCTTCAGAAATTTACTAAGGGTGCACATTTTTTTTTTTTTTTTTTTTTTTATGCTATGAGTAACGACGGACCTAGTTTAAAATCTGCATTACTACATGTAAATTGTTGTTTAATGTTTAAATACAAAACATTTTCGATTTAAGGACTTTAAAAAATGACAAAATATAGAGCATTTTTACATTGAAATAGTAAAACTTTATCAGTTGCGTCACCTCTCAGAAGGGGGGGGGGGCTTTCCTGGATCCGCTACTGCAAATTAGTCCGATAAAAGTATCAAAAATTAGCAAAGAATTGAAATAAAATAAAAATAAAGCCCCAGATCTGATTATTTATAAATTATATCTCTTATTTAAGTGACCGATTTAACATTATAGTATTGATCACATCTCGACCTATCAATCTATAATTTCACAATTTTACTAATCACAACTCTAATGATCCGCATGGTTAAATGCAGAATATTATATAATAAAATCATCAAACAAAAATACTGCTTAATTTACTAATGGACGAAAATTATTATAATAATTAAGTATATTAGGCCTGTTTAAGATGCAATGCTGCATAAACGGCAGACTATACAACTTCATTAAATTTCTATTAATTATTAAAATGAAAGATTAATTCTATTTCGCCTCTAAAATTGAAATATATATTTCAATTTCTGTGAGGTTTTTTATTATAGTGATCATAAGGAGCTCCAAAGAAATATATCATTAATTGTTGGACTCCATCATGAATATTAAAATTTTTAAAAAATCTACTAAGTAGAAAATCGTTTTCATTTTTTTATTATTATTATATTTTTTTAATTTACAGATCGTTCTGTACTTTTTTTAGAGTGTTAATTAATCCGCAATCCGCCGGAAAGAATTCACTTATCGTTTTGCAATATACAAATGAAAACAGGAGGAAATAATGTTAGTGTTTTCCTTATTTCCCGGTACTATATTGGTCCGTGTTCTGGGATTTTTTATATATTTTAGGAAGCCCCGTGGTGAAAATCATTTCAAAGATTCAAAATTATATTTAATTTTGAATTTTAGGTTTGTTCTTTTCTCTTAAAGTTAGTAAATTGATCAACTATTTGTAGATTAAGCTGTACGTCTCATTTGAGATCTCAATAAAAGTATTTATATACATTACTTATTTAATTTGACCTATTTATGGATTTAAAAAAAAAATCTCTAGTTTGGATATTACAAGGCCCATGATTTAGAAGCTTTTGATACCATTTAAATTAATTTTGAAATTCCCCAACAGTTTTTTTATTTCTTCTATCAAATATATATATATATTTTTATTTATAAAAAAATTCATATATATATATATATATATATATATATATATATGAATTTTTTTATCTTCTTATGACTTTAGTTCCTAACATTTAAATAATGGACACATGTAGTAATTGTATTAATAATAATTATGAATATAATATTAATAAGCCTCCTTTTCCTGGGAAGCTATTGTAACTAAGTATGTAAATTACAATGAAAATAACTTGATTTCCATGATGGAAATGGTTGGGGACGGGGGATCAAATAAAACAACACTATATATGAAAAAATAATTAATAATTACAGAACAAAAGAATATCAATAAGGCATAAATAATAGTAAAAAGTAATGATAATTCAATACAGAATAGAAATATAGATGAGTATAGAGTAGAAATGACATAAGTAAATAGTTTTGATTAAAATATTTAGTTTGTGTTTGTTTGAATATCGTATGGATAAAAGGAAAGTTATAGAATAATAATGAAAATAACTTTTTAAATCGGCACTCAAACATCGGCACAATATATGTTACACATTGTATAGTGTTGTTTTGTTGTTTCACCGTACCCAAACCATTTCCACATGGACTTCTACGGTCAACCATCTTCCTTCATTATAACTTGATATCCCTTTTGTTAATATTTTTATTTCAACAGTGAACTTTATAAGAAAACAAAATAACCATTGTTAGAATACAAAAGTCAAAAAAAAGGTAGTTGGAGATGAAAAGTAATTTTCCGGAATTAACTTATTTTTCCTTGAATTTTCTCTCTTTGATATATTTTTTTTTCATTTTCTTTGTAACAATAACACTAATTATTTTATAGATTCCTCCCCTTCCCCCCCCCCCCATACAATTAGTACTTTAGGAAAGTAATTGATAGTGTTAAGTAAATAAAATTGAACATGCGTAAAAGTAATTAATTATCTGGGTTTTGTATGAAAACAAATTAATTAATAGTGTTTAGAAATTGGTTAGATAATTCGACGAGACAGCTCAAAGGATGCTCGGGTATTGCCGTATATATCCAATGCTGCCTTGATGTTGGCCTGTCAGCCTTGTCGTGATTAACGACCAATCAAATCCATCCTTTCGAGAGAACATCGTAGTCGGTCTTTCACCCGTAGTAATTTCATTGTTGTTTTTTATCGTTTATTGTTGCGGTTATGTCTTTATAACAGGAATGCGATACTGAAATAATTTATGATAATAATAAACAGTTTATTAAAAAAAATAAATAGTAGGCTAAAGTATAAACCTACAGTAAACAAATTATAAAATGAAATTAGATAGCAATTTATAATAGTAATCGTATAAAAACTAGAATTATAAACAAAATTTATTATTTAAAAAAAGCCTAATAAGAAAATAAAATAATACGCATATAGATTAATCTTTTATTTTTTTGTGATTTTTCTTATCTATGACCTGATTAATTTTTTTAACGAAAAGCCCAATAACTCATTTCAGCTATTTAAAAAAAATAATAATAATTTAATGTTATTTAAAATTCTCAGGTAGCAATCTTTAACTAACTTAAAAATTTTTGTATTTTAGTTTAATGGGTGCACTGTTCTAACAAATTATTATCTTAAGTTTTAATTTTACTTTTTTCGACAGATATCTTATAAAAATAAAGATTAAAAAGAAATTAATTTATTTTATACATGCCTTTTTCTTGAACAAAATTACATTACATTAAATATTCTCTTGGTCATTGACCATCAGAGGTTGTGTTCACAAAATAATATATTAGAGTGGGTAAAAGTTATACCTTTAATGTATGTATAAAATAAACCTAATAAAAATAGATTTATAAATGAAATAATAATAAGCAATTAATTCAATTTTTTTTTCTTTTACGCGAATCATAATTTCTATTTCTAAACCTCTTTTAGTTGACAGGTTACTTACAAATTGGGCTTCAATCGTTTCCTTTATTCCAATAAAGCATGCTGAATTTAATTACCTAAATGTTTGTTTTATTATATTTATCATTAAATGTCTTGTTTTGTATAGCGAGGCATATGTAAAGTTTATATCCATCTTGTATCTGAACCCTCAAAACTGATCCATTTAATGTCTCGTCAGTACAATTATTTTAAAACTTATTTTCTTTTAATACAGCCCTTAAATAAATATGAAGAACACAAGCAATGCCCCTTTGCCAAGGAAAACGGGAAATATATTTCACTTATTATTCCGGATGTGGCAGAAATAGTTACAAGGTCGTATATATCTATGTAGGTTTGTAAATATTATATTACATTAAATTATTAAGGTAACTTCTCTATAAATTATATTAGCAATATAAATTATAGTTAAAAATAAATACTGTGACTAATTTATCTATTTTTATATTTTTATTTAGTTAGTTATTTATGTTTTTAACAGAAAAAGGGAGAAATACATTCAGAATTTTTTTATACTCCTTTAATTTCTGATTATGTGTTTGTTTTTTAATTCTTTTTCATTAAGAAAACATTTATTAACTAATTTTATTGGTTGATTAATGTAGGGTTTTTTTTTTTTTTTTCAGGTGAGAGTTGACAGATTTGGACATGACTTAAACCCTGTATTATCAGGATGAGTATATTTATTTCATTATATTCTAAGAAGAAAGTTTTTTGGGTACCATTAAAATTTTTTAGTGGTACTTTTATATTGCTTACTTTTGATATTTTACATTTTGATATTAGATAAAAATATATATAAATTTAATTAAAAATAAATTTAAGGATTAATTAAATTTTATAGAAATTTGGTATGGTGAATATTATATTGTACAGAATAATCGTTCCTGAGGTACAATAAAGATATTTTTATTTATAATCAGCTTGATATAAAAATAATCTTTATTATAAAATAAAATTAAAAATATGGTGCAATGCGCGCACACACACAACTTTCACTTTCCACTTACTTAGATTAGAAATTGACGTATTTTGATAAATATGTAAACCCCACTCCTCAAATTCACTCATTTTCGCGCATTCATTTACTTATTTTTGTTTCTATTTGCTCTCGAAAGTACACTATTTTTTTTTTATTGTTAAATAAAAGTTTTTACTTAATTCAATCTTTATTCGTGGGTAACCACCTTTTTTAAATTAATTTTAAATATTTTATTTTTGAAGAGAAATATTTAAAAAGTTTTTACTTGTGATAATTCGGCAATGCCAGCATAATACTCCATCGAAATTGATTTTATAATCCTCTATTATTCTGTTTTCAACAACTTAAACTTCATTTAGTTACCATGGAAACAAATAATTTTCATTAAATATGTATATATGTTTCAAAACACGTTGACAACTCTTTCCCATGAACTTCTTTAATTACAAACGATGGTCTGTCATTAAACCGGAAGTCGAAATTTAATTAATTTACTATACATATATTTAATATATACGTAAGTGGAAGTCAATAAGAACATTTGGTATAGAAGTTTTTAAACAGGGTAAAAAAAAGTATAGATAAGATTGTAATATTTATGTTAAAGCATTGTTTTGTCCCATTGGAGATGTTTTCTGTGTTATAATTTAATACAATAATGCTTATTTTTTCAAGATGAATTTATTTTTAGATTAAAGAATATCTTGGTGTATTATATCTTTAAAGTTATATTTCTTCATAAAAAACAGTTTTTTACTACTTTTTTTCGAATACTTGAAAATAGATAAATACCATGAATAGATTACATTATTAGTCATTTGTAAAATAATTAAGACTAATTTATAATAATAATTTATGTTATTAATTTCTTAACTAAAATGTATCTTCTTAATAAAAAATGGTATGAAACGTGGCCGCTAACATTGATGGATGAGCAAAGCCTTTTTTTTAAAGTTTTTTGAAAATAAGGTATTGCTTAGAATATTTAGATGTTAACGCAACGCTGAAAAGAGTGAACTATATCCTTGGCATGTAAAATTACGAAACTCGGTGGAAAACGAATCCCAATAGAGAGGAAGGGGTCGACTGGGAAACGTCCGAGGGGGAGGCCAAGACGGAGGTGGGAGGATTTCGTGAAGGCAGATCTGTCGAAATTAGGTCTGGATGGCGGTCGGTTGATGGAGGCGTACGTGCCTTGAGCGAGCTGTGGTGTCGGTATCGAACCTTTGGGTTCGTTATGCATTCATTATTATTATTTCTTTAATATGTTGTAATTTTTGTCTTTCAATTCCAATAATGATATAATGTATTATTCAATGTGTTTATGGTCTTTACCCTAAAATATCAAAGCCTTTTGCTTATTATGAATTTTTTAAAACAAAGAGAAAGGGTTTGTTAAATAGCTCAGTAAAATGCCTCTATAAAAAAAAAAAAATATAGCATATCAAGGCAAATTTTTAATAACATCATTGTAAATATCATGAAATGACGGAAGTCTAACGATTTTTCCATTAAAATTCTATCTTTTCAAAAACTGTGCCATTGGCTAAGGTAAGTTTTTTACTATTCAACCGCTACCTGGATAGAATTATTAATAATTTTCCGCTCTATATTGTTCGTGTCCCTTGAACGAAAATCAATATAGTAACGCAATATATCAAGCAAGCTTCTCTTCCCCCGATATTAAAGATGGATATTAAGAACTTTATTCAGGTCTTTTCCTTAAAAGAAAAATAATATAATTTCTTATCGATTTCTTGAAGATAAAATGCATAGGTAAACTATTTTTTTTAATTTAAAATTTAAATATATCGGGACCTAAAAATAAAATGAAGTACCTACCTTGATTTCATGAAAATATTCTTAAATTATTATTTCACTTGATGTCGGATGGTTCCGATTCTATTAGTGTAAGTACCAAACCGGTATCGTATTTTTTAAAATATAATATTATCAGTTAGTGAATTGTTTGATGCTTTAATATTTTATGTAGATTATTTTTTTGTTTATTTAACCCCACTTTATGCTGCAGTGGCTAATCGGCCAATGCTACAGTAGCAGACCTAAATTATGACCCATCCAAAGGACGCCGCACAGTGGTTGAAAATCGACTATTTTCGGAAAAAACCTTGCCAAACCCGATCTGTGAGCCGCAAAAAAATAAAGTTGATATTATCGTAACCACGATTGAATTTCCTATAAAATGTATAGGTTCGAGCCCCGCTTAACCGGCTATTCGGATTAACCGGCAGTGTAAGGAAAATAGAAAAAAAATTATACATAGATTTTCGACTCGAGATCGGCTAGTTTAAACACTTTTGCTGTTTTATGCTAGTAATATCATTGATAGTACTTGCAATATAATTTTATTTTATGAAAACACTCGAGTTAGGTAAAAAAAAAAAAAATCATACATAGGAACTATCAATTATTTTTGTCGTTATGTTTTAATTCTTAAATATTAAATGTATATCATATTAAAATATAAGATTGGGATCATCCGACTTCAATATGATTTTGATAGGAGATGGTGGGATTGACTGTTCAATGTAGGTTTAATAACTGCAACTCTATCTGTGAAAATTTAGTTCCCTTATTCACGTTATATAATAGCTGAACCTTTTTTTTAATACCAATCTTCTAAAAACAAATGGATGCTTAAAAATGAAAAGTGCCGTAGCCTTTAAGTTATCGGAGGTCATGTTAATAAACTTATATTAATAATTTCCAAATTCATTCTAAAATCACGGTAGGTGAAAAAGTTGATTTATTATCGACCTAACATCGATTCAGACTGACTTTATAAATGATGCTACAGACATGGTAATTAAGGCATGATGTTTTACTAAACGATTAGTAACATCCTAATTCGAAGCGCAAGCTCCATAGCGAATAAACTGCACGAAATAGCTTAGGTATTTCAATAAAAAAAAAAATCCCACATGTACAGACGCAGGTGGACGCAGCTAGAATATGTTTTAATATTTCCTTGAATGTATCTTCTTCTTAAAAAAATGGATTTTAAAACTGCGCTCGGCTGCGCTTGAAAAATATGGATTACCAAAACAATTTTTTGTCTTAATTTTATTGCATTTATTCGGGATTTTATTTTTGGGTTAAAACATAGACCAAATAGCATCATATTTATGCTAGTGTAGTATGTGAGATCGCTTTTCATGATTATGAAGAAAAATCGCTCTAAGAAACAAAAATGCGAGTTGTAAAAATTATTATAGTGCTATAAATTTTCCGTTGAAAAATAAACTTTTTCAATGATCGATTTTCAAAGGGTCCTAACAAGTTCAAAAATTAGAATATATATCCGAATAAATTGATGGAATGCGTCAGGTAACTATTCTATTAATTAATATTGAAAAGAAAAAGAATATTCCAATACCTTCAAAAAATGGGTTTTTTCCGCCTTTCAACCACTGTGCGCCGCGGCGTAGCCAAGGATTTTTTAATCCGTTTAAAAAATCCTAGAGCCATCGCGGGGCGCGAAACCGCGACCTTTAGTATGCTAATCACTACACCATATGTGACCACTATAGAATATTTATTTTAAATTATTTACGCATTTATAGGCGTTTACATAATTTTTCAAGGCTTTTTTTTTAGTTGAAAATTTTATATTTCATTTATATAGTTGAAATTTTTACATTTTATTTATAAAGTGTGTAGGTTTACCGTCATTTTTTGTTTGTCTGTTTTAACGTCACTTTATGCTACCAAGGCTAATCGGACGATGATACAGTGGGAGACCTAAATTTTGCCTATCCAGGTATAATTAGGATAGGGATCTCTAACGAGTACCTGACATCTTACAGGCTCAGGACCTCCATTTTACGTCCTATCCGAGAAACGGCATAGACAAGGATTTTTTACTCCAATTAAAAAATCCTAGGGCCACCTCAGGACTCGAACCCGCGACCTTTAGTAGGCATTACAAGTTTCTATGCTACACCACAGGTGACCCCTTTCGTCATTTAATTGGTGTATTGAATGTTGTATTGGGTAATTTAAACAACAACAATTTAAAATAAGAGGTTTAATTTTTTGTCTCTAAGAAAATAAAATGAAGTTGTTTTTTTTACTGTGTTTTGGCCATTGGCAAGATAAAATTACATATTATTTTTGTTACACCACGTAAAAGCTTATACTTTATAACCTACTTAATCACGTTAACTGTTGAAATTCTTATAAAATATTTATTTTCATAAATATAGGCAAATTATTTATTAATTTATTGTGGTATATTATTTTTAATTTATTAATATCACATGTAATATTCTTTTTTTTCCGATTCAGTACAGTCGAAAATAGTTTTTTTATGACAAGAGAGTATATTATGATTGATGTTTGACTAAATTTTAATACTTATCTTAAATTATGTGGAAATAAATATATTGAGAAAACTTAAAATACAAAATTAGCGAATACAAAATAAGGGAATTCAATTATTCAATTATTTTTAAATTTTGGTGTAAATCAAAGTTTATTTATTGTTTTAAAGTTTTGAGGTCTGAAATATTGCAAAATTTAAAACAGTTATAAATCAATAGAACAGTTTATTGTATCGATTAACTATGGGTCCTTTTTTATTATTTAACTATAATTAATTAACCAGTAAAATTTTAATTAATTTTTTTTTTGTCGATTGGATCCTTTGTTATGATTCTAATAAAAATTCGTTCAATGTTACTGAAAAGTTCATTGGAATTTATTCAAAATGGGCATAAGCAAGGGAGAAATATTGTTCGTAGGTAATATTGTCAAGGATTGTATTGATCCGACAATGTAGCACCTTCTATTTATATATCCGTGCTATATCCTTGTGTAAACTAATTTTCTCTTATCGAACGATATAAATTTTGACAGGGTTTATCCCCGCTGCCTGCACCCCCCCCCCTACCTCCCAAAACGTGCTTAGTAATAAATGGAAGTAGGTAATATAATTTTGTGGATAGATTGCTGGAAGATATATATTCACTGTGGTACATTGATAGATTAATGGCTGTTATTGTGCTGTCAACTGGGTGTTAGTTTAATTAATCGATATTTTAGTGATAAAATTGCAAGATATTTTAACTGGTTTATGAAGTATTTTCTATACATTATTTAATTACGGTACATTAATTATAAAAAAAATATCGTTAATGTTGAATTTCATCTGTGAAAATAATTATTATGATACATTACATTTTAGTCGATATTTTTTAAATATCAATATATTGTGTTCTTTTCTCTTTTAGCCAAAGGATTTTTTAAAGGGAGTAAAAACTCCTTGGCTGTATCGTCCTTCAGATGGGAATGCGGCTCCCGAGCCTGTACGATATCAGATACTCGTTTAAGATCCCTATCCTGAATTGGCAAAATTTAAGACTCCCACTAGCATGTAGCATCGTCCGATTAGATTAGCCTTGGTTGCTTAGGCACGTTAAACGAACAATGTTTTATATTGTTTGAGTTTAAAAAGTACAAATGTAAAAAAAAAAAAAATAATATAAAACCTGAAACTGAAATCTGAAAAGGACGAATACAAGGAGGTACAAGATACATTTATCATATAAAGAATAGTTGAGAAACTTTATTGTACATTGATCCATCATGTTCGTAAGAAATTTCTGGAATTGTTTTTTTAATTTTTTTTTTTTTTTATTAAGGTACACTTTCATAAAAAAAAATCACGCCTTCCTAAAACATCGATATTGAAAAACAAAAAAAAAAACTGATTTTTGGATTTTAATTTTAGTTATTAGAGAGATTAGAACTTTGAGAAATAAATGCAAGTTGCTGTACCTATATGCGTGATTGTTTTCTTATTTATTCTTTTCATAAAAATATTTCTATTTATTTTCTATTCTAGAAAATTATTAATAAATGAGATGCGCGCATATATTAATTTTAATGAAAACATTTTTCATTTAAAACTTTTTTCATTATTGAGATGAATTTTTTTAAAAATAAAATAACATGGCATGAAAATTACATTTTTCAAAAACAATTCGTAATGCTATTATCTTCGTCTAATTCACTTGACCTTAATTTCTTTCACTTTTGTTCAGTTTTCTGCTCTGCAAAAGGGGGAGTTGACTAGATTATTTTTTATTCAATATTATTTGTTCGTTAGTTCATTTTTTATTTGTTTATTTTCAAACAGTGTATAATGACTTGTATCTTGAGTAAACTATGCGACTCGGAAACGGAGGAGATCTAAATACATGCATCCGGCAACGCATGCCTTGTTAAGAATAACAAATAAGATTCAAGGCTCCTCTCACTGAGCTTAACGACACACTATTTTAATTTTCAAATCAATTTACAAGGTTAGACAACGTTGCTAAGAAATTTGCTCTAGTCCCTTAATACCTGGGTATTTAAATCAGCTGATAAACTCGTTCAAAGGACATATTGTCTTTAGGCATTATAGTTATCTTTATATATAAAAATGTGTCACGATGTTTGCCGGGGGGGGGGGGGGGGCAAATCAGAAACAACTCAACCGATCTTAATAAAATTTTAAAACAATAATCGAGTTTTTATCTCAATTTTTGGCCACAATATTTCTTTTATTGCAAATTAAATGCTTATTATACTTAGAATTTGAAGAAGATTTAATTTGACCATTAATTTGAACTTCATGTGAAATACGGATGCCCTAACAAAATCTAAGTAGCTTGGGTGGCGTTTCGGGACCTCAGATTTCCAGTAACCATGTCTACTAACAGTGGAGTGATTCGTCTCAAGTCCTAGCTTAAGAAGTTTCTGCGAGAAGAATAATTGAAGCGAAGGTATAAAACCCAATTGAAGCCTTTATAGTGTGATAAGGAAGAATAATAGGAAAATGGAGTACAATACATAGTGTTTTGGGGCAACATAAGAAAACTTGTTTGTGTTGTTATGTAGTCAACACCAGTGTTGCCGATAGACAAGGTAGGGAGAACATTTAAAAAAAAAACATAAGTCAAAGTTTGTGATAACTCAATATTTTCATAGCACCTTACAATACTAAAGTTCGTGGGTTTCCATTCCGCCTGATGGCCCTAATATTTTTTAAACTGTTAAATATCATTGGCAATGCCGTCCTTCGAAGGGGGCATAAAATGAAGGTCCCTAGCCTGTGCTATGTCAGGTACTCATTAAAGATCCTTATATTAATTATACCTGAATAGGCTAAATTTACTACTCCCACGTAGCATTGTCCTATTAGCCAGCCATTGCAGCATTTACATGGGTGATAGTGTTTCGATTCCTACAGGAACGTTACAACGGTTACAGACGACTAAGAACGGTCGCTATAGAGTGTAGCGATAATGGGTGACGCGGATGGTTTCGCTTAGTTACAGCAGTTCTGGGGATATTACTTACAGTTTAGTGTGGGGGGGGGATTTATGAGCTGAGTACGCTATACCTTGGTAATTAAATTCCCTGTTTTCCACTTGATTAGTAGGCCTAGAGCCCCCTCCATACTCCGGCGTAGCAGGCAGCTCCTCTTCTCTCATAGTCACATTTGCTACATCATCGGATTACTGTCATTTGTATCCTATGAAGCATTCTTGAATCGAACTTTGATCTATACTCTTCAGTTTATCCTCCTTTATTAGTTCATTTGAGGTTATAATATTCTTCATGCATTTATTTTACACCACATTTTGTATTAGCCTTCTAGAGGTTACTCCAAGAAATTTCGAGGCCTAAAACTGCTATGATCATCGACGCCATATAATTTATTTTTATATATCAGTTTATATATTACTCTTTCTGTTTTACATTTGCCTTCATATTCCCGATATCAAGTCATTATATACCATATCTGACCTGTCGTCTTTAAGGATTTTTGTCAAATCGTATTTTAAGCTTATCACAGTCAGGCCGGGGCTGTAATTCATGCTCTTCGCCCTTTGGCGGATTACCACAATGATTATCGCTCTATCTGACGGGAGTTATTCAAGGGCATTATGCAGTATTGACAATTCAACATTAATAAAATAAACAATACAATCCTACCTCGTTATACATCGTCGTGGAAAGTTTAGTGATTGACTAAAGTCTCCGATGCGGCAGTCTAGTGTGAGCCACCGGTGATACACGCCGGCCTGAACGTGAAAAGGGGCATTTCTGGATAATATTGTTAGAATGTTACTTATTGCTATGTTGACATTTTTGTGTTTTTTCCTTTTTTTTTTTTTTTTTTTTAGTTGACAGAAGAAGTCAGTCGTATCAACGTGACTTCTCTACGTTAATCGAACAATTTAACGCATATTTGAGGCATCTAATTGCAACATGGTAAAACTTTTTTCTTTTTAATTTAAGTTTTGCTGTTTGCTTATTGTGGCTGAAATAATTATTTAGTAAAAAATTAACTCAATCTGCAAAACGCAAAGCTATAAAGAAGGCTGAATTGCATTTTAGAAATTTATTCTGTCATTGAAGCTTTTTTCTTATTTTTGAAATTTGTTTTCTCAAAAGTTGTAGAGGTAGGAATTATCCCATTTTTAAATTACCAAGACGCCTCATTTCAAATTTTATGTTGGCTGGTTGTTCATATGAAGGCCTAAAACCAGCCGGTCATCAAAGCCATTGTTTAGCTTATAGATAACGGTTTATTTATTATTTTTTCCTTTTTTCGTTTACAACTTTTATGTTATAATATTATATGTTAGAATAATATTATTTTATTTTGATGCGGTACAATAAATAGTTCTAATGGGAGACCCAGATTCGAGTACAACTTTTTCTTCTTCAAAATAAAATATTTAAGGTATGTGTAATTCAATGAGATTTTTCTATAATATTTCTAGCATAATTTAATGGTTTTGAACCTGGTGATTCCCAAACGGTGCCGAGGATTTTGATGAAATGGGATGATTCAGCGGATGGTGGGAAGCGATTTAGTTAGTCTCTGACTTGGCGAAACCCATTTAAGGGGTTAAATGTAGTAGAGAAGTTGGTGCTTTAAATGCTACTTCACCCCCCCCCCCCCAACTCTACCCCCTTCCCTTCAGCCACCTTCTAACGTCAATAGCGCTTGGAATGGTTAATGAATTAATTATTTATTAAATTCCGCAATTAGTCCGCGAGCGGTTCGCGGGTCGATAGTCATTGTTCAAAGCCTGCTACGATTCCTCTCTTATAACTTTATTTAGTTTTCATTAATGTTGATAATTATTAAATATGAATGTTTAGAATCGATATATAAAGTTCAATATAAGCAGTTTTTTTTAAGATTTTTTAATTAAAATTTATTAGAAAACAAACATATATGTAGGTACTACCTTTTGTAATAGGGAAATTCAAAGTTCAAACCTCACTTTCCATTCCAAAAAAAGAAGTATGTATAAAACTTTTAGTGTTTTGAGTAATATGTTACTGTATGATTTTGTTTTGCAGAGACAGAATTTCTGCAACGGCGGATTTATTACCATTTTTAGAGGGGAAATGGGTCACTCCCAGTGGTTTCGGTTTGGGGTTCTACTTGGAGAACTTTTGAAAAGAAACATCTTATTTTTAAAATTCTCATCTTAAAACATTGACAGCACTTATGTTCCTAGATTTATTTGTAATGTTATTTTCTTGAATCAGGAAGGGCTACGATAAAAAAAGTTGTGTTACGTTCAGGTTTTAGTAGGTAAGTGATTGCATCCATAAACACTATAGGCAAAATTATTTGGGGGGGGGAGAGGATTATGACCTGGTGTGGCCAACCCCCTTAATCCGCCACTCGTGTCTGTCGTGTTTATGTCATATTTAGGACTTCAGTCATTTTGGGCCTTGACCCAAGACCTTTGAGCTGCGAGGTAAAAAAGGCACATTATTGGAAAATTGATGATTACTGTTGGACTCTAATTAAATTATTGACATTGGTTAACTCAATCTTTTGAAACCAGCCTCAACAAATTTCTCTCGTCTACGTCTTGGTGTACCCCTCGTATGTTTATTGATCTGTTGAGCGCGGATTAACCTTTTAGTGATTCCATTGTAATCCATCCCTCTCATTCAAATTTTCCAATCGATCCATCCCCCCCCTCTTACGTTTGGTTTTCTATATGCATTGTATACATGGTTGCTTTTTCTAAAGTAGCAGCCACGTATCGCAATGTGACAGAGTTGTAAGAAATAATTTTTTTTGTTAATTATTTAAAAATAAATAAGAAAGAAATACTATATAGCTTTTGCACATTCGTGACTTTTTCTCATTGAACTATATTTTTAAAATCTTGTTGCAGTAATTTAAAGTTATTTACTTCTTTTTTTTTCTAAACGTTCTTTGAAATAAGTATTTTAATATCAGTATTCCAAAAAATTCTGTTCATCAGACATGTTGTTGGTTCATTATTAGTGTTCGAGACTTCTTTTGTACAAGGTGTGTGTAAATGCACCTTAAACGGATAAAATGTTTTCAATTGCGTTTTAGCAACCTATAATGAATAAAAAATAAAATTATAACTAATTATATGAAATTTTATTATTGGCCAACTAACTAATTAAATAATATCAATATTTTTAATTATAATTGTACGCATGAAGAATGTAATTTTATTAAAAATGAAATATTGTATTAACTACTTACATGAAATTTTATAATCTTCCAACTTACTAATTTAATAATTATCAATATTATTAATCATAATTGTATGTATATATAATGTATTTTTAATGATTCTACTGTTAAAATAATTATTTTAAAAGTAATATAGTAGTTTAACATTTCAATTGTCACTTTATAAAAAATTACGAATTATATGAAATAATAAAAAAATATACGACTAGGAAACATATAAATATGTGAAATAAGATTTTAACCGTAGAATAAGGTAAAATATTTAATGCATAATTTTGTATATTTTTTTATTCTTATACTGTTAGTGTTCTTATAAAAGTGTAGGTATGCTAATTTTTTTTTTTTTTTTTTTTTTGAGATTTCCAGAACGTTGGGTTTCAGAATTTTTTTATAAGATTTGTTTATTAATAAGGATAAATTAGGAAGTTAATATTTATTCTCCAAAAATATCTACAGTAAAATATAATTTTATTATGCCAGTTTTTAGTTTTGCGATAAAGATATTTTTGTAAACAAAAAGAAAAATAATTATAGCCACGCTCGTGATCGGAGCCAACTTCGTTTGTGGAGCCAATATTATATATATTTTCGATACATTCAATTAAAAACTTGTTATTCTATTAAAAAAAAAAAAGAAAAAAATAGCTATAAGGCTTACGTCTACACCACTCAACCAAATGCCCCTCCCTGAATAGGTTTAATTGACACAATCTTCGGCAATGCATCGGGTCACAAACACATGTATTAGTAAATACGGACATGAATCAAGACGGGATGAGATTTTTATATTAAGCAATCAATGACATTATTCGCTTTAAATCCTACAATAACAGATCAAGGAATCCAGCAAGCAATAACAGATATATGCATACTGCCGGAATTAAGCTTTAATAAGATACCTCCAAGTTATGGAATCAAATTTTTCCGTGAACATTATATTACAATAGGATCATAACTTAACGTATGCGTTAATAAAAACACTAAACATATGCTAATGTTTATATATATATAAAAATCTCGTGTCCCGATGTTTGTCGGAGGTAAAATCAGAAACTACTCAAGCGATTTTGATGAAATTTGGCTCATCATGTGTAGTTTTGTCCAACTTAAAAGATAGGATAGTTTATATCTCGATTATTGGCCTCAATATTTCTTTTTTTGCAAATTAAATGCTTATTATCCTACAAGTGAGAGTGATTATTTGTAAGTTCTATAAACAGATGGCGGTGTGAGTTGATTTATTGACGCAATTCATTTTCTTTCAATATTTTGTGAGGGTATGAATAAATCTATTTTTCCGTCTTGGGCTAGGAAAATCCGTATTTTTCCCATGGCAAATTATTTAATCGCTTTTTCATGTGTGTGGAAAACATCGAATCTATTTGTTTTAGCAAAAGACAGGTTAACCAAAATCATTGTGCACCTCATTGTGCAGGAGGTTATACCTAATAGTATAACCTCCTGATTCGATATCTCATATCGTCATGTACAATATTATATTTTGAATTTAATTAATCTGTATTAAGGCAAAAGATTAATTTGTTATATTTTTGCTAACTGCCTATTGTGATTGTTCCAATTATATTCTTTATTAGTTCCTTTTACATGTGTCATTCATTAACACAATATGGTGAAATATGAGATGTAAAAAATAAAAACTTTAACCCTTCTAAATTCGTTACCGAACAATTTTAAATTTGGCGTAAAGTTCTATTTTAAATGCCGTTGGTTTTTAGATTATCTGAAACATTTTCATATTTATCATTGAATTTTGATTTGATTGTATTAATAAGAATTTTCGTAATAGCGACTAAGTCAACGCATTACAGCTACGAGCCACAGCAACGCGTGGCAGGGTCTGCTCGTAAAAAAATAAGAACACTAAATTTATAATAATAAAAATATTAAAAATATAATAATGAAAAAAATACAATCATTTTTTATTAAATGATGAATGAAATGATAATATTTTTTTTTTTTAAATACCTCCGGAGAAGGAAGAGATTTTCGAAACGTTGGGTGTCAGATGTTTCGTATAAGACTTGTGGAAGTGAACATTTATTCTCTAGAAAAGATTAAATACCACATTTCCTCTATCGTATATATATTTATATATGTATAAATAGAATTCAGGTCCTATAAATTTTGGCCTGCAGACAAAACCATATTAAGGAGAATGATTAACTTATTTTTGAGGAAGTCTCTTGTTCAGTTTAATAAAGCCTCCTTCAGTGTTAAAAATCGTCGAATGGAATATAGCAAGCTTTGCTAATTCTGAAATTATGAATTCAACAAATCATGTTTTATTCTTTGAAATAGCTATGGATTTAGTCATCACTGGAACTAGTCCAGAACTCAAGCGGCTCGCTTCCTTAGTTACCCTTTCTAAATTGTTATATTTAAAACAGATTTTTTATTAATATTTCTAATTTATCATTGCTTATTGATGTCATTTAATCTGAAGGTGAAATTTTGATTTCTCTCTCTCAAATTGGTCTAGACAGGTCTTGCTTCCATAATTAAATGGATTTAAGTTGATATGCATTCTACCAATAAACAAAATTTTAATTTACGACAAACTAATTATTGAAGATCAAGTAAATTATTGGATAAAATTTACATACAGAGGGCTGGTTATTCGAACGGCTCCTACAACAGATTAGTGTTAATTCTGTATCGATCGTGAGGAGGGGGGGGACGGAAAGCCCAAAGCACATTCTATACAGTCCAATTTGCATATGCTCATTCTCTCTTCTATTTATAAACCCCGTCCAATCCCTTTATTTCGGAACTACATTATGGCCGATTTTTATTCTCCGTTTTAAGGAGTTATTCTTGGAAAATCCATCGTGGGTCCCTTATCCTGCGTTTTCCTTCAGAATCCTTTTTGAAAGTCAATATAATGGAGTATTAAATTGAGAATGTCAAAGCTTGACTTCATTAATTGAATTATTTAAATTTTTTCTTTTAGGATCATTTAATTATATTAACGTACTGTTTATGCTTATGCTGATAAGTAATTATTAAGTGTGGTCTCAAAATTTTATTAAAATATGCTTAGTAAATATTAATATTAATTAATAACAAAATTATATAGGGTTGTGTCGCCTGACGTTATTGTGTATTTGTTTATTTTAGTTATTGCTAGGTTATGATATTACAGTACTAATTATGCCCTTATGTAATGTTTTAAAATATTTGTTAATTTTTTAATTAATATACCCTTTGTAATTGCAAGGAATTATAAATTTTCGTCTAGAAAAAGAAGAGATTATGTTTTGTCTGTTTACCGTTCGAGAACATTATTGAATTTATTAAAAAAAAATGTCGTTTTTATATTCAATTTTTTTCAGTGAGGATCTACTTAATTTTTTTTTAATTAAATAATAAAATAATATTATTGAATATAAATATAATTTTGTATTAGATTACCTCCACAAATAATCATTCGAATGATGCGAATTTTTTCTTTTAGATTTTTTCCTTTCAACTTAATTAAGAAATTAAGTAAATACTGATAGACCTCCTTACAATAATCTATGAAATATTTACACAATATGTATTACATAAGATTTTTTTTTTAAATGATTATAGTTTGAAATGTACATATAAATTGAATGTGAAATTGAATAATTTACAACAAGAATCAAATATAAATATATGACCCTTTGGCGTAGAGGCAACATAACAAATTAAAAAAGATATATATTTTTTTCTTTTTTTCTTCTTAGCCCCTACTTCGTTTTTGTTGTTCGTTGAATAGCAGGAACATGAGGACTTCTATATTCCTATAGAAAAACTCTTTTACTGCACATGGTGCATTTTAAGAGTGTTTTGTGTCAGTTTGGTGTGATAGATCTGTGTCAGTCAGTCACGAATCTGTTAGGGCTCACCAGTTTTGATAAGTCAGTTGGGTTAAGCATCAGTTTCTGAGTTGAGTTAATCTGAGGCTGTCGACATGAGCTTGCCACCTCTGTGGCCGTCCGGTTGGTGTGTGCGTTTGAAACAGTGGATTGGTGCAGTGCTTGAGGCTGTCAAAGAATTTGATGTGACTCCGTCTAATAAATTCAGTGACTTTCGGAACATCAAGAGTGGTATGCAGTAAGTCAGTTTTCGATCTTTGGAATGCCGTGTGTTTCACAATACGTCTCAGTATGCCGTTCTGAAACTTTTGAAGCTTTTTGCTGTGGAACTTGATATGTTTGCAAGCATCGGAGCTCCATGAAGAAGGGTAAAAAAGATATAGAAAAATTATATTATTTATTATACCTAAAAATAATTACTTATGTGGGTGAGTATTCGAATTTTAAATGAAAACACGTTTTAAATGTCTGTTAAATGATAATACTCTCTAATGAATAAATAAATTATTTCTCTGAATGGTAGCAAATTTATGTAATTAGTTCTATAGAATCACAGTAAGTATTTCCCTTATGTTAAACCATTATAAAAATATTATATTGGTTTATATAGTTCAAACGTTAAATTTAAAAATCTCTCACAATTATAGCATTCAGAGAGAAAAAAAAAAAGTGTTTGTGGTATTATAGTCGATGGAAAAAAAATCTATTTTTATTTTTAGCCCTGAAGATGAAAATACATATTGGAGTTTCGAACAATATGAATGTTATTTAAAATTTGGGATTTCATATTCATAGATTTTTTTTTTTTAATTTAATCAGCATTCCTTATCATAATCTTTCATTTCTATTATACATGTTTTTTTTTTCTATTAGCTTAGGTATTTCGTTTTGACTTAAGTAAAAAAGGAGAAATATACCATTTTCCTGTGGGCGTAATGTTTTTTGTTTTTTTTAAATACTATGAATGTAGGAAAATCTTTAAACTGTGAAGATAGACTTGAGATAAAATAGTCCATAGTCTTCTTTAGAATCTTGTCGGCTAATATATATATCATAAAAAAAATTGATTAATATGCAAAGAAACGAATTCAAAATCTATTTAAAAAGAAAAAGAAGAAAATCCTATCCGACGCCACTTAAATATTTCAGCCACCGACACGGAGAGATGGAAGTTATTTGGCTGGAATTCAAATTATTACTGGACCTTTAATAATCCCAATATTAGCCTAAATATTTGTTCTAACGTATGGAACCACTTAACTTTAAATGAAAAAATCAGACAGGTAATAATATTTAAATATTCTCATACATTTTTATATATAAAAAAACTATAATGTATAGTTATAATTAGAAATTAATATTATATTAATTAAATAGAATTACAATAATTATAAAATTAAACATTAAGTTTATTGGATGTTCTATTTTAAAATCAAAATGCGTGATTTGATTTTTAATTTAACGTTTAATTAATATGTAAATTTTATAAGAGGCATTGGAATTTTGTTATTTTTGGGGACGACATATAAGCATGTTTTGTAAATATAGTTGAGAAATGAGTTATATATATTTGCTAGTTAGTTATTTTAATCAAATGAATCAGTAAGTATGATTGTTTCTCACAAATTCAAGAGGGATAGGAGCATTTAGATATTATCAGTTAATTCTATTCCTGAATATCAGTAGTAAACTTTCAATTTTTAAGGAGTGGAATTATTAATCCTTACAACTATTAATCTAAATTATTAATATTAAAAAAATAGTAAAATAAAATAATAAAATAGCTGTAGAATAGGTGTAGTTGATTGGATGTTATGATATGAGGAAAGATGAAATTGCAGCAATAGATATGGATTCAAGGGCTGCGTTGACCCAGTTTCCAAGTTATGCCGGTGTAAATGATTTTTATTCCTCTTTTTTATTAAGATTGTTTTCCCCTGCTAAATCTACATGTATAAATATTTAATTTTCTTGCCATTTTTTAATATCTACGTATTTATGCTGATTAACGAGGAATAAACTTCCTGATTATTTACAGTGACAATGAAAAGGCAATTTATCTTTTTTTTTTCATTAACTTTTATGTAAAAGTTTTTTTAATTTTTTTTATTTTGTTAACAATACATCACAATAAATGATGTGAACGCGATGCATGTGGAATACAGAGTTGGGTACTATTCGAACAAACGAATAATCAATGAATGGATTATACTTTATCGATTATTTATTATCTGAAAATAATTTTTTGATAATGAAAACACATTTATTTGGAGAAAAAAAAATTGAAGGTACTTGTGCTATCCTTCTTGTATTGAATAGTAGATCTATTGAAATAAATTGATTAAATTTAAGTCATCATTTTGTTACAAATGGATAACGGATGTTGCAGTAATCTCGATATATCAAATAGTAGATATAAAAACAATAATTGTATTCCATAATCGATTCGAAATAAATGAATGTCATAAATATTCATTTATGAATTAGCATGTTATTTAGAACATAAACAAATTAAAATTATTTTTCTTATATCTATATTTCTATTTTAACATTTTAATATCTTACCCTGTACTAATTTCATTTTTTCTCTTTTTTTCCAGGTAAATATTTTCATTTAGTCACGTTAGCTGGATTATAACAGCCTTTAATGGTAATATTTTTCCTTTTCATTTTTATCTTTAAAAGAATAAACATCAATTAAGTAAATATAATCTTTTAAAAAAATCTATTTTATTCTATTAATAAGCATATAATTTAATGTTTTATGAATATAAATGGTAACTATTTTTATATTCGTTCCGTATTTCTCGATCTGTTATCTCTATAAAACATTAACGTTTTAAGGGGAGGATCAGATAAAATAAACAAATTATATAGGCGTGCCGAAAAAAAAAAAAATTCATGTCTGACTTAATCCATGAATATATCTTACTAAAGTAATTACACTGTGGATAGTAATCATTATTTGTCTGATTTTTTTATCGGATTCTTATTAAACACAAAGTTTTCCTTATTTGAAATTTTGAGAGGAAGGAGGGAGTAAAAGGGAATATTTTGTTTTATTTGTAAAACATAATTTCAATTTAAAATATTAATTCATTATAGCAAATATATATATCTATAATTTATTTTATATAGATAATAATAACTTATTTGTTTTATTTTTCTCCTGGAATCCACGGATTCGTGATTGAATACGAAGTTTTTTCTTTTATGATATTCAGAAAAAAAGGTGTGAATAAAAGGGGAAAAATCAAGTTATAAATAGATGCAGTATATTTATTGATTGGAGAGGGAATGTTCGCCTCTCGTTGGATATATTTAAAAAACAAATTCGGTTAAATTATAAAAACTGCTAACAGTATTATGCTCAATTTAATGTTGAAAGTAATGATTCTTCACCCTATTCCAAAGTGGAGTGAAGTAGTCTCGTAAAAGCGGGGCCATTAAAAAAAAAGAAAATTACAGTTTCTTTATGTATTTTATCCCTCCGTCCCCCACTCCTTCTTTTTCCTTTTTTCTTTTTTTATTGCCCTATTTATAAGACCCCTACTTGGCTACTCGGATCTCCGTCTCAACAATACCTAAATATTTTTTTTTTTTAATCCTGCTCTTCTTACAAGTTATCTGCTTAAAATTTCTAACAATAACATTTCAAACAATAATTTATGTAAATAGAAATTTAAACAGCCTTGTTGGCTATTGTTACGTGCCATAGAGGTATAAATATGAATTAACAACAGAATTTAACGATTAATCATTTTGTGTTAACTATTTAACCATTTTGTTCGGTAAAAAAAGGAGAAGAAAATGTAACTAGTTTTATTTTCAAAATAAATTGATTGGTAGACTTCCTTCAGACGTTATGTAATACCCTGACGTGTATACCTTTAGTTCTTTGTTATACATTGTAACTATATTAGAAATAAGTATTCTTCTTATTTTATTCTTGAATATTCTTGAATATATTTTTAAAGAAAAATCAAAAAAATGTGTTGTAAAAATTAAGAATTAAATTAATGAGAAAAAATATCTTCCCTTATCTTCTTTTTAATGAACTTATGAATATATTTTTTTTTAGACCTCTTTAACTGTTAATTTAGAAATATTAGAAATCTATCTCAATAAAAACAAAAACTAATATTAATAATATTAAAGGAATAATTTGCCTTTGGTATTAAACTATACCATATTTGCAGATATAAATATCTATAGTGTAGTATATTTATATAAGTAAATCTATTATGTAATTGATAAATAATTTTAAACCAGTTTAATAATAACAATTTTTTAAACAAAAATAATATTAATAACTTTGAAAATAAATTTTAGATAACTTTTTAAAGATTTTAGGGAGTCTGTAGAAGAGTTCGGAAATGTTTGAACATTTATTTAATTTTTCTTTTCCTGCAGTCTGCTATAATTATCGTACAGCCAACATCTGACACATTTAATAAAAAATTGAAAAAATTAAAAAACCGTCTTACTGTAATGTGGAGTAGAGGTAAATTTCGCTTTGTATTCTTGCAAAGTTGATTGATTTGATGACAATCATAATTGAATTATGTAGATGTGAGTAAATTTTGCTGTTAGTCTAAAAAGTGAATTTTTGTGACTGAACTTTGATAACATATGCGTACGTAGTATTTCCTTCGTATGTAGTTATAAACAAAAAGTAAAACTGATATAGAATTATTATTAATAATTTAAAAAAAATACTAACAACATATATAGCCAGTGTTATAAAGTGCAGTTACATTTCCTATAATGCTAGGAGGAATAGAAATAATCAAATCTACCACTTTAATTCAAAAAGCTTTTACTACGAATAAACCCATAAATTATAAATGGGAAAATAGTGGAAAACATAATGTATTATTTTTATTCATTTTTTCAGCTGAGTTGGGAATTTGGATATTAATATATTCGGAAAAATTGTCTGAAAAAAAGTTTTAGGAATCGTTAAACAAAAAATTAGGGAGAATTTTCCATTTTAACCTACAGAGTTTTTTTTTTTTCAATAAAACATTAAATGCTACTATGAACTATTGGCCCCCTAGTTGATAAAATTGCTTAAATAATACATAAAAATATATTTTCATATTATTTAGAAAAAGCTTCTGAATCCAATTTATTTAAAATTCTGAATTAGCTTTTATTTTTAGTATTTTTTAAAAATTGTAGGGCTATGTATATGTATTTATACATATATATATATATATATATATATATATATATATATATATATGTATATATATATATATGTATATATATATATATAGATATATATAGATATATAAAATTAGTTTCAATACTCCATTTAGACATTGAAAAAGTGGATTAAGTACATTTTGACTCTTGTTTACTCGATGCGTAAATTAGAATATAATTCACTGTCCTTTCTATCATGCTTTCACTTTTATTTTATAATAATGATTTATTATACTAATAATTAAACTCGATAATTTTAAACTAATTCTCTGACTAAATATATAACTAGTATAATAAAGTACAGTTACATTTGCTGTAATGCTGAAAGGAATAGGGAACGCGAAGAGAAGCAATCAAGCCCCAGCCCATGAGAAAGTCGACTCCACATCATTTACTTGTAACAAATGGTTTTAGGCCGAGTACCATTCTACCTTCATTTATTCTTTTTTTGTGTAACCCTACTTAATGTGCTGTGGGCCCCTTCCTCGCTGATCGCCTGATATAGTACGTATATTTAATATTGAAGATTATCAATCTAAAATAATGTCTAACTTTAATAGTATCACGATTATTTTATATCTCTTAGAAATTACCATTTATTAATCAGTATTTAGTATCATCAGTAGAATTTGTGTTACCGAACAGCATAATTTAATAGTTAAATGAAATTTATATAAAATCATTCTATAATATTTATATAGTTATCTATTGTTTTATATTAAGTCTATATTTAATGCTTTTTTGTCAAGTATATATTTTAATAATGTATTTAATGTGTAATAATATTTTTAAATTGCTATGTGGAGATGATGCCACATCTTGTTATGTTCTATATTATCTCTTAAATATTATTGTTGTTCAATATTGTTATTAGCTCTAATACGTCTTGCTTGGCCAACTCTATTTGTATGGGGTATTCCCCAAAAACAAATAAAGGAATATCTATCTATCTATCTATATAAAATCATTTGCCGGCCATGAAATAGGAGGGGGGATTGAACTTTTTTAAAATAAAATAAAAAATTGTGTTTCTGTAAAATTGTAAAGTTTAATAGCAAAACATTTTATTTTTATATTATATTTTTAGTGATTTAAAACTTCATAAACTTAAACCCTTATATGTGAGGGATAAATTAGGAAAATGGAACGAACAGGCTTGTATACAAACAACCTATTGGTGGAACTATAATAGAAATACTTTTTAAATTATGCTTAATAGAATTTTAATGAATATCAATATTGTCAAGTCTTTTTTATTTTCACTTACCTATATATTAAACAAATATATAGTAAGGGAAAGTATTGCGATCAAGAAAAATTTCGACTTTTTTTTCAAATAAATTAATACATTGAAACCATATAATGTTTATAATTTTTTTTTTTTTTGGATGGGATTGATTCATTATAATTTCGTTTCCTATATTTCAGTCTTACTTTAATACTAACTAGGTATAAGATTTATTTCCTGTTTTATCAGGCTTTGGATCGACTTTGAGGAATGTACTCCAAGGGGGTACCTGATCCTTCGGCGAGGGGAGGAAAAAAATTTTCCTTGCTAGATCACGTCCTTGCGTAATCTAGTTTCATGACTTCCTTATTCCGAGATTCGTCTCATCATTTATTTTGTTACTTTTTTTTTTTATATAATTTTTAAGTATTTAATTTAAAAATTTAACACGAGGCTTTATCAGTTTGTTAATCGGCTTTAATGCTCATAAGCATCCCTCAATCGGATCTTGGTCTCCTGCGATCTAAAGGTAAACATTATTTATTTTGTGATGATTTTTTTGTATATTTTTATTTTCACTATTTTTTTTTTTAACAATAACGGATTATGCTCACTTTACACCTTGATAATAAAATTACCTGATGCTTCCTATTCATTTGCTATAGATAATTATCGTAGAACGGTGTTAGCTACGACGCGGTCGAATAGTTAGTTATAGCCTTCACTTGTCAAGTGCACATGCTTTCGCGGTTCCCCACCGAATATCCAAGCGCTAATTAGTAGGATATATCTGTTTAACGGAATTTCGCGCTTAACCACCGTAATTGTATACCTCCCTGAATCTCAGAAGGGTAACAACATGAAAAAAAAAGTAATAAGGTCTTAACATATGAAAATATTGTGATTTTTTTTTTTTTTTTAATATTACAAACCTTCATAAATGAAAGCGTAAATCTCTAATCATGAAACCATTTTTATTAAGGTGAAGTAATGAAACTTTGTTGAGTCTTTTTATCTTTTTAGGTAAAGTTAATAAGGAGATTGGTCTCCTAGTTATTAATTTATTTTTTAATCTATGTCCTATATTTCGCCTGCAAGCATCAACTGGGACTGTGCCAAATAAATAAAACCCTTATAATCAACATTTATTTAAAACACTATTAAAATTTATAAATAATTTTAGCTGTATATTTATTCAATAAAATAGTTTAGTTAAAATATTTACCATTAGTTGGCTATGTCAAATTTTTTTTTTATTATTAACTAGAAGGACTCAAAGTAAAAACACTCAAATCATAATCGACAATATGTGTAGGTTGCATCAGAGTTATAGGACGATATATTAATTTTAGGATCAATTAGTTAAGACTCTGTAGCTCTCTATTAATGATATAAGTCTCAATTAGCAGTAAAAACAATGTTTGAGATATTTACTAAGGAAAATTCCAATAGTTTTCAATGTTCGGAGGATAAGCTATTTATGGTGGAAATTTAAATTTAAATTACTATTAATTAATTACTTTTTTATGTTGGGAGGTGAAATATTGGACAGCGATTAAAAAATAAATCAGATGACCAATTGTATTTATTAACCTTTGCCTACAATGAAACAATTTTATAATATTTAGTTGACCGTTCCGATATGCTTAAGAATCTTATGCACCTTTAGTAACGTAAACATAGACTGTTCGGCGTAAATGTTTATCACTTTTCTTGTAATTATTTATTCCTGAAATGATATGGATAAGCATAGAGCCAAGAATTATAATTTCATTTGAAAACAGAAAATAATATTTCAATAAAAATAAAATAAAATAAATTAAGCCAAGTTACAAACTCATATGACATACAACCGAAAACGGTGCAAGCTTAAGTTGAACAATCTAACTTTGTTTCCATATTTATTCTCGTTACCTGGTTTAAAAGATCTCCCGAATATAAACCCCTTAAAGATTATGGTTCCGCCCATTGCTTCATAATTACCTAAAATTACTTTTAAAAAAAAATTGACAACTCAACTAGTACCGCCATGCCACTTAACATGTTTTGTGCACTTCTGTAATTAAATCTCGACCAGAATCATAACCGCGAAATTCTATTAATGAACTACCACCAAAGAAAATACAAGCTTATTCTTTCATATGTACATAATTATAATCTTCGTTTTATCGATTATCTTTTATTTTTAGTTCTTTTTTAACTTCTAAATAAGTTTTAAATGAATACTTTAAATAAAATTAAAGAGAATATTAGAATTAATTTTTTTTAAATATGAATACTGGTAAATTTAAATTAACACATCTTCTCTCAGCATGACAATCTTTAGAAACCAATATTTTTCACGAATTTTTACCGTACCGTTTATTTTGATTTATTTAATGATGTATTAGCTGTTATATAATTCGGAATAATTCAATTTTATTTTTATATCTAAGCAATAAAAATTTAAAAAAAAACACAAATGAAACCTCCAAACTGAGTTTATTAGAACATTAAATTGTAGCATTTAACTTAGCATGCATGCCTGCGCTAGACACATATATTTACTCTCACGATTTAATATTCATCGTACAGCTGAGTGTGTATTATTTACTCAACAAGGAAACAAAACATCAAGCAATGACAGCGGAGAAGGATCAGATCATGCAAGAGCAGTAAAGTGATGGAGTGGTTGTTGCGGCGATGATTGCCGACGGTTCCCGAGCCCAGCCGAGCATCATTAACTGCCTCCAATTTATCTCTCGTGTGTGTATGTTCGTTCCCTCTACCCTACCTGACGCCTCTCAACTAGCTACCACAAGCACATTACCTCCCTAGTATTTGTATATCAGCTAGGAAACTAGTATTGGGTGTGACCCTAAATTATAATGTAATAATGTTTTTATTGTGTACAGGAATTAATAAAAGTTGTAATTAAATAGTGTTTTTCTTATGGAGTATATAAAATTATTTCGAATTTTAAAATCCACTCTACTTTAAAACGAGATTCGTGTTGCTCCTAAAGATTTTTTTTTTTTAGTTGATTATTAAAAAATTTATTTTTGTTTTGTTTTTTTAACGTCACTTTATGCCACTTAGGCTGATTGGAGGATGCTACAGTGAGAGTCCTAAACTTTAACTTGATTTGCAAGACTTCAATGTAAACTAAATGCAGAAGTTTTCTTAAACATGAAGGATATGTTTGAGGAAATATTTAATAAAAAACCTATCATTTCTCGATCAATACTATTTTGCAATGTCCTAGGAAGTCCATTACACCTTCACAAAATCTCGTTTATCAATCATCTTAGTGAAGTTAGAAACTGTTGTCTTTATTGAAAATTTTATCTGATTTACGATCGTGCGCCTATAATTCAAGTAACTTGAACAGTTTTTTTAGCAATGGTATTTTAGTCTGTAAAAAATGCGACTTCCTTAAGAAAAAGAAAAACTGGACTGCTTTTAAGTTCGTTGCGAAACAGAAAATGTATCAAATTTTCTACAATAATCCATGAATCATCCTGTATACTCACTTACTTTATAATGTTTATATTATAATATGCTGGTTATATATTTACTGTTTCAACTTTAAACCCCACTTTTAGAAAAACTTCTGCTATAAAATATGTTCATTTGATGCATTGCCCGATTCGTCATGCACATTTTTTCTTAAGGTAATCGCACTTTTTATTGAATAAAAGAGTTTGCACAAAAACCGGTAAAGACGATTCAATTCTAGGTGCACCATCGTAAATTAGATAAGGTTTTCTTTGAGAAAGCAGTTTTTTACTTACTAGGTGGTTGATAAAAGAAACTTTTCTAGAGGTGTTTGAACTTTGGAGGACCTCGCCAATTTCTCGAAAATAGAGAGATTTTTCACAAGTATTTCCTTAGCCTCCCGATGGAAAACAGATTCTCCGCTTTAAGGAAATCTTTCTGCACTTGGTAAACATTAAAGTACTGCAAATGAAGAAGTTTTTTGAGGGATTGGTTGAATGATATAACCCTGCTCTGTTAAAAAATGTCGAATGATTTTTTTTACTTGAAAATTTTATGTGGGATATGCTATATGGTAGAAGATTACTAATGTCCAAACTCTGGAATCAATGGTACAGTTCAAAAGAAAAAGAAAAAAAATAGATCTTGTGCTTTCCAGCTTTTTGTCAACCTTCACTAAGCCAGTAGGTAATAGTCCCTGATAAACTTTAGGAAATCTAAGTCTGGGTGTACTGATAGATATTTGTAAAACTAAACGACTTCAATGTTTCAAATAAATGTGGAGATATTTGAAATAGATAAATATTGATGTCCCGGCAAAGTGATTTGCTATTTTATCAATTCTGTAAGCGGAAATAATATAACCATAATATTTTCATCTACAAAAAGAGAATAAATATTAACAATAAATAAAAAAATCTGGTGCGTGCGCGCAACACACAACTTTCACTTACCAACTTACTTAGATTAGAAATTGACGTGTTTTGCTAATTATCATTTCCCAAAGTCACACATTTTTCTACATTCATATATTATTTTTGTTAATCGTTAAAGCCGTTTTTGAGTAAATAAAAAAACCCGTGAAAATGATACAAAATTTATTAAGTAAAGTCCCCCCTCCCGTAGATCAATTTTGATGAAATTTTTACAGTCACATCTCGGGCATATAAATACATCAAATACCAAGTTTGATCAAAATCGTTAAAACCGTTTTTGAGTAAATAAAAAAACCCATGAAAATGATACAAAATTTATCAAGTAAAGTCCCCCCTCCCGTAAATCAATTTTGATGAAATTTTTACAGTCATATCTCGGGCATATAAATACATCAAATACCAAGTTTGATCAAAATCGTTAAAACCGTTTTTGAGTAAATAAAAAAAACATGTGAAAATGGTACAAAATTTATTAAGTAAAGTCCCCCCTCCCATAGATCAATTTTGATGAAATTTTTACAGCCACATTTCGGGCATATAAATACATCAAATACCAAGTTTGATCAAAATCGTTAAAACCGTTTTTGAGTAAATAAAAAAAACACGTGAAAATGATACAAAATGTATTAAGTAAAGTCCCCCCTCCGGTTAATCAATTTTGATGAAATTTTTACAGTCATATTTCGGGCATATCAATCGATCAAATACTCAGTTTAATCAAAATCGTTAGAGCCGTTTTTGAGTAAATAAAAAAAAACACGTGAAAATGATACAAAATTTATTAAGTAAAGTCCCCCCTCCGGTTAATCAATTTTGATGAAATTTTTACAGTCATATTTCGGGCATATAAATCGATCAAATACTCAGTTTAATCAAAATCGTTAAAACCGTTTTTGAGTAAATAAAAAAAACACGTGAAAATGATACAAAATTTATTAAGTAAAGTCCCCCCTCCGGTTAATCAATTTTGATGAAATTTTTACAGTCACATCGCGGGCATATACATACACTAAATACCCAATTTCAGGTTCCCACGGTTTATAGTTTTTGAGCTAGTCTGTTCACATACACACACACACACACAGACCATTTCGCGGGACTTGGTTATTTCGACTCAGGGGTCCCAAAACGTGTATTTCCGTTGAAAACCGGAAGTCGAAAATTTTCACGATCGCAATACTTCCACTTACTATATATTTCATATATAGGTAAGTGAAAGTAATATGAAATAATATAAATTGATTATTGCTTTCCCTATTTTCTTGCAAAATAACTTTTTCCTGGATAGTTAGTTAAATGAAATTATTTTTTTTATCCATAAAAACGGAATAAACGGAAGATAGGAATGAAATAAAAAATGAAAAAAGGGTTTGTTATTATCGAAGAAGGGAATAAAGTTGGAGGCGGTTGAGTTATGTAAGTTAGATATTACAGAGGGGCGGGCGGGGAGGCCGTCTAAAACCCTTGCGAATAATTCATACGTTGCCAGCTTTATGTTGTCTCCTATAATTCTCCAAGTTTTTAATTCAATATAGTTGATATTTATATACTTTTTTGCATTTTATAATTTTTAATTTCTTTCCTGAATAATAATTTGCACTCATTCTTAGTTATTCATTGAAGTAGGTACTTCACCACACGAAATATAAGTACTTGAATGAGAATATTAAAGTTTGATTTTGAATATTTTTCCAATTGATGAATGAAAATGAAATTCCATATTTTTTTTTTACTTTCACTTACCTACCTATATATGAAATATATAGTAAGTGGAAGTATTGCGATCGTAAAATTTCGACTTCCGGTTTTCAACGGAAATACACGTTTTGGGGTCCCCTGAGTCCAAATGACCAAGTCCAACACACCAAGTGTGTGTGTGTGTGTGTGTGTGTGTGTGTGTGTGTGTGTGTGTGTGTGTGTGTGTGTGTGTGTGTGTGTGTGTGTGTGTGTGTGTGTGTGTGTGTGTGTGTGTGTGTGTGTGTGTGTGTGTGTGTGTGTGTGTGTGTGTGTGTGTGTGTGTGTGTGTGTGTGTGTGTGTGTGTGTGTGTGTGTGTGTGTGTGTGTGTGTGTGTGTGTGTGTGTGTGTGTGTGTGTGTGTGTGTGTGTGTGTGTGTGTGTGTGTGTGTGTGTGTGTGTGTGTGTGTGTGTGTGTGTGTGTGTGTGTGTGTGTGTGTGTGTGTGTGTGTGTGTGTGTGTGTGTGTGTGTGTGTGTGTGTGTGTGTGTGTGTGTGTGTGTGTGTGTGTGTGTGTGTGTGTGTGTGTGTGTGTGTGTGTGTGTGTGTGTGTGTGTGTGTGTGTGTGTGTGTGTGTGTGTGTGTGTGTGTGTGTGTGTGTGTGTGTGTGTGTGTGTGTGTGTGTGTGTGTGTGTGTGTGTGTGTGTGTGTGTGTGTGTGTGTGTGTGTGTGTGTGTGTGTGTGTGTGTGTGTGTGTGTGTGTGTGTGTGTGTGTGTGTGTGTGTGTGTGTGTGTGTGTGTGTGTGTGTGTGTGTGTGTGTGTGTGTGTGTGTGTGTGTGTGTGTGTGTGTGTGTGTGTGTGTGTGTGTGTGTGTGTGTGTGTGTGTGTGTGTGTGTGTGTGTGTGTGTGTGTGTGTGTGTGTGTGTGTGTGTGTGTGTGTGTGTGTGTGTGTGTGTGTGTGTGTGTGTGTGTGTGTGTGTGTGTGTGTGTGTGTGTGTGTGTGTGTGTGTGTGTGTGTGTGTGTGTGTGTGTGTGTGTGTGTGTGTGTGTGTGTGTGTGTGTGTGTGTGTGTGTGTGTGTGTGTGTGTGTGTGTGTGTGTGTGTGTGTGTGTGTGTGTGTGTGTGTGTGTGTGTGTGTGTGTGTGTGTGTGTGTGTGTGTGTGTGTGTGTGTGTGTGTGTGTGTGTGTGTGTGTGTGTGTGTGTGTGTGTGTGTGTGTGTGTGTGTGTGTGTGTGTGTGTGTGTGTGTGTGTGTGTGTGTGTGTGTGTGTGTGTGTGTGTGTGTGTGTGTGTGTGTGTGTGTGTGTGTGTGTGTGTGTGTGTGTGTGTGTGTGTGTGTGTGTGTGTGTGTGTGTGTGTGTGTGTGTGTGTGTGTGTGTGTGTGTGTGTGTGTGTGTGTGTGTGTGTGTGTGTGTGTGTGTGTGTGTGTGTGTGTGTGTGTGTGTGTGTGTGTGTGTGTGTGTGTGTGAACAGACTAGCTCAAAAACTATAAACCGTGCAAATCTGAAATTTGGTATTTAGTGTATGTATATGCCCGCGATGTGACAGCAAAAATTTCATCAAAAGTGCTCAAAGGGAGGGGGTAGTTTATTTTATAACTTTTTACTTTTTTTTTGATTTTCTCAAAAACGGCTCTAACGATTTTGATTAAACTGAGTATTTGATCTATTTATATGCCCGAGATATGACTGTAAAAATTTTATCAAAATTTATTAACCGGAGGGGGGACTTTACTTAATAAATTTCGTATCATTTTCACGTGTTTTTTTTTATTTACTCAAAAACTACTTTAACGATTTTGATCAAACTGGGTATTTGATGTATGTATATGCCCGAGATATGACTGTAACAATTTCATCAAAATTGATTAACCGGAGGGGGGACTTTACTTAAAAAATTTCGTATCATTTTCACGTGTTTTTTTTATTTACTTAAAAACGGCTTTAACGATTTTGATCAAACTGGGTATTTGATGTATTTATATGCCCGAGATATGACTGTAAAAATTTCATCAGAATTGATTAACCGGAGGGGGGACTTTACTTAATAAATTTTGTATCATTTGCACGTGTTTTTTTAATTACTCAAAAACGGCTTTAACGATTTTGATCAAACTGGGTATTTGACGTATGTATATGTTAAAGATGTGATAGTCCGCATTTCATCAAAATTGCTCAAACGGAGGGGGCACTTTATTTCTCAACTATTTTTGCAATTTTTACCTTTTTTTCGATTTTCTCAGAAACGGCTTTAACGATTTTCATCAAATTCGTCATGTTTAATGAAAATTAGGTGTTATTTAATATCAGGTAAGCTTTATCATTATTAAAATGTTCTGGGGGGGGCTTAAATGGGGTAGGGGCCTTTTTTGTTTGTTTGTTTTTGTTTCCTATGAAGTATCTTTGTTTTTGTTTGTATGGAGAAATAAACTGTCTCTCATTACGCCTAAAAATAAAAAAATGGCCAAACATGAGATATGACAAAAACCAAGTAAACATAATGAGGAGGAAAAAAGAAAAATATTCAGTCAACTCATAAAACACGTTGAGCCCACGCATGACACTTTTAATGACAGACCATTGTTCATAATTAATGCCCTTCTGTTCATTTAATAGAAATGATTTGTTTCATGGGACATAAATGAAATATTCAACAAGTACATATAGAAATATAAAATCAGTCGACTTGGATTATTATGCTTGCATTACCGAATTATCTCAAGTAAAAACTTTTATTTAATAATAAAAGAAATTAGTGTTTGTTATAGAGCAAAGGAAAACACAAATAAGAAATGAATGTGGAAAAATGTGTAACTGAGTGAGAAGTGGCAATTATCAAAACGCATTGATTTCTAATCTAAGTAAGTTGGTAAGTGAAAGTTGTGTGTTGCGCGCACGCACCAGATTTTTTTTTTATAATATTCAGTTTGGAATTTCTATATGTTAATTATTTTTTATTATTAATTGTTATGAACATTGCTCCGTCAAAATGAAAAATCTGGTGGGATGCGCGCAAACAACTTTCACTTACTTAGCTACTTGGAGTGTGGTTTGAACATGGGTAGGTACCTAATGTAGAAGTAGATAATCTTTTTCGTGCATATTTACATTTTACGTCTTGTTAAATATTATTGGTTCTAATGTTTTCAAATTTCTGACGATACGTTATAATTATTTTTTATTTTAACACAGTAACGAAAATTGAAATTTTAAACTTGGGGAAACATTATCTCTTTCTCTCTAGTAGGCATATATTTATATACCTACCAACAAACAACAAAATTCTGTCATATTCCATATTTATCCATTTCTTATTGGTTGGCATAATTTGAGATTTTTGATTTCTCAATATTTTTTTTATTTATTTTTCCTATCCCCTTTAATACATTTATTGTGTATTAACAATACATTAAATGTTTTATCTATATTAGTGCCTTTTACTGTAACAATGTTACATTTTAAGGCAATGTTGTGGTTGCAATAATGTTTCGTTGTTACATGTTTTTTAATGTTTGAAATTTGATATATCTTTTCTTTATGATATCAGCATTCTTTTCTACCTTAAGGATATCATGCAATATTTCAGCAATCTCAATATATGTATGTTTATCAAATATATATGTTTATCTATAGGTTATATATGACGGGTTTATGCTTATCAAATTCTTTCTTATTTCATATTTATCCATTTCTTATTGGTTGGCATAATAAGAGATTGTTGATTTCTCCATACAAACAAAATTAAATATATTTCCTAGAAGAAAATGTTTTTTCGCCATATAAGCCCCATCAGAACATTTATATCATGATCATTAAACATGAGGAGTTTAATCAACATCGTTTGAGCCATTTTTGATAAAATCGCAAAAAGTAAAAATGTGATAACATTTATGCAAGTACCCACTCCATAATTTTGCTGTCACACCGAGGGCTTATACATACCTCAGATACCTAATTCCAGTTTCATGCGGTTTATCCCTTTTGAACTAGTCTGAAACACACACACACCATTTTGCGAGACATGGTTCTTAGGACTCAGGGGGCACCAGAATGTGTATTTCCGTTGAAAACCGGAAATCGAAAATTTTCACGATCGCAATACTTTCCGATCATATAGGTATGTGAAAGTAAAAAAACAAGCGACTGAAATTGCTATACGCTCTTTATTCTAAAACTTAAACATTGGTAATAATACAAAGCTAAAAACAGAGCTACCTACATCAACTCCATTTTCACGTATACTTCTCAGACAGTTAGGTTCAGGAAAAAGGCACCTAGGAAAACTACAAACAAATTATTCAATCTTAAAAAAACAAGTAACCCATGCACCTTGCTTCTTAAATAGCTTTATCAATAGACTTTAACAATAGTCTATAAACCTACTCAAATAAACGAAATGATAAGGGTTTTACTCCCTTATGCCCATCAGCAGACAACTAAAATAGAGTTGGTCTTTCCTCAATTAAGGAGTTTAATCAATATCAGGAAGAAGTATGTTTCCTACCAGCTATTGTTTCCTCATACTTGAAATGCCTGTACTAAATTACACAAAATGACAAGAATAAAAATATTTAAAATATCTAATTATTGATATTGTTTAAATTAATTGCTTATGTAATAGAATAGAATTAGGTATTTCACTCATTTGATCACATTATATACTAACTTTGTATAGTTGTAACCTTCAATTTAGGTTGTTACTACTTAAGATACTTAATATTAATATCATTTATTAATGTATACCTGTCAATATTTAATATTGAAATGAAGTTTTATTTGTAAATATAAAAGAATATTAAATGGTTTAAACCAATTCGATTCTCCACCTGCCCTGGCTTACCCCTTCGTGGTAGCCATCGAAAAGTTGAAAAGCTACATAAAATCCTATTTCATTTCAATTTGGCGATTTAGGCCAATATTTTCCTGTTTAAAATTTTATATTAAGATCGATCTGTTTGGTTATTACATTTTATGTTGTTTAAAATCCAAAACAATTTACTAAAGTATTTTACATAGTAAAATAAATGAAGTTCTAAAAAGTAAACTAATGAAACAAATTTAAGGTATATGAAAAAAGTCTTGAATAAAATTGAAACACATATATCGTACTTACTTATTGTTTAATTGTCTATTGAATCATAGTTTTTCCCAATAAAAATAATGATTAAATTTAATTATATTTCATTAATTATACGGTAAAATTACAATAAAAACAAGTAATTTAATTCTAGTACTTACGATAAATGCAAATCGAAAATAATTAAGTCAAAATTTATATTTTGCTTTTAAAAAATAGCGTGGAAAAGAATTATTTAAAACATGTTTTTACCATACCCGTTTGGGGGTTTATTTATCTCTGAAGAGCGAGAGTCGAAAGCTGGAATCTAATAAAGCTAATCAAGGCCCGTTTCAACTGAAAAGGACCGGATGAGAGTCCCCTAAAATCACGGTATTAAAAACATCCCCGATATAGCTATTATAATAATAATATTATTATTAATAAATAACACTATAATTAATAGATTTAAAAAAAAAATTATTTATCAAAAAAAATGTGTAATAATGAAACAATGGTATCCTATGCTCATGCTACAGCATGAGACTGTAATTGGATACCATTGTTTCATTATTACAAATAAATTAAAGCAGTCTGTCAAGATTATATAAAAAAAAATGTGTTGCGAAGGAAATTTTGACAAGACCCACGTTATTAAGTTAGTCAATTTTCGTCATAAAGAAAGTAAAGTATTTACTTTATGTAATAAGTTGTAAATGATAGATGATTGAGGAGTAGGATAAATAAATGAAATGAGACCTAACTAAGAGTTGTGTATGTAAATATTTTCATATAACTTCTTGGTAACAATTAAAATAACCAGTGTTCATAACCCTGAGAGTTTTGTTCATAACCGAGTCACGAATAGGGAAACTCATCGTAAGGTTTAGGCTGAGCAGCCTGTTGTGAATTAATGATGTATGATCTGATTTCGTGTTCCTTTCGAGGCCCTAAAATGTTAAGGTTTTAACAGATTTCCATATAAATTAGCTCATCTGCATAGTCGTCCCTAATGGAACTACGCTGTAGTAATGAATGGCTGCCCTTCCTGGACCATGGCGATATCCGTGCACTAAATAATAGGGTAATAACTTGTTGATTGTATGTTGTAAAAACATGATTTAGCATTAATAATAATAATTAAAGATATTGTATTGAAAAAACTTACAGAACTTTATATAATAGGTAATATTGTGACTTGACGTAACAGATGATTATTTCTGTTACATTGAAATAGTTCCCGAATTGCGTGGAACGGGGGGTCACAGTCATATATAAATACGTGAACACATGTTTAAGGAATGATCTAGACCTTTCTGGGTTGGCTCTTTTTGGACTAAATATAAGGAGCGAGCGACTAGCGTATGTCTTGTTTTCAACATTGAATTATAGATTACTTTTGAGCATCAGATCTGTCGATGCTTGCTGTAACGTTGTGACGTTGTTACTAATTTGAGTTCTAATTATTTTTTTAATAATTTTACGCAAATAAAATTATTAATACCCACGTTGGAGTTACAAGATTATTTTTTTAAATGCCTTTAAAAATACAAACCTTTGGAGTACTATTGATTGACAGCGATTCGATCGAGATCTCGCTCAACCGCCAGGTTTTCCCCTTGTTCATATTAGTTTAGTGCCGTCCTCGTTGAACTATTCCACTCCCTAATATTATTACTTTAATTGATGTCTATTAATTTAATAAAAAACAATTAAAATTAACAGGGAGCGGTGTAGCTCATTGGTAAAGCATCGAGTTGCTGTGCCCAAGGTCCTGAGTTCGAACCTGGTTGGCGCAGGACATCTTTATGATTCTGTCGCAGATTATATTGTTATTATTGTATATTATGCACATATTATAGTGTTGTTCTATTTGACCGCACCCCCAACCATAACACAAAAAAAAAATATATATACCTTATTTTAAGTTAGTTAATATTAAAATATGTTTCAAAAGTGTCATACTTCATTCGCTAAATCAAAGCGGTTTAAGATTTCCTTAAAAATTAAAACATTCATATAGATGTATATTTTTTAACAATTTCTTACAGGTCTATCAATCTTTCCCCATCGTTTATTCATAAACAGAGAACTTTAAAAATCCTACATTTTTTTTTTTTTTTTTTTTTTTTTTTTTTTTTTTTTTTTTTTTTTTTTTTTACGTATTTATCCTAGATTAATTTGCGGAAAATCTGTAAAGTTAAACCTTATAATGCATTTTTTTTTTGTACTGATCCTTACATTCTGTTTAATTTTTCTCTTTATGATGCTTCCTTCTTCTTTGTATTTACTTAACTAGTTTTTTTTTTCTTTCCTTTGCGCTTTCTAATCCTTTTAATCTGTATTTCGCATTTCTTTCGTTATTTATTTTTTCTAAAAACTCTCAAACTTTTATGGTTTCTTTAATTCAATTACCGATTTAAGTGTCTGTAAAATAGGTAGACCAACACATTCAAACTCACTCAAATTTACATTTATATAAATAAAAAAAGGTGTGTGAACCTATTTAGAAAAAAATCAAAGGCTTTCCCAGTTAATTTTGAAATATAATTTGTTCCTTTTTTAAAAAATGTTTTCCCTTCATCTTGTTGAGGGAGAACCCAGAAAGATGGCTTCGTGCCAATGTTTGTTTAATTTCTCGCTACATGTTCCTCAAATTATCCTACGAATTCTACCCCCACGTTCTTTGAAAGAATAAAAATTTTTAAATGTTTGCTGAATTTTAAATAAAATATTTATCAACTTTTCTTTAGCATATTGCTTGCTACATTGGAAGAAGTCCGGTACCATTAACATCCAACATGTATTGTCATATTTTTTTAATGTACAGCTCATAAAGAATTAGATTCTGTGCTTCACATTATTTTCTTTCAGGTAGTTGAAAACTGATTTTATGTTATTTTCATGATCACTCAAAATAACTGATTAACTGGACGTCATTCATGATATAGTCAGACTTGAAATTTAAGAGGTGCACTGTTAAAAAATGTGTTTGATTGTGATTGTGTAGTTACAGCTGACTTTGATATATAAAACGTATACAGGTACCAGTTTTTTAACGTCGTTGCTGTAGACAGCGTCTACAAACCTTACTTAACAATTAACGATTTTTCAATTTATCTTGATAATATAATAATAAAGAAAATGTTGATTTTCTTGTTATTATATTAGGATTCTTAAAATTCGCTAATTATATTTCCCCCCAATTAGGCGTCTTTAATGTTCTGTTTCTAGTTTAAAGTTATTTATAACTTCATATAAGATCCCCACATAATTAGTTATAAGCTCATGTTAAACATAATTATACGAAGCAACAATCTAATTGGGTGTAATTACATCGTTAATTGGCATGAATATTTATGAACATTATACTATAAGAAAGATGAAATTGCTATTATTGTATTAGTCATTATAAATTATTGTACATGTATATTTATTTTACAATTGTTATTATAAATGTATTTATAGTTGTTTAAATACGATAGCTCCATAGTACCTGAATATTCCGCGCGTTTGTCAGTATCCTTTACGTAATGTGGAGGATAAGTAGCGTTGGTAATCAACTAATTAAATATAATTATATTAATTTTGTTTGTTTTCATTTGTTATTTTGCTAATTAAATTATTTGGAGCCTTGAATAAGTTACTTAAAAGCACGTTTTTATTTCTGAAGGGTTCGAAGACCATTTTGGGCCGCCTAAAAACAAAAAATACAAATAACTTTTTTTTTTTTACTTTTAATTTTACTATTATTAAATCGATTGACACTTAGGCGAAAAAAGTCTCCAACAAGTAATAAAATTAAAGGTAAGTATTTTAAGTTACCTTTAAAAATAAATCGAATCATGTTTGCCAATTTTAGATTAAGAGAAGGATAAAACCAATAAATTTAATAAAACTGGTGAGGTTTGAGGTCCCTCATTCTTCCCACAAATGGTAAGGTTTCATTTTATTTATATTTTTATTATTATTTATCTTGAAGTTGGGATTCCACTTGACCGTTTTACTCTTTTCCCGAACTCATCGAAGGTAGATATGTTTACTTATTATATAATGAGTACCTTTATTCTAGCGCGTGCAGAATTATAAAAAAATTTGATTTCATAAAATGGAGTGTAAAGTGGAAAACTCACAGTCCATTGCTTTATTTACTGTATTACCGATTATCAGCTCGTTTCAAATGCAATCCATTCGGTAATATACCTATATGATCCCATATATGCGCATTTTTTAAAGTAATTTTTTATCCAATTTAAACTGTTTAAAAATACAAGTGGAATATTTCCGTGTTTTAAGGAAATAATTCTTCAGTACTACAAATCTTATATGTAAAAATGCATGGGCCAACTATTTCTTAACTCAAAACTGGAGAAGTAACGGATAACTAAATCCGAATCTTCTACACAACGTTAATGTTTAGCAAAATAACTGACATATTTACTTTTAATGTTAATATTTCAAATGGTAAAAACATTTTTTTTTTCGTTCTTTGACCATTAGTCTTGTGCAAAATGGTAGTTTTTTTTTTCTTCGCTACAAAATGAAAAATCACTTGAACAAGAGAACTATTGTCAGAGGTACGGATAATTTTATTTTTTATCACATGATTTTGTTTTTCTATTTTATTTATTGTTTGTTTTTCTTATATAGTTTTTCCTCCATTTGAATGCACTCGAATAAAATCTTATGTTATTTTGGTATTATTTTATTCAGGTTTTATTAACTAAATATCTAATCTGTTTTATATAGCTATCATTACTCTTTTTTTTTTACATGAATATAATCATATATGTATTTCAACTCTTAGTAAGAGCATATTGAGATTAGGAAAATAAAATCTTTTTGTAAAGGTATGTTTGTGATGAGATGGGTTTATAATAGCAGTGGGGGTTTGATGTAGATCGATATAAACCCGTCCTCGCATAAAAGTCAATTTCCACCTCTATCTCAAAGTTTAGTCCTTAAAGGCTTCCTTTCAGCGTTATATTACATACCTATATTGCATATTTTCTGTTCCAATAGCTTTTTTAAATAATGTTTGTGTAGTCGACATACGATTACTATATGTTCCTCAAAAAATTGGTATAAAATCAATAAGTGAGGTTGAGAAAATTCAGTAATAATTAATAAATATTTTTAATTTTAGTGGAAGATGGTTGACCATAGATTTAATGAAGAGGAAATGGTTGGGGTGCGGTCAAAATAAATAACACTAATTATGTAGGGAGATATCACATATTTAATAGTGCCGACGTTTCGAACCGAATTTCAGTTCCTCATCAGGGCTAAATGAGAAAAAAAAATAAAAGAAGACAGAAATACATAAGATATATATATATATATATATTATATACATATATCTATACATAGAAATTAAGTAAAATAAATAAATTATAGAATTTAAAAAAATGCAAGATTATAGTTATTGAAGTAAGACCACGTTAAAAATAATAAATAAAAAATGAGAAAGAAATCTATATGGCTTATTTAAGTTAAAGTGAAGTAATATTGTTATGTACTTGGAAATAGTTATAATTAAGATGACAATGGTCAGTAAGAATGAAGCCTATGTTAATAAGATAAAATATACTAGTATACTATATCGAAAATGTAAACTGTACCATAATAAGATAGAAATATAAATATAATATTACGGAATAAATAACCGTGTGAAGGGAGATTTTTTCTCTTATTTATAGATATCGGTATTATCACTATTGTACATAGATAAATGATTTGATAATATTTGAAATGATTAAATTTAATGGTTTTATCATTATTTATATAATTTGCTTTGTATATCCCCTTCCCTTATTTATGTTTGTCAAAAATATTTTGATTTTTTTTTTTTTACAGTAATTCAAATGGCCTTTGAAGCCCTCTAAAATAAAAAGGTCCTTTTAACTTATTCAGTTGTAGCTCCGATTTATTTAATTAATCTAATAGCAAATAATTAGTTAAAAATGATATAATTATATGTAATTAGTTTATTACCAATGATAATGGTCCTTCACATGCGTCAATTGCGAAACTTATTATAACATAAATATACATGTATAAATAATTACAATGACTAAACAATAATAGAAATTTTATCATAGCATTTCGTAATCGTATTTAAATAATTAAACATCATTATTATTTTCTTTATTATAACTATAGTTATCGGCATTATCATTAATTAATTCTATAGACTTTATATATATATATATATAGAAAAGATGGTCAGGGGTCTATAAAATGTCGTTTCGTTGGCGCGAGGTCTGGAGGGATACACGGTGGGCGAGACCCCCTTACCGTGCACCCCCCCCCCCCCCCCACATCCCTATAAATTGCATATCGTTGTGTTCCTTGTGAAAAAAGATTAAGAAAAAGCCAATGTTCCCAGAAAAAAAAGTGGCCGCACTAACCGAAAATGGCGTTCAAACATGGCGGAATGACGACTTTGATTTTAGGTAGTTTTTTGATTACTGACATTCACCATTATGCTCAATTTTGCCATAACTGGTATTTTATTAAAGCTAGATAATTCTAGATTCAGAATAAATAAACAAACGTTCTAAAATAATTAGTCTTGACAACATAAAATACATTTAAAGTCAATTTTTTCAAGTCTCTCGCGTAAAAGTTAAAATTCCAAGTTAATTTGTGATTAAACGGCCATCGTTAACGAAAAACACCCTGAAATAAAACATCTGGAGCAATTATTCTTCTTTAAAAATCAGTGGTAAAATTTCAAAAAATATCAACTAGTTTCATAGAAAACGGACGTACAAGGCGAAAAGGCGCCGGTGACTCGGGCGCATCCAGTCCTCTGCCACATCGTTCAGTTCTCATACATCATATAATTACAGCGGGTTTAGGATATTATTTTGAATGTATAATCAAGCCTATGTAACTGCAAGTTTTTAATTTACATAAATAATTAATATAACCTTTATTTTTTTTTTTTTTTATTTATTTATTTTTTTTTTATAAATCTGATAAATAAAGGATATGTATCTGATAAATAATAATGAATTAGTCGCAGATTGCACATTATCTAAACTTCCTTATATTGAAATAAACTGGTTATCTTGAAATTAAATAATAATGTTCTCATGGTAGTAGTTGGGTTACTGACACTGGCTTCTGATCATTCGTGAAATTTGAAATAAATGCATTTTTGCAAAGTATTGATTATTTACAGATTTAAAAACAACGCAAATAAAAAAGATAAATAAAAAGTTCTGTTTGTACGTTGATATGTAGAAATTATTCGTAATACAATTTAGGAAGTATATACATAACACAATTTAATAGCTCACAACAATTAAATTTAAAATTAAACCACTACTGCAGAGGAAAACCAATTAAAACATGTAAGTATTCATGCATCTAATGATCTATAATCCACGAAGTTGGCCTTTTTCGGTTTCTGGCATATAACTACACAACAAAAAGTTTACTTTCTCTTTTTTTCGAAAAAAGGTTATACTAATACAAATAAAATGAAATATTTGGAGTGGTAATCGGATTAGTTATTTAACCAAATTCGAACATGAAAGATCGGTAATTTTTATCATTTTGATGAAAACTCATGTTCCAACGCCTATAACTCGACTGTATGTACTCTAAATGAAAAATGTCCCAGATAAAAGTTTTAGGACATTAAATATAGCATAAAATAAGCCCATTTATTTTAAAATTAATTTATTCCTGCGTAGAGATACAAATGAAAAAGTGAAAGTATTTGTAGCGCTTACTTCATTCTTTTAACTACATCTTCATTCCATCCTATATCTACATGTCAAAAAGTTTACTTTCTCCTTTTTTCGAAAAAAGGGTATACTAATACAAATAATATGAAATCTTTGGAGTGGAAATCGGATTAGTTATATAGCCGAATCCGGACATCAAAGATCGGTAATTTTTACCATTTTGGTAAAAACTCATGTTCCAACGCCTATAACTCGACAATATGAACTCTAAATGAAAAATGTTACAGATAAAAGTTTTAGAACATTAAATTTAGTATAAAACATGCCCATTTATTTTTAAATTAACTTATTACTAAGTAGACATACAAATGAAAACGTGAAAGTATTCGTAGCGCTTGATTCTTTCTTTTTGTGAGAACTAAGGGGATATGATATAATATTGACAGAACTAACTATTTAGGTGGGCTTATTTTATGCTACATTTAATGTTCTAAAACTTTTATCTGTAACATTTTTCATTTAGAGTACATATTGTCAAGTTGTAGGCGTTGGAACATTACATGAGTTTCTACCAAAATGGTAAAAATGACCGATCTTTCAAGTTCGAATTTGGCTAAATAACTAATCCGATTTCCACTCCAAATATTTCATTTTATTTGTATTAGTATACCCTTTTTTCGAAAAAAGGAGAAAGTACACTTTTTGACATGTAGATGTATGAAGGAATGAAGATGTAGTTAAAAGAATGAAGAAAGCGCTACAAATACTTTCACTTTTTCATTTGTATCTCTACGCAGGAATAAATTAATTTTAAAATAAATGGGCTTATTTTATGCTAAATTTAATGTCCTAAAACTTTTATCTGAGACATTTTTCATTTAGAGCACATATTGTCGAGTTATAGGCGTTGGAGCATGAGTTTTCATCAAAATGATAAAAATTACCGATCTTTCATGTTCGAATTTGGTTAAATAACTAATCCGATTACCACTCCAAATATTTCATTTTATTTGTATTAGTATACCCTTTTTTCGAAAAAAAGAGAAAGTAAACTTTTTGATGTGTAGTTATATGCCAGAAACCGAAAAAGGCCACAACTTCGTGGATTATAGATCATTAGATGCATGAATACTTACATGTTTTAATTGGTTTTCCTCTGCAGTAGTGGTTTAATTTTAAATTAATCATAATATGTATGTATATATATATATATATATATATATATATATATATATATATATATATATATATATATATATATATACACAAACACACATCGTGTAACTATTAATTCATTAATTGTTGTGAGCTATTAAATTGTGTTACGTATATACTTCCTAAATTGTATTACGAATAATTTCTACATATCAACGTACAAACAGAACTTTTTATTTATCTTTTTTATTTGCGTTGTTTTTAAATCTGTAAATAATCAATACTTTGCAAAAATGCATTTATTTCAAATTTCACGAATGATCAGAAGCCAGTGTCAGTAACCCAACTACTACCATGAGAACATTATTATTTAATTTCAAGATAACCAGTTTATTTCAATATAAGGAAGTTTAGATAATGTGCAATCTGCGACTAATTCATTATTATTTATCAGATACATATCCTTTATTTATCAGATTTATAAAAAAAAAATAAATAAATAAAAAAAAAAAAAAATAAAGGTTATATTAATTATTTATGTAAATTAAAAACTTGCAGTTACATAGGCTTGATTATACATTCAAAATAATATCCTAAACCCGCTGTAATTATATGATGTATGAGAACTGAACGATGTGGCAGAGGACTGGATGCGCCCGAGTCACCGGCGCCTTTTCGCCTTGTACGTCCGTTTTCTATGAAACTAGTTGATATTTTTTGAAATTTTACCACTGATTTTTAAAGAAGAATAATTGCTCCAGATGTTTTATTTCAGGGTGTTTTTCGTTAACGATGGCCGTTTAATCACAAATTAACTTGGAATTTTAACTTTTACGCGAGAGACTTGAAAAAATTGACTTTAAATGTATTTTATGTTGTCAAGACTAATTATTTTAGAACGTTTGTTTATTTATTCTGAATCTAGAATTATCTAGCTTTAATAAAATACCAGTTATGGCAAAATTGAGCATAATGGTGAATGTCAGTAATCAAAAAACTACCTAAAATCAAAGTCGTCATTCCGCCATGTTTGAACGCCATTTTCGGTTAGTGCGGCCACTTTTTTTTCTGGGAACATTGGCTTTTTCTTAATCTTTTTTCACAAGGAACACAACGATATGCAATTTATAGGGATGTGGGGGGGGTGCACGGTAAGGGGGTCTGGCCCACGTACTAGGAAGTATGTTTGAGGCAATCTCTGTATGTATTATTGGTGTTGCTAAATGATAAATAGAGAATAAACAAAAACAGGCAAAAGTAAGGTGTGGAGTATTTTGTCTAGAAAGGATTCGTTTCTTTTTCTGAAAGGAGGTTTTTTTTTTTTTTTTTTTTTAGCCGTAAATAAATGAATGGGATGCCCAAGTTTCGAGCTTTTTAAATAGACACTGAAACTTATTTGAATGAGTGATATGAAAAGATAAAATAAATTTTACACAATTACATATAAAAATTATGTATCCCACAATTTTAGAATTAACTCAGGAAATTATATACTGTGATAGTAAACATATTTAGCCGCCTGTTTTGACTATTTTGAGCTAGTTTTACATACATCAAAGTTTTACAAAAAGGTCAGATTATATTTATGTTTTTACTTTCACTTACCTATATATTAAATATATAGTAAGTGGAAGTATTGCGATCGTGAAAAATTTCGACTTCCGGTTTTCAACGGAAATACACGTTTTGGGGTCCCCTGAGTCCAAATGACCAAGTCCCGCGAAATGGTCTGTGTGTGTGTGTGTGTGTGTCTGTGTGTGTGTGTGTGTGTGTGTGTGTGTGTGTGTGTGTGTGTGTGTGTGTGTGTGTGTGTGTGTGTGTGTGTGTGTGTGTGTGTGTGTGTGTGTGTGTGTGTGTGTGTGTGTGTGTGTGTGTGTGTGTGTGTGTGAACAGACTAGCTCAAAAACTATAAACCGTGGGAACCTGATATTTGGTATTTAGTTTAGGTATATGCCCGCGATGTGACAGCAAAAATTTCACCAAAATTGCTCAAAGGGAGGGGGTACTTTACTTAATAACTTTTTACGTTTTTTTGGATTTTCTCAAAAACGGCTCTAACGATTTTGATTAAACTGAGTATTTGATGTATTAATATGCCTGAGATATGACTGTAAAAATTTCATCAAAATTGATTAACCGGAGGGGGGACTTTACTTAATAAATTTCGTATCATTTTCACGTGTTTTTTTTATTTACTCAAAAACGGCTTTAATGATTTTGATCAAACTGGGTATTTGATGTATTTATATGCCCGAGATATGACTGTAAAAATTTCATCAAAATTGATTAACCGGAGGGGGGACTTTACTTAATAAATTTCGTATCATTTTCACGTGTTTTTTTTATTTACTCAAAAACGGCTTTAACGATTTTGATCAAACTGGGTATTTGATGTATTTATATGCCCGAGATATGACTGTAAAAATTTCATCAAAATTGATTAACCGGAGGGGGGACTTTACTTAATAAATTTTGTATCATTTGCACGTGTTTTTTTAATTCCTCAAAAACCGCTATCACGATTTTGATCAAACTGGGTATTAGACGTATGTATATGTTAAAGATGTGATAGCCCGAATTCATCAAAATTGCTCAAACGGAGGAGGCACTTTATTTCTTAACTATTTTTGCAATTTTTACCTTTTTTTCGATTTTCCCAGAAACGGCTTTAACGATTTTCATCAAATTCGTCATGTTTAATGAAAATTAGGTGTTCTTTAATATCAGGTAAGCTTTATCATTATTAAAATGTTCTGGGGGGCTTAAATGGGGTAGGGGCCTTTTTTGTTTGTTTGTTTTTGTTTTCTATGAAGTATCTTTGTTTTTGTTTATTTGGAGAAATAAACTGTATCTCATTACGCCTAAAAATAAAAAATGGCTAAATATGAGATATGATAAAAACCAAGTAAACATATAGAGGAGAAAAAAACAAAAATATTCAGTCAACTCATAAAACACGTTGAGCCCACGCATGACGCTTTTAATGACAGACCATTGTTCATAATTAATGCCCTTCTGTTCATTTAATGGAAATGATTTGTTTCATGGGAAATAAATGAAATATTCAACAAGTACATAGAGAATTATAAAATCAGTCGACTTGGAGTATTATGCTTGCATTGCCGAATTATCTCAAGTAAAAATTTTATTTTATAATAAAAGAAATCAGTGTTTGTTATAGAGCAAATGAAAACAAAAATAAGAAATGAATGTGGAAAAATGTGTAACTGAGTGAGAAGTGGCATTAACACAACGTATTAATTTCTAATCTAAGTTAGTAAGTGAAAGCTGTGTGTTGCGCGCACGCACCAGATTTTTTTAGAATTACATTCAATTAAAAAAACCGTATGCAGATTTGAAATATCTATGTGAGTGGATTGTATATAAGTGAAAGAAATATTTAAAACATTTTTCTCTTCAGTGATTGGTGAAAAATAAAAAGAATGAGAGAATCAGAGAATGAATTCGTATATAAGGAAAAGAGTACGAACTCTGACGTAAATTACAAATTGGAAAATGTAATCTACATTTTTGGTTCCGAGTTTATATTATTTTTTAATTTTTTTTTTTTTTTTATGTTTCTTAATTTGGAACTTAATCTTTCGTATGAATTAATTTGATTGGGTAGTGAAAATGTAACGTTATGCAATATTCATTCGATAAAGATTACTAATTATGTATGAGTGAAGTTACATAGTGTAGTTTAAACTTTTAGTTTGACCCATTTTTCTCAGGTGTTCCAATATTGGAAGGAAGTAAGTTTTTGTGGAAAAGTTAGTTTTAAATAATTAAAATGTTGATATATAAATTTTTTTAGCTTATTGATTTTTGTTCTGAATTATTTTCTCTATAAATATTAAAAGATAATTTTAAAATGTAATAATGTTTATCTGTACTATAATAACTTAATGGTTCCAATATTGGAACTCTGAGAATGTTTTTTTTTTTTCCTCTTCTAATTACAACAAAGTAAGGAATATCTGTGCAGCATATTCAAAATGTTCATGTCCTGTTATTCTAAAGATAGAAAGTATGAAATACCTCCAATCGTCCATTTCATGTTGTTAAAATCCCCAAACTTAATTTTTTTGGTTTTTTTCAAATAATAGAAGTAAATAAAATGGAAAACCCAGTTTAAAAAAAAAAAAAACTGGGGCTTCATTGGGTTAAAATAAATTTGAGAAAATATTTACCATATGTGTTCTGGCGTATTAATGTTTCTTGTTATTTTTTGTTTGTTTTGTGTATTTTATTTATTGTTTTTTATAGGTGAGTAATAGTCAACTGTTTTTCTTTACGATGGGTTGATTGGTAGTCAGGATTTTCAGTTATTATAATACTGTATTACATAAATAAAGATGAAATTCTGTTTGTTTGTTTGTTCTTTATAGAAATCCATACCGTTTGTCCTAAATTCTCCAAATTTCGCTCAGTTGTTCTTTCATACCAGGTGCGAACACCTGTCCATATTAAAATTGCATAACTTCAGCCGATCTCTGGGTGTATTCTTTAATGTTATAAAAATCGTTATGGTCTCGCTTTACATTGGTTTTTTACGAAATCGACCGTTTGAGTCGAAAAAAAGTCTCATTTTATAGATTTAAAAAAATGAAATTCTCCGGGTGAAACCGGTATATACAGCTAGTATTATATAAATTATATAGGTATTATAATTGAAAAGCCTGACTATCAATCAACCTATTGTTTTTTTTTTGTATATTGTTTTTTCTCCAGTGGAATAAACTAGTATAAATCCATGATTATTTGTATATTATTTTATTCAGGTATTACTAATTGAATATCTATCTCCTTTTTATATGTTTATTATTATTATTTTGTTTTAAGTGCCCAAGATCCATTTTTTATTTTAATGTGATTAATTTTATCGTGGTGTCCTATGTTTATTTTCACCCAGTCATGTTAAAGCATAAATGATCTTTCAGCATAAATTTTATAATAAAAAAAATATTTTCAGTATGTATGATAATAAAGATACATATTGATGACTGATGTTTTTTTGGGAGATCACCTACGGTGTAGTGACCTCCCATGTAGTGTAGTATAGGCCTAGCATAGCAGCTTACAATACTGAAGATTGCGGTTTCGCATCCCACAAGGTGGCCCTAGGATTTTTCAAAGAAGTCAAAGCTCGTAAAATATCCTTGGCCATACCGTCCATCGGATAGGAATTTAGATAGAGGTCCCGAGCCTGTACGATGTCAGGTACTCGTTAAAGATCCCTATCCTAATTTTACCTGGATAGCCAAAATTTAGGACTCTCACTGTAGAATCGTCCGACAGGCCTTAGAGCATAAAGGGACGTTAAACAAACAACTGATGGTTTTTATATTTTTTAAATTCAGATAATCTAATAAAGTTTATGTAAACAGTACTAAACTTTAATTGGGTCTCTTTTACTTTACCCACACAGTTACTTATCTCTAAAAGAGTGATTTATCCTAAAATTAAATTAATACTGTTGAAGAACAGATGATTAAAGTAATTAACTAGCTTCAAATGTAAAAAAGGGAGCGGGGTAGCCCACTGGTAAGGCAGTGGACTGCTGTGCTTGAGGTCCCGAGTTCGAATCTGACATGGCTTATGATATCTTTATTATTCGCCACAGTTCGTCTCGTGGGCCGAGAGACCCTCCTGGGGCAAACCCAGCCTCTATAAAAATTAAGGGGGAAAAACCTGGCGGTTGAGCGTGATCACGGTCAAATCACCTCCTTGCACGACCGCTGACCAAGAAACAGTACTCTTCCTTACATAGTACTGAAAAGACCCTTCATGGGTTGTAATGGTACAGGTTTTTTTTTTTCAAATGTAAAAAAAAAATGATAGTTTAATTATTCATTTAGGGGCCCAATAGGTTATGATAGTTTAATTATTCATTTAGGGGCCCAATATGCTTTATTGATTTTAAAACTACAATCAAATATACCCTCGATCTTATATCTTCTTCTGTAAACAAACTCAAATAGGTATTTGCCTAATAGGGATCTTCCGGTTCCACATTCAATTTTGTTCAATTAAGGTACACGAGACAGTCGTATCAGATTCGTTATTGACAAAAACAACTTCAGCATAGCTTAAAATGTAGGGATAATAGGTAGGTAACCTCTTATATGTATAATTTTTTTTCTTTTAAAATAGACATATGTTTTTAAATAACGGTATGATAAGTCACTAATAATATCAAAAAGTAACTGGTGTGGCTAGAGTAAAAAAGACCCCTTTAATTTTTTTGAAAATATATTATTCAATGTTTTTCACTCTTCTCTCCTATTATTATGATAACAGTTTAGGACCCTGAAGAACGTGTTCCTTACATCCCCTCGTAAATATTGGAATGATCCCTGTAATATAGCAATTTAAGGCAGACATAAAATTTAGCGCCGTAAATCTGCCGCCCACTAGTCTATTGTATTCACCAAACTTTATCAAACCCTTGAATCGCCATAAATTTTAACGCCTGCTATTAAAGCAGACTTAAGTCGGGTTTGAAATTTGCTCCCTTCAACAGAGAATTTATCTTTCTTTTCCTTTTTAAAAAATATTATTATTAGATTCTATGTAAAAATGTGAATTTTCAATGTTTTACATAGAAGGTGTTCTACATAATAGGTGTTTTTTTTATTAATTATAAACTTTTATTTACAATACAAATTTAAATTTATCAACCTCATTACTTTCGTGGAAGGTTTGAACTGCATAATTACTGATTTAGATTTCAAATTATAATGATTAAATTTACCGTTCATATTTAATTCAATACAAGAGCTATAACATTAAATTTACATAATATGTCCGGCTTTCATGCCCAGCGTTTAATTTTATATTTTCCGCATTGCAGTAACCCTGCCAGACATGTTTATCTTTTCTACGCGTTCCTCACCGTGTAGTCTCATGAATTTTGAAACAAATTTCCATGAATATTTTCAATTCAATCATTACTTATGTATTTTTTTTTTCTGATAAAATGTAGAAAAAATAAACGTTTGTTTACGTTGAAAACTGGATGTCGAAATTTTTCACCATCACAATACTTTCCCTTACTACATATTTCATATGTAGTTAAACCAAAGTAAAAAAAGTTTATCAATTTCTACAGTAAGAAATATATTACATATAAGGCACATTGCAATTATTATAAATTAAAAAAACTTTATTCTTTTTAAAACTAGGTCATTTGGCTGATTTTAATAAAATTAAATGATTTTAATATTTTTTTATATATACCTTAGATTATGAAATTACCTGAAATACTTACTTGTTAATAAATTTACAATTTTGACAAAATTATTTATGGATTAAATAATGATAGTTAAACGTAATATAAAAATATTAAATTAAGATATCGTCGAAGATATTATCAAGATAATCTTAAAGTTTTAAACATTTAATTTTGATTGGTCTTTGCTTCAATTCAGGACTATTTTCTTATAACTGATCTCAATAATATCTATCACCTAATATTTGGTTTTTCATTTCAGGAAGATTTTTTTTATTAATATATTAACTAAAAAAAAAGTAGTTTTAATAGTAGGTATACAGTAAAGCTGTCTCAAGACTTTTCTATTACTGCATGACAGTTAAGAGCTGAAAAAGGTACCTGAAGGTTTATATTTTTATTTTATCTGGCAAGATTGAAAACTTTTTTCTGATAGATTTGGAAGGCCGGGTCGTACCCGGATGCCGTCCATTACAGTTCTGATTTTCTTACAAGATAAACTTTAGTCTAATTCAAACTAGCTTATTATATGAAATATTAAAACAGTTTCTTCGTAATCTTATTAAAATTGTCCTTATATTTATGTTATTTATAACGTGATAAAAATAATTTTTTTTTCTAATCTTCATTCCATATTTTTTTTTTACAATCTTATTTGAATTTTATGATTCACTTCCACTCAACTAGCAACTTTAAAATAAAGCTATACCTATTGAAAACCATTTAATGTTTTTTGGATAAAATTTTTGAAGAATTACTAGATAAATAATATTAAGTTTATTCAATAAATTATCCTGCCATATTTATGGAGTGGTTATATAATTATGAACGTTTATTATTAATATACCAATCTAATATATAGTGTATATCTCCTATTTTTAATGTGCAGTAAAACAGAGAAATAGGCTTTAATAACTGTTGAAACATATTTTCCTTGAGTACTTTCCGCCTCTGATAGTCCTTTTTATTACAGTAATTTTAGTAAATGAAATTTACTGCAATTATTTTATTCAAACATAATTTAGCCGGGCTCTGCTATAAATAGAACATTGAAAATCCTGTTAAGCTTTTTGGTCTGATCATAATCCGGTAATGACCGCTGTTATCTGCTCAGTAATTTTTAGCTTAGAAGGCAAAAAAATTAATTAAAGTTTATTAAAAGGTGTTACTTCTTATTAAGTATATATTATTTTTTTTTTTAATAAGGATTTAAAAAATGAATTATTTTTTACGGGCGCAAAATGGTTTTCTCTCTTTATTAATTTCCTTTAAATCAATTAACAAACATCATAAAGAAATTTTTTTTATTAAATTTTTATGTGAGGGAAGCCAAGGAAGGCCCTGGGCTGTTTTGGCCTATAAAGTAAAATAAGGTATAAGTTGGTATAAGAAAAGCTTTTACAAGTTTGTTGTAGTAAGATTTATCCCTTACATACATTGTGTTCCTACGGAGAAACACATCCATTTTTTCTTTTTTTTATCGTGGCACCTCAATGTAATGAAATTGTCCCTCATTGTTAGTAAAACATTAATTCTTCTTGTAAACGCAGAGATTTATGTTCCGAAAGCCATTTCATACCGAATTTCATGTTTTATTTATGTTTTTAATTGATAAGATGGAATTTTATAGTTCGTGACTTTTTTTTAGTTGTTCTATTGTTTCAAAGTTCTGTTTTGATTTTCCTGGAAATAATTGGATTATTTTAACTCCATTCATTTTTAACGAACAAAGAGAAACGTAAGAGTGTTATTTTTTTCAATTTATCGAGTATTTTAGTAAAATTTAAATTTCTCGAAATGTTGTATTTCCAAATTTTATGAATAAAATCAACTATAATAAATGTTTTATAATTTATTCGAAAATATGATTGATTCTTTATAATTTTTTTTTAACCGACTTCGAAAGAAGAGGTTACTCAATTCGATATATATCTATGGGTATTTTTAGGTAGCTCGACACCTCTAGGAACACAGATGTATGTATGTAAAAAATAAGTACTGATGACAATATTTCCCAAAGAAAAAACATTGTCATTGTGGAAAAGAGATTTATGTGTTTCCTTCCCAATGAAACATTGGTCTTTTAAAAAAAATATGTTCACATCTAGTCTAAGTAGGAAGTGTGCTGAAAGTGGTGCGATGCACGCACAGACGAACGTAGTAGAGTGCGACCTGGGCAGGTTGACTTTTTTTCGCGACGGACCCACGGAATAAATATCGTCATTCCCTCTATGAAGCAGGATAAAATATTTGGTTACAACTGTAGTGTGGCTATATGGCCGAGAAGGGGTACCGAACAAAATAAAAAAAAAACACTTCAAAAACCAGAACCCAGTACAAAATGCATTCAAAATGTTTATAAAAAAAAAACACCTTGACATTTTTCTCAAAACCAACATATGGCTTTATACATTTTTCCCCGTCATAAAAGTAAAAGTATGAAATAAAAATTATTTTTCAAAGAAAAAAAAAATTAAACCGAATTCGAAAACAAGGAACTAGTAAAAATAAATGCACTAAAAAGTATGAAATAATTACCTTCTGATCTTTATGAATACACAGAAAATTGAAAATGGTATAAAAGCGAATAAGATGCAATAAAAATAATAATTTTATTTTAATTTATACGAACTGTTAGTAAAAATTATTAAATTGAAAATTAAATAGGTACGATGTTCACTACGACATAATCTTTTCGGAGGAGGCGTTTCTGTGACTAGAAATTAAAAATTTCTACATTAGAAATTATTAAAATCCTAAAAAATTTCTAAATGCATCTTCTCTTCCCATCTATTGATTTCAAATTCTACCGTTTTCTAATGAAATCTTAAAGTTACTGATAACATGTCATTTAGAAGATTTTCCATTTTACTGATTACTATTTCATTAGAAAATTTATATCATTATTATATACATTTAAAATTTATATATGTCTATTGATAACAATCATATTGTAATTATTTCATAAATTTTAGTGATTTATTTTTACTGGTTTCTAGTTTTCGAAGTCGGTTTATTTTTTTGTTGTGTTTTCAAAATGTTTACTAAAGTTTTAAGATTTAAAATCTTCAAATACTTTAATCGAACACTTATAATTAAACATATAACACTTTTAAGTTACCTTTTAGTGGAGGAATATGTTGACATGATTGCTCTCTGTTTATTTACTCTGGAATTTTACGTAATGGATACGTTTGCTTAAGTAAATATTTAAATAACTAAAATCAAGAAAGAAATTAAAGTAAATGTCATAAAGAAATTCAACATTTAAAAGGAGGGCAAGGGGGGACCTTATCATGCGAAGTTGCATGTCAGAAGACTTTTCATGCCCAATTCCACTTTATAAAGATTAAATATCGGTAAATAACGCGTTAAGTAAGCTTTATGCTTGTTTTAAACTTCAAAAAATGTTTTGTCTCCCTACAAAAATATCCTCAGACTTCTTGATTAATAAACCTTATCTTGTGTGCAAATTAATTTTCTATCACACTGGTCGAGTGAAGCATCGTTTTTTCATAGTTTCTATACTTCTAAATTAATTTTAATTGAGACTATTACATATAATACAATTTGAAACTTATTTAATTGTACCATTTCTCTTATTTATCATTTTACCACAGAATGGCGTTCTGCTTCTATAACCTGTTATAACTTTCGACCTGTTTAATGATCGTCGTGGGAACGGTCTCATTGGATTTAAATACATGATCTGACTGTCTCAAAATAAAGTATCACATCTCCCCCCATTTCAACCCATTCTCAACGGTGATTTCACTCCTTTAATTTGGGTGAACTCTGCACATCCCGAATCTCACTCTTATGACGAAGTGACCATAATTTCATGAATGTAAAAAATCTTATCAATACATGGACAATTTTTCTTATCAATTACAGCACAAAAAAGTAAGAAATGCTATCTAATAAAATAATTGGTGAATTAGAACAATCTTCCAGTAAATGTAGTTATTTAAATTATCAGTAATCTTCCTTATAAAATAAATAGACTACTTCACACTATTATATTATAGAAGTAATAAATGATTTTATGAGTGTTAGTGAGAAAAAGAAAAAAAATCATACAGTATAACCCGAGCTTATTTATGTTATTAAAATCTATGTTTTCGATGTAATTAAAAATTATTAAAGTCCTGATTTTTTTTTAATTTCTTTATTTTTTTTTTCACCACCAAATCAAGGATAAATATTTGTTTAAGTAGAAATAGATTATATCAATTTTGTGTGATGCTATTTGAATTTTTTTTTTTTTTTTTTTTTTGTTAGAATAAGTATTCAAAGATTAAATAGATTTGCATTAAAAAGATGAAATGAAAAATATACTGAATTAGAATAAAGGTGGAATATTAGAATAATGGATAGGAAAAGCAAGAGAGAAAATCCAATTATAAAAGGTAGAAGCCCGCGAATGAAAGGAATTCTTGAATAATAAATGATGCCTTGTTCAAAAAAAAGTGTTATAGAGATGTCTTCAGCGTTGATATTACCTTCCACAAAGCTTTTTTTCTTTATTTAATTTTATAACAGCGCCTTGCAAATTATTCTTTTATGATTTATTGATCTTTAAATCTTTTAATTTTGAATTTTTAAATTCAAATAATATATATTTTGACGTGAAACAAAAAACAAGATGAATATTTCTGTTACATCTCATTAGAACCTTGGCTCGTGAGAATAATTGCTATAAGTAAAGTAATCAGAATAATAATCTGATACTTAAAAGTCATATTGTGGGAGATACTTAATGGTCATAGTAAACATACAATATTATACTGAATAAAATAAACACTCTATAAGTCGAAATAAAATACGATATATAAATAAATATAATAAATAAATAAATATAATACGATAACGAACTACTTACAACTAAAACTATAACTGAATTTAAAAGGCTCTAACTTTGATACTATTATACTATCTAATTTTATTGATCTCTTTTTACTTTCACTTACCTATATATGAAATATATAGTAAGTGGAAGTATTGCGATAGTGAAAATTTTCGACTTCCGGTTTTCAACGGAAATACACGTTTTGGGACCCCCTGAGTCGAAATAACCAAGTCCCGCGAAATGGTGTGTGTGTGTGTGTGTGTGTGTGTGTGTGTGTGTGTGTGTGTGTGTGTGTGTATGTGAACAGACTAGCTCAAAAACTATAAACCGTGGGAACCTGAAATTGGGTATTTAGTGTAGGTATATGCCCGCGATGTGACAGCAAAAATTTCATCAAAATTGCTCAAAGGGAGGGGGTACTTTATTTAATAACTTTTTACGTTTTTTTTTCGATTTTCTCAAAAACGGCTCTAACGATTTTGATTAAACTGAGTATTTGATCGGTTTATATTCCCGAAATATGACTGTAAAAATTTCATCAAAATTGATTAACCGGAGGGGGGACTTTACTTAATAAATTTTGTATCATTTTCACGTGTTTTTTTTATTTACTCAAAAACGATTTTAACGATTTTGATCAAACTTGGTATTTGATGTATTTATATGCCCGAGATATGACTGTAAAAATTTCATCAAAATTGATCTACGGGAGGGGGGACTTTACTTAATAAATTTTGTATCATTTTCACGGGGTTTTTTTATTTACTCAAAAACGGCTTTAACGATTAACAAAAATAAGATATGAATGTAGAAAAATGTGTGACTTTGGGAAATGATAATTAGCAAAACACGTCAATTTCTAATCTAAGTAAGTTGGTAAGTGAAAGTTGTGTGTTGCGCGCACGCACCAGATTTTTTACTTTTCAACTTTGTAGGGATTCGTTGATCAGAGGCCTATCATATTTGTGGAAAAAAAGCTATAGTTTTTTAATTATGCCGAAATAAATTTTCTTTTCTCCATTGCTCTTCTTACGATTCCTGGGGGTTTGAAAATCCTGGTATCAAATCATTAAGAAATTTATGACGTATTGACTATAAATAAAAAAATAAAAATATGGGATCACCTGTGGTGTAGTGGTTAGCATGGCAACCAACTATACTATAGGTGGCGGTTTCGCGTCCCGAGGTGGCCTTAGGATTTTTTAATGGGAGTAAAAAAAAACCTTGGCCATGCCGTCCCTCGGATAGGACATAAAATGGAGGCCCCGAGCCTGCACGATGTGAGGTGCTCGTTAAAGATCCCTATCCTAATTATACCTGGGTAGGCAAAATTTAGGACTCCCACTATAGCATCGTCCGATTAGCCTTAATAGCATACGTTAAACAAACGAAAAAAAATATAAAAATAAAAACATTTCATGAATATAAAAGAAAAATATTAAATAAACTTTAACAAATTAATTTTTTTGTTCACTTTTATAAAAATACTAAAACATTAAAATGACCAAAGGAGTTGAAGGATCTTGTTGTTTGTAAGATAAATAATACAGTACATACATTAAATTTAAAAGTGATACTTTATTTATAAATTGTGAAAATAACAAATATTTTTGTTTCGATTTTTTAGTTCAATAATAAATTCCTCTAATCCTGATAGAGATTTACAAGGAAAGTAGGTAAAAAATATTTAATACTGAACCGCTGTGATTATAAAGTGAATTTGTAACAGGCGGCGGTATAATTGTATCAACCGAACGGCAACAAGTTTGAATATCTTCTGTTAAATAGTTGAAAATCGATAAACAACTTGGTTCCCCCCAAATCCCCCCTCCTCACCCCCTCACCAACTACACCCTCCTTTCGTTCCTCAACTCAATTCCACCTTCCCTTTTCCATTTATACTAACAGTTTGTTTTATATATATATATATAAATATCTCATAAAAACTCTATATATATATATATATATATATATATATATATATATAAAATTGTATATATTCATAAAGGGCTTCCTTTATATTTCCTTTATTAGTCCCAACTATTGAGTAAATTTATCCTTTAGACGCTCAAGCTTAGGGAATAGTAGATTATATTTGCTTGTCAAGGGCATCTAAGGAGCGTATATATCAATATAAAAAATACCTGATTAAATTCATAACCATACCTGTTTCTTTATTTAATATCACTTTATGCTACTGTGTCTAGGACTTCGCTCCTGTGCCAATTATAAACTTTGTCTATCCAGTTATAATGCAGGTAGGAATCTTTAAGGACTTCTTGACATCTCAGGACCACCATTTTATATCCCCTCCGAAGGACGGCATAACGGAGGAATTCACCCTGTTTCAGTAATCTTAAGCTGTTAAAAATACCAAGTAGGGGGTCACCTGTGGTGTAGTGGTTAGCATAGAAAACTAAAATAATAAAGGTCGCGAGTTCGCGTCCCGAGGTGGCCCTAGGATTTTTTAATGGGAGTAAAAGTTCCTTGTCTATGCTGTCCCTCGGGTAGGACGTAACATGGAGGTCCCGAGCCTGAACGATGTCAGGTTAAAGATCCCTATCCTAATTATACCTGGATAGGCAAAATTTAGGACTCTCATAGTAGCATCGTTCGATTAGCCTTAGTGGCATAAAGTGACGTTAAAACAAACAGTTGGGAACAGTATTAGGGTCTGGCCACACATGTCCGCACCGGATCCGCACCGTAGCAATAATATAGGTTATGTTCAGAATATTTTTAATTTAACTTACATATTTCCTTTAGTTATGCCTAAAGTTCAGGCCACAGATGTCAGACACAGGCCACTTTAGGCATAACTAAAGGTAATATGTAAGTTAAATTAAAAATATTCTGAACATAACCTATATTATTGCTACGGTGCGGATCCGGTGCGGACATGTGTGGCCAGACCTTTAAGGTTAGATTATACTTTCCGTTTCACTATATGTGATTTGTACTCTTATGAAACGATAAATAGAACCAAGTAAAAACTCTAACATTAATAATATTAATAGTATTAGTTTATAATTTTTCATGAAACAGGTTCCTGGCGGTACTATTAAAGTTGTTATCTCTATTACAGTAGTTTATGTGAAAGACTTTTTATCTTTAATTTCAGTTGGGATGATAAATATTTTTTTATGGAATTCGAGGACTTTTCAAGTTCTAATGTTTACAGTAAAAAATATTTTTTTTTTTTTTTTTAAATTCTTCTTTCCTTCGCGTAACCTTTTCCCTGATTAGATTTTACTTTGGATTATGCGCTGATCTTTATGCTATGAATGTAATCTTCAAAGTGTTGGCTTGTTGTTTTCACGAAATATTATATTTACTAGATATTATAAATAAATAAATTAAATAAATAAATTCTTTATTTATTTGTTCTGGGACAAGTGTCCCTTAAGAACAAATTTAAATAGTATACAAAGGGGGCTTTAGAGCCTTAAAGTTTAAATAAACAAATTAAAATGATACAAATTAAAATAACTAAAAATAATTAGGGAACCTCTAGTTTAAAAGGAGAAAATAAAATACACATTAAATATTTGTTCAGGCGAAAGAAAATAGTTTTCACATCTAATAATATATACATATTTACACATTTATTTACAGATTGGTTAAATAGTATTTATATTTTCTTAAAGGAGGAAAAAAAAGACAGATAATAATAAAAAAAATAAAATATATAAGGAAAATGAGAACTTCCATTGGTTTAAAAACGACGCTGGATGGCTATGAAGTGATGATATAGATGGGATTTAAAGGTGGAGAGGGTATTGGAATTACGGATGAAAGTTGGAATGGAATTCCATAAAGAGGTGGGCCGGATAATGAAAGATCTATCAAAAGCTGACGTATAAAGATCTAAAGGCCTAGAGCGGGTATTGCGGGAATGTACCGAGGATTTAGGATGAAGGAGTTTCATTATTATATATAAATATTATTAGCGAAATTCTCATCTAAAACATATAAGATCATATTGAAGTGTTATTCAATAGCAGAAAATAATCAACAGATTTTGCCCTTAGCGATTATTCTATTGAGTGAGGGCTTCCTTTATATTTCCTTGTTCTTTTAAAAGAAATAAAAAAACATTTTAATTTAAAAACATTTTATATTGAAAAGTACCTACATTTATATTGAAATTTTTATTTTAAATATAAATAAATGTAAACGAAGAAAAGCTTGTTATACTTGTTCTTTGAAGATGGCTTTCAATTTAACTGAAAGAAAAAAGTTTTTATTTATTTTTTTTCTCATTAATATGTTAATGTTTTCTAAAGGAAAACGGAAAATAAATTTAGAGAAAGAGTGTAATGGCTTAGATTGTAAAATCTATTTTAGTTTCCAAGTCTGAGGCATTTATTTAAGGTTAAGCTAGGAGCATTTCCTTATTTTGATTTGGAATCCTAAACACGTAGGAGTCGTATATTTTTCTTTCCTTTTATGCCCCTTTCCTACGGCCCTTTTCTCTCTCACTCTCTCTCTCTCTCTCTCTCTCTCTCTCTCTCTCTCTCTTTCATCTAAAAGAGTTTTCCCTCCGTACACCCTTTAAAATAACTTCCCCCTCAGACCATGATAAACAGCTTTGATAACGCCTACATCTCCCATGGTTAAAACGTTGTTGGAATTTATTTTGCTTTGATTTTGTATTTTCTCCTTGGTATGGAATTAATGTATTGGGTCATAAATCACTTATGTTACAGTATATATTTTGTTTTCATTATTAAAAATAATAAAAAAAAGTAAATAGGGTAAAGCGTACAGTTATTGACTCCCTTAAGACTACATCTTTGGTGAAATTAAAAATAATACTTTTTATGAAGGGATCAAATTGAAACTTCCTATAGCTCCTCTTTATCTATCCTTACAAAGAGTCAAGAGGTATTGGAGTTGGAAGTCATTTGATGGAAAAGTATATTGTTCGGTTGAAAACGTGTTCCTGTTAATTTTAAGACGTTATTATTTAAAAGTTGACTTGATTCCTTATTAATGAAAATACCAACAGATTTTACGCTCGGATGCCGTAGAAAATCCCAATGTCAGTTTTGAGGATCAGCCTCTTAGAAGTTTGTACAACTATATTCAGATCATAATAATTAATAAGTAGCCTGATATCAAACATAAATTTTTATGTTCTTAGACCCACCTTTTTAGTTTCGTTGTTTCATATTAATCTGCATTTTAGGACAACAGCTAAAATGTTCATAAAATTTATTTTTTATTTTTTTCTCCTATAGATATGACCTTTTGAATATGAAATAATAATATAAATAATAAATAAATAAAAATAATAAAACAATAATAATATAAGTAATAAATAAATAAGTTATAATAAAACTAAAATACCCATAAGTAACAACTTATAGTAACATATATATTGTACCCAATATAAAATAAAAAAGATTTTATAAAATAAAAAATTAAACCGACTTCGAAAACTAGGAACCAGTAAAAATAGATGCACTGAAAAGTATGAAATAATTATCTTCTGATATTTATGAATACGCTGCAAAATTGAAAATGGTATGAAAAGCGGAAAAATGTATTAAAACGGATAATTGTATTTTCATTAGTAGGAATACATACTAAATGTTAATAAAAATTATTAAATTAAGATATTAAATACCATGTTCAATACATCACAATATTTTCGGAGGCGGCGCAAAATAGAAAATATACAGAGAATTTTAAGATTTTCATAATTTTTAGTGTTAACAATTTATAACTATTAACCCGAAAAGATTATGATGAATTGAACATGGTATCAAATATATTAATTTAATAATTTTTATTAACAGTTAGTATGTATTCGTACTAATGAAAATAAAATTATCCGTTTTAATACATTTTTACGCTTTTCATACCATTTTCAATTTTGCAGCGTATTCATAAATACCAGAAGGTAATTATTTCATACTTTTCAGTGCATTTATTTTTACTGGTTCCTAGTTTTCGAAGTCGGTTTAATTTTTTATTTTATAAAATCTTTTTTATTTCATACTTTTTAGTGGCGGGAGATAATTTATAGAAAGCAATACGTTGATTTCTAAAAAAATTCGATGGGTTTTTTTTTTTTTTTTTTTTTTTTTTTTTTTTTATACAGATTTTAAGTGCATTTTGAACTGATTCCTGCTTTTCGAAGTCGATTTTTTTTTATATATTTATTTTTATTGGGTACCCCTCTTCTGACGCTATAAGTGAGTTTGGTTCATTAGTTGGTTGTTCTATCCATGGTGGGAAGGACGAGTCTATTCCGTGGGCCCTTCGCATTATAAAAGTCAGCCCGCCCCGGTAGCGCTATACCACATTCGTCTATCCCGCGCCTTTAGATTATAATTATATCAATTTTAATCAACTTTCTATTATTATAGTCACCTTTTCAATTTTATGAATATGTACAAAAAATTGAAAATCGTTTGCGGTGCGTTTCACCTTTCAACACGATGCCTACTTTGATTTTTTGTAAGGACCAATGTTCCATCGGGAAGACACATTAAACTTTTTTTCCACAATGACAATCTTTTTCCTTTGCGGAATATTGACCTCGGTACTTGTTAATTGCATTCATACATCTGTGTTCCGAGAGAAAGTTTTGCTCCGCTGTAACATGAATTCGGCCATTGCAAGATGCCGTAGGTACGCCATTGAACAGTTAAGATTTTGGCCGTTTTTCGACAAGTTTTATTGGGAAATATAATACACAACATATGCATTTGTTATTTTGGTATCTGATAATATGACTGCCTCAAAATGGAAGAAATTCCTGATAAATGACTACCTTTAAGATTTTCGTGTCTAGACTCTCTTATCGAGTGGATCCAGCTAGCACAATTCACCATCATAGATGGAAGAAAATAATATTGAAATTTTTTAGCAGGAAGTATTTATTTCATGACTGGACATATACTCGTACATTACATTTTTCTTAATTTTCAAACCACATTTAACTTTCGTAGGAGAAGTATCACCCAGAGCCATGGGTGTTAGTATGGGCAGTATAGGGCTTCAGTGGAAGCCTAGAAGTCCCGAAAAAAAACATTTAAGCTTAGTTAATAGTTTATCGTTTTCTCAAAATCAATAATTTGGCACTTACAGCGATTTTCATCCAAACACCTCAATAGTTGCAGAAACATAATTAAAAACCGATAATAGTAATCTAGATAACATAACAAAAGTGTCACTCCAGAGTAAAGAATCTGTACAAGATTTTATGATTACATTGTATGATAATATTTGTATAATAATATTAGCAGTCAGAGATGTCTGAATCCTTTGCTAAGGCCACTTAATCAACTGAAAATGGGCTTTTCCAGGAAGTATTGAATTCCATTTTAATGTGCATAGCGAGTGGAAGTCGGAAATCAAAATCTAATTTAAAACAATAACGGCTACGATTTTACGAATCTGCTTTTAAAAGGGTTATTAATGCTCGGCCTTTCTTTTAATTATATGAATTTTGAGGTTTTATGATTATGCTATCCATCCGTCGTTTAGACATACATTTAGGATTTTTTACTGTTATCGGTGTTTAATGTGTTTTAATCTCCTTAAATCTATAAAAGGTTTCGTTCCAATTGGTCCATCCATCTTGGAGTAATCAGTGGACATACGTAGAAAAAAAAAAATCTGGTGCGTGCGCGCAACACACAACTTTCACTTACCAACTTACTTAGATTAGTAATTGACGTGTTTTGCTAAATATCATTTCCCAAAGTCACACATTTTTCTACATTCATATCTTATTTTTGTTAATCGTTAAAGCCGTTTTTGAGTAAATAAAAAACCCCGTGAAAATGATACAAAATTTATTAAGTAAAGTCCCCCCTCCCGTAGATCAATTTTGATGAAATTTTTACAGTCATATCTCGGGCATATAAGTACATCAAATACCAAGTTTGATCAAAATCGTTAAAACCGTTTTTGAGTAAATAAATAAAACACGTGAAAATGATACAAAATTTATTAAGTAAAGTCCCCCCTCCAGTAGATCAATTTTGATGAAATTTTTACAGTCATATCTCGGGCATATAAATACATCAAATACCAAGTTTGATCAAAATCGTTAAAATCGTTTTTGAATAAATAAAAAAAACACGTGAAAATGTTACAAAATTTAATAAGTAAAGTCCCCCCTCCGGTTGATCAATTGTGATGAAATGTTGATTATCACATCTCTGGCATATAAATACATCAAATACCAAGTTTGATCAAAATCGTTAAAACCGTTTTTGAGTAAATAAAAAAAACATGTGAAAATGATACAAAATTTATTAAGTAAAGTCCCCCCTCCGGTTGATCAATTTTGATGAAATTTTTACAATCATATTTCAGGCATATAAATAGATCAAATACTCAGTTTAATCAAAATCGTTAGAGCCGTTTTTGAGAAAATCGAAAAAAACTTAAAAAGTTATTAAATAAAGTACCCCCTCCCTTTGAGCAATTTTGATGAAATTTTTACAGTCATATTTCAGGCATATAAATAGATCAAATACTCAGTTTAATCAAAATCGTTAGAGCCGTTTTTGAGAAAATCGAAAAAAACTTAAAAAGTTATTAAATAAAGTACCCCCTCCCTTTGAGCAAATTTGATGAAATTTTTGCTGTCACATCGCGGGCTTATACATACTCTAAATACCCAATTTCAGGTTCGCACGGTTTATAGTTTTTGAGCTAGTCTGTTCACACACACACACACAGACACACAGACACACACACACACACACACAGACCATTTCGCGGGACTTGGTTATTTTGATTCAGGGGATCCCACAACGTGTATTTCCGTTGAAAACCGGAAGTCGAAAATTTTCACGATCGTAATACTTCCACTTAATATATATTTCATATATAGGTAAGTGAAAGTAAAAATCTGGTGCGTACCCGTAGTACCTTTACCGTAGTACCCCCTCCCTTTGAGCAAATTTGATGAAATCTTTGCTGTCACATCGCGGGCATATACGTACACTAAATACCCAATTTCAGGTTCGCACGGTTTATAATTTTTGAGCTAGTCTGTTCACACACACACACACACACACACACACACACACACACACACACACACACACACACACACACACACACACACACACACACACACACACACACACACACACACACACACACACACACACACACACACACACACACACACACACACACACACGCACGCACGCACGCACACACACACACACACACACACAGACCATTTCGCGGGACTTGGTTAATTGGACTCAGGGGACCCCAAAACGTGTATTTCCGTTAAAAACCGGAAGTCGAAATTTTTCACGATCGCAATACTTCCACTTACTATATATTTCATATATAGGTAAGTGAAAATGAAAAAGGCACATACGTATCGAATTGAGTAACCTCCTCTTTCGAAGTCGGTTAAAAATGGATATTATTCCTATTCAAAATGAGATATTCCATCATTTTTACCTCTAATTCAATTATGTGAATTAATTGTGATGGTTTTGGGTCACCCTACTTCAAGAGGACGTTACTGACTTCGGATAACCGATTTTAATACCTTTTTTTTTACTTTCACTTACCTATATATGAAATATATAGTAAGTGGAAGTATTGCGATCGTGAAAATTTTCGACTTCCGGTTTTCAACGGAAATACACGTTGGGGTCCCCTGAGTCAAAATAACCAAGTCCCGCGAAATGGTCTGTGTGTGTGTGTGTGTGTGTGTGTGTGTGTGTGTGTGTGTGTGTGTGTGTGTGTGTGTGTGTGTGTGTGTGAACAGACTAGCTCAAAAACTATAAACCGGGCGAACCTGAAATTGGGTATTTAGTGCATGTATATGCCCGCGATGTGACAGCAAAAATTTCATCGAAATTGCTCAAAGGGAGGGGGTACTTTATTTAATAACTTTTTAAGTTTTTTTCGATTTTCTCAAAAACGGCTCCAACGATTTTGATTAAACTGAGTATTTGATCTATTTATATGCCCGAGATACGACTGTAAAAATTTCATCAAAATTGATCAACCGGAGGGGGTAGTTTACTTAATAAATTGTGTCCCACTTTTATGTGTTTTTTTTTTTCATTTACCCAAAAACGGCTTTAATGATTTCGATCAAACTTGGTATTTAGTATATATATGTGCCCACGATGTGACAGTAAAAATTTCATCAAAATTGATCAATTTGAGGGGGCACTTTACTGAATAAATGATGTCTCATTTTCACGTGTTTTTTTTATTTACTCAAAAACGGTTTTCACGATTTTGATCAAACTGAGTATTTGATGTATTAATATGCCCGAGATATGACTGTAAAAAGTTCATCAACATTGATCAAATGGAGGAGGTACGTTACTTAATAAATTTTGTATCATTTTCACGTGTGTTTTAAATTACTCATAAAAGGAAAAAATAAGAAATGAATGTGGAAAGATTTGTGACTTTGTGAAGTGGCAATTAACAAAACACGTCAATTTCTAATCTAAATAAGTTGTGTGTGGTAAGTGAAAGTTGTGTGTTGCGCGCACGCACCAGATTTTTTTGGAAACAACTGGTCGAGGCATATTAGGTACATCGCTAACTCCTTTCGACAACGTCATATCTCAAAAATCAAATTCTAGTTATGACTGTTTTTGAATCGCCGAAAGAGTAGTTAATCCTTGCTGGGTCATCAAATTTTTAACTCGACCCAAGCGACATCTATGAAATTTGTAACAGAATAATTAATCAAAATAAACTGTAATAATAAATTTTAAAAAAAATTATATTTTGATCTTCATACAGCGAAAAAAAAGTATTTATTATCTAAAGCGATCTAATGCATAACACAAAGTAAAACGGAGGCTTATTCTAATTATAATTTTTATATTCCTCTCCTGAAAAATCATGTTTTATGAGATATTATTTGTTATTTTATTGGTATTATAATTTTATAAAAAAAAATAAAAAAAACAAAAAAATGGATAAGATTTTACATTAGTATATTAATTTTCAACACCAGACTCACATGTATTCTATTAAGGTGTAAATAATATTTTGTTGTATAAATGCTTTCATACAAGTTTTGCGTCTTTTAAACATATTATTATTATTATAAAAATATTTTAATTAAATTATTCTCGCCTCTTAATATGCCTCTAAATATATTTGTATTACTTATACTTATGATAAAAATAAATATAATTTAAAAAGATTTAATTCTAAGTTGCACAGCCAAACTATTCTGTCTTTGGGGTTCTTGACCTGGGGTCTAAGACCTGAGTTCGTGTATAAATGTCGACGAGTCCATGAATTTCCTGGACTTTTTATTTGCATTTAATCTTTCAAAGAGCTATATAAAATTCTTTTTATTAAATTTAATTCTTTTCTTTTTATGTTTTACCGTTTATGTATTTATAAATGTGTCAGTTTTATCATTCATGGAGGTATTTAGGAATTGTAAATATAATTTTTTTAAAAATTAATTAGTTTTTAACAAATACGAATATATTTAAATTATTTCTTAATAGTACCATTCAACATTGCGTTTAATAATCTAAAAAAAAAAATTAAAGAAATATGATTCGCCGGAAAATCTTTGTAGAGTCATAACTTCGGCCAGTATTGTTTATATTGGCAAAAGTGAAATAATATTTTTTACTTCACAAAATTTCAAATTTTGTACTTTTAAAAATTCTAAAAACTATTTTGAAATCATAATAGAGCTAATAATTAAGAATTGGAACTAGATCACCAAAGGAGGATACATTTTCTGGCTATTCAAACTCCAGTCCGCAAGAACAGGTTGGAAAAGCTTATTGTGTCTGTTGCCCGTTCACTTGCTCGGTATTCGCCGCAGGAAGGCATTTCACTTTTATGGCCAAAGTCAAAGACAGCATTCTAACTGAGTGTGTTAAGGAAAAACTGTAGCATCACTACCCACGAAGGGTCTTGGGTTCATTACTGTGTACGGAAGTACCTTGGGCATTGGGGATCGCAACCCTATATAATTTGGGACAAATGTAAATTAAAAAAAATTAAATCGACCACAAATCGATTGCCTACAGTTGCAGAAAATAAATTAGGCTTCTAAAATATTGATTAAATTATTACTATTGTTAAAAATATAATTTTAAAAATGTGGCCTATAATTTTGACGCAATAAATTTGTATTTTGTTTTCAATGTCAATAAAATTTATTGCTCTATTGTTAGCCCATATTCATTAATTGAACTCCAATTCCAATTCTGACCCATTATTAAAATAACTTAAGTTTAACGTATTCTTATGCAATTTTAAAATAAGCAGGGCGGCATATGATTTTGTTGCTTAATGGATTTATGATGCCTAGGCCATATCGTTGTGAAACTGATTCTTGGAAAGGTAAATATTCTGGAAGGCGATTAGTTTCACGTGCTTTTGTCATAATTAATCACGTCTTCATATTCATAGGATTCGTTGAATTTAGCCTGATTTCAGTTCCCTGAATAAATTAAATGAAAGTGGATTGTTCCAAGAATTTCTCGAAAAGCCTTTATATAATAATTCATACAATACATTTTAAAAATATGAAATACCCGATTGACTCAAGCGCACCTCATTACAAGAGATACACCCACCCCGTTGTGCTCCAAACGTAATAATAGTCTAACCGTTAGACATATTTTCGAAGAATGCTATTACTATAAACAAGTATTGAACAACCTCAAAATACCATCCGATATTAAAATTGCAATAGGCGATAACGAATCTGAAATAGAAAAAGTAATCAATCAAATTCATTACAAAATACAAATTAATAACCGATATCTAATTAGCTACCTTTCCTACACCTCTACAGATCCATGATAGATATCTCCACATCGTGTCACCTCCCTACTTTACTGTTTCTGTTTATTAATGTTTCTTAATATTTATTTATTTATTTTTTCATCATATAAATATATTTTAAATTTTAATTACTATCTTATAATTAATTTCTTTTAATATTATTATTTTATTTATATTTTACATATCGTGTTGAGCCTCTCTTATCCAAAAATGTCTCAGGGCGTTGATGACCTAGACGTTGTACGCCTATAAACCTAAATCAACAAACAAACAAAAATATGAAATTATTTTTAGCTTAATAATATAATAGTAGAAATGTGCTTTCGGAAAATAATGGCATTATAAGATGTTATTCTCCTTGAGGTCTCATTGGAGATGTAAATCTATACACTTTTTTTTTTAATATTATGAATCCTCACAATACCACTTATGACCGAATATTTCTTTCTTTCTGGCTTGGCTTGGATACGGCCTCTGGTGAGGAACTGGCAGCGTACCGCGCTAATTACGCGAAAGAACAACCCGGCCAAGGCCAAAATAAAATTATTAAAAAAAAAGTAATCCAGGAGAAAAAAAAAATTAATATTAATATATGCATTTTAAAAATGCTGAAAGGTCAGTAGATCCTACTATTTGGGCGAATAGTCTAACCCCCGTATAAATTAGGAAACAATTGTGAGATCAGGGATAGATCAGTACGGCCCCTAGTGGCGCATTAGCAATGTTAAAACATTCAATGCTGTATAATTATAAAAGACGTGTCATGGGGCACTTTAGCGTGCTCATAAAGTATTTATTTCTTTGAAGAGGAAACAGTTTGGGAGGGGGGGGGGGCGCGTGGTCAAAATAAATAGCAATGATATGTAAGTAACACATATTTAATTGTGCCAACGTTTCGACCCAAATTATAGGTCCTCATCTCGGCTCTTTGCCTGGTGGCGTCAATTTGCTATTTATTTACTCCTTAATATGTTTAAGCTACTTTGACAACAACAGCCAAAGAGCCCTGATGAGGACCTATAATTTGGGTCGAAACATTGGCAGAATAAAATTCCTCTTCATTATATCTACGGTCAACTCTCCTCTACAATTTTTTATTTTTTTATCGTACGTTAATTTTTTTAACGTACAATTATTTATTTTTTTATCATACCCCCTCCCCTTATCGATATAGATGTCTAAAACGGTTTGTTCTGATTAAAATCTCAATCTTTACGCCTCCAGTTGCTTCTCCCTATCACTGACCGCACCGTCTCTTTCGGGCATTTATACTTTATAATTTTGTACTCGATTCCTTCAGTTTGTTTTATATTTGTTATAAAATATTATTGAAATGTTGGAAACTGAAAGATTTCCATAGTAATTTTTTTTTTTTTGTTATATTCTGGAAAATAAATTTTGTAATTTACTGTATATTTATTGTGATCTGAAACCAAAAAAGATGTGTTTGTTAGTACTTGACTCCTTCAGTTAGTTTTATAAACGTACGAGTATAAATATTATTGAAATGTAGGAAACTAAAAGAATTCCACAGTACTTTTTTTTTTTTGTTATATTCTGGAAAATAAATTTTGTAATTTACTGTATATTTATTGTGATCTGAAACCAAAAAAGATGTGTTTGTTATTACTTGACTCCTTCAGTTAGTTTTATATATGTATAAATATTATTCAAATGTAGGAAACTAAAAGATTTCCATAGTACTTTTCTTTTTTTTTTTGTTATATTCTGGAAAATAAATTTTATGATTTACGGTATATTTATTGAGATCTGAAACCAAAAAAGATGTGTTTGTTAGTACTTGACTCCTTCAGTTAGCTTTATAAACGTATAAATATTATTGAAATGTAGGAAACTAAAAGAATTCCACAGTACTTTTTTTTTTTTTTTTGTTATATCCTGGAAAATAATAATTTATGATTTACGGTATATTTATTGTGACTTGAAACCATAAAAGAGGTGTTTATTAGTTAAGTTGTATAAGTCCTACAACTGCAAGGAAAGGTTAAAGTTTTGTATTATTGCGTGATCAAATGTATGAAATGTGGTTCCTTAATACCATAAGTAGTGTATAAGAAGCGATCGCTTTTGTGTTGGATTAACCTTGGAAAACGTAGTATACGGTTGCTTTTGAGTCACTGCTAGTTACTGTTTTGTAACATTGTTGTTATTTGATTTCCAATTGTTTGTTTGACATTTTTGTGTTATAATTTTACGTTAAAAAAATTATTTGAACCCATAACAGGGTTACAATATGTATTATGGTTTTATTTGTTATAAAATATTACTTGTTATAAAAAAGTGGTATCCAACTACCAGTCAAAGATCGAGTTACTACATATCAAGCTTGATTCCAAGGTCCTTTGACAGAGCCACTCCGATTTGGGTGACCCACAGACCCTCCTCCCTCGGTGACCTCCCGAATCCTTCCATCCACTTGCTTCCTGGACTCCTCCTTCCTCCTTCACTCCCTCCTCCTCACTGAACTGATCCAGATAGCCAGCCGGCCTGTCAAGGAAAGAGTAAGGCAATAGGCCAGGCGGGCCGTCAAGGCCGAGTCACTGCCCTCCGCTTTCGTCGCCCGGCTTAGGCAGCACGTCTAGATTCGTTCTGTAGCAAAAATTCTAACTTATTTTTCACTTTACTAAACCAGACATAGTTCAGAAGATAAGAAAATACCTGTAAAATTGTTTAATAACAATATATTATAATAAAATATAGATATATTTTTATCATTTACAATAAATTTTAAATTTACATTTTTACTGGCTATATTTGGTCCGATTTTTTCACCGTGGTTGAGGCCGTATGGCACTAAAATGCCATAACAAATCACCCGCCCGATGGTATAGGTCTGAAGAATCGCATACCTATTGTTAAACATTGCTTATTTTTTAAGTCCTTAATTTCCTTCCAATTCTAAAAATACTTCTAGTTTTATGAATGGCTATATTTTTTTCCATTTTAATGGAAAACAAATTTTAACACTGATACCTGTTTGAATAATTTCATTGACGTAAAATCACAACAGAAAATATCAATCATCCAATAAGAACCCCAACAAAATCACTTGAAACGGAACAGTTCAATCTAACTTAACAGTGACAAAAGTAACTTAAATCTCGCTCCGCTGTTCAAAATGGACTCTCCTCTCCTTGGCGCTTGCTGACTTATATGCTGTGGCATGCGACTCTCTTATCTCGATCATTCTAGACCTGTCAAAATACTTGTTTTGCTTTCTTCTTCAACATAATATTTTTATGTTCCTTTTTTCCTTCTCTTATAATATTAATAATTTATAAATATTGTTGCGAATGCCTCAAAAAAGTATATAGGATGGAAGCTCGACGGATGCGGATATTAGTTGGTTATTTCTTTCTCTAGTACCTAAAAAATAATAATAGTTAAAATAATGTTAAGAAAAAAAAAAAAAAAGGTTCACATAAAAATTAATTTGAAATGTCCACACAGATCCCTATTTCTTTTGTATTCAAAATAATAAAAGAAACCCTAAACTCGTAAGCAAAAAATAATTATTCTTTTATCCTAAATTTGTTTAACCCGAATTAATGGAATAAAAATAAGAAAAAAAAATCGTTTGGCAATCCATGTATCCATGTATGGCAGCCGAGCGCAGGTTTAACATCCGTATTTTTAAGAACACGATATCTCAAAGGATATATTAAATCTGATTCCTACTGCATCCAGTAGCTAATGTACAAATGGAATATTTTAAATGGAATTACCTTTCGCATTTCCTGAAGTTTATTTTCGCTGGGATTTGTATTTGGAATGAGATTTTTACTGGAATTTAAGTAAAAAAACATCCTACCTTGCTCACCAGTTCTTTTATTCAACATCATTTCTCATCAGTATATATTTTTCTTCAGTATGACAAGGAATGATTTTTCATGACCCTTTACCGCTTTGATTCCCTACTCCTTTACAGACCTGACTTTTTAATTCATTTCAAATTAGAGGAAAAAAATGGATAGTTTTAGCTATTAAATCTAAATTGAACTATCTAGTCACTATTCCATATCAAAATTATACGTTAGCAAGCATGGAGCAATCATGGCCGATTAAATGAGTCTGTGGAATAAGACTTAAAAGCTTATTTAAAAACAGCTAAGTAATAATTACAAATTGGAATTATGCACAATAATTAATTCATACCTCGTATGTATGGTGTTTATTTTTTGCGTTACATCAATTGGGTTTTAGCCAGTGCTGTCAGGGATATTTATAACTTAAACTAGCAAAAGTGTATAAACAATCCGATTACGAGTCGAAAATTATTATTATCCTATATATAATGTATAATTTCATCCCACTGACCTAATATTAGTCAGACAAATGTACTACCACAAGTTTCCTTTTTGTTATTCTTAGGGGACTAAAAGTCCCAGTATAAAGTTAAATTTTCATTCATTTAAAATAGAAGTACATATTAGTATTTATGATCTTCCTCCTGGCACCGATTAATCCGGATAGCAGGTTGAGTGGGGCTGCAATGTATTCATAATATTCAAAAAATTTTCATGATTATGGTAATATATAAAAAATAAAAAATAACTTTATTTTTCTATGTGACTCATATGGGATTTGACATGTTTTCTTTTTCCAAAAATAGTTTCCATTTCCAACCACAATGCGGTTGGACAGAAAGTACCTCACGGAGAATTTCATTACTTTTAACGAATAGAGCTACCCATTGGATATGTTATCGTCTACTTTTCCTAGATTCCTACGTAAGATTTTTGAAAAATGTTGTGTAGCGTAGAATATTTTGACTGAAAAAGGATAACTTTCCCAAAAGATTAATTGTCCCATTAATCCCATCGATATTTCTTCGAAATATGCCTTCACATTTCTAAATTGGAAGCCAGCAAAGATTCTGAAATTTATTTTATCGACTTAAAACAAAAAAAAAGATGTAGGATAAACCGTACAGTTATTGGCATCCTTAAGACTACATTTCTGTGGTTAAATTAAAAATAATACTTTCTATAAAGGGATCAAATAGAAACTTCCTACTGCTCCTCATTATCTATCCTCATAAATACTCAAGAGGTTTTTCGGGTCAAAAGTTCAATAGTTTTACTATATGGCAATATTTATAGTTAAAAGTGTCTAATCTAGTTATTGGCACCCTGTGGATTTAATTGTGAAATCTTCCCTTGTTCCCTAGTTCGTTAGAGTCCTACTTCATAGATGACTTAGAGGACCCTTCAAACATTAGACTCATGTATATCTTGTAATAAAATTAGGACTTGTTTACCTATTTCATTAAGCTAAAGTTGGGGTGCCAATAACTGTACTGATTGCCAATAAGTGTATGGTTTACCCTATATTTCCATCGAAATTTATTTATTCACAGAAATACGTACGCTTGAACAAGCCATGATTCCTTTGGATTATAAAATGTTTACGGTTACTGTAAATTTATTTTAGGATTTTATAACCTATGTAGTTATAATGTAATGAATATATCTGCCTTAAAATTTTATTCCTGGTACGTTCACTTTTTATCGCTTTTTCGTCTAAGAAAATAAAGTTTTTATTGAGAGCCTTGTCATAAAAAGTTTATTTCGTTAGTAAAATAATAGATTAGCTGTTTTACTTTAAGTATGGTATTCATGAAATTTTTGGAGTGTAAAAAATGCATCGTATCCTCCGTAGATGATAATAATTTATTTTATCCACATTGTAATTTTGTACTACAATATTACGTTAGTAAATATTATTTATATAATGTTTTTAGCAATGTTTTTAGCAATAGCAAACACAGTGGTATTGTTTTATTGTTTTTAATTTATAAGTTGCTCCAGCACTTTGGAATTTTTCATTTTCTCATAGATATATGAAAAGTTCTGGCACTAAATTGTTATGATCTTGGCATTCCCAGTTATATTAGAACAAAATAGTGAGATTTCATGCACTGCAATGCTCCATAATGGTTCATAGTTTAATGCATTTTAAAAGTATTAGAAGGTTTTTTTTTTTTTTTTATTTATATGCTTATTAATTAATGAGCAATTTATTTCATGCAATTAAATTAATAAAAATTAATTTCTTTCTCTACACGAAATATATACTAAGTAACTACAAATCTAATGGCTATAGCCTAATTCTAAACACTAGGATTCCAAATTACAGGAACGTTTCAGACAAAACTTTTTATGTTTTAGTTTTGTTATTGTTAGTGCTATTGTTTAGTTTCGTATTAAATAAAAAAGACTTTGCAGCAAATATAGTCTTGAGAGATCCAATTTTAGAGTATAATAATTTTTTAATAGTTTAATTTTTTTAATAACTCTATTTTTTTTATAATTATAATTAATCATCAATTTTATAAACTATTTCTTAAAAATCTTCTTATATTATAATGTTACGAAATACTTGATGATGTATTTATATATATATATATATATATTTTTTTTTTTTATTAATATTACAACACCAATACTCACTTCTGGTTTATACATATATCGTTTTTTTTTAAGTATTGAGATAGATAATGAAACTTTTAATGTAATTATTTTCATTTCAGTAATTGGTTATAAATGATGGTTTTCTTTTTTATTAATAATATATAATATTTAAAACTAATGTTTTTGAAACACCCAATCTTGAATTATCCAATTTAATAGATATAATGTTATCAACCCTTACCGCCGGACATTTTTTTTAATGACCTTAACGTTCTTTGTACGAGGGGCTTTTCTAAAAATATCCAAGCTCCTTTATAACGCTCTCAAACATGCCCTTATTTAAAAGCCTCCATTTTTCCCTCACAATCTCTGATAATCCTCCTAGATGGATAAATTATAGATAAATTAGATAATGACTTAAATACCATTCATTCATTATTTTTTAATTTTATTGAAATAAATTTTATGGTTGTATAAGTATAAATAGCAGCATTGTTAAGTACATATGAAAAAAGATAGTCCGATACAAATATTTAGCTTTGTCCAATTCAGAAAACTGTCAAGATGATAATAATGTTTGCAATTACAAGATTTGTGCTTTACGTTTAGTGTGCTGTAGTTCCAACTAAAACTCTCATTACGACACATTAGAATTGCTTGAATTGTAATCCTGCTATGGATTTCAAATCTCATTCTCTAGTCGGGAACATAATTAGTGAAATATAATGTAGAAATTATTATCTCTGTGCTTACAAATATAATAATTACAGAGTGATGTGTGTAAAAAAAAAAAGTATTTTTTTATTTGTTTGCACTCTTGAAACTTTGTGGACGGCACCTAGATGACTTAAATCGAAACACTCAGGTCACTGCCAACTGGGTTAAGTGCTAAATTAACTTATAGTAAAATTATTTTACTATCGCATTTTTTTCGAATCTAAGATTTTAGACTTTATATACTTTATGCTGCAAGCCCAGATATATTTCATCCATTAACAAATATATTATAAATGTTTCTTCCAAAGAAATAATATAAAATGAATATTTTGTCGAACAAATATAAATATTCGCTTTTATACCGCTTATTATTTTATATTTTCATATAATATAAGGAAAATAAATAAAAAGTAAGTAAGCAAAGTAAAAAAAAAAAAAAAGTTGATAAGTATACTATCTGTATATACCGGTTTCACCCGGATAATTTCATTTTTTAAATCTATAAAGTGAGACTTTTATCGACTCAAACGGTCGATTTCGTAAAAACCAATGTAAAGCGAGATCAAAACGATTTTTATAACAATAAAGAATATACACAGAGATTGGCGGAATTTATGCAATTTTAATATGGACAGGTGTTCGCACCTATTATCAAAGAACCACTGAGCGAAATTTGGAGAATTTAGGACAAACGGTAGAGATTTTTATAAAGAACAAATAAACAAACAAACAAACAGAATTTCATCTTTATTTCCCGGTTTCACCCGTGGAATTTCATTTTTCTAATGTAAAAACCAATGTAAATCGAGATCATTACGATTTTTATAACAATAAGGAATATCAGCTGAAGATCGGCTGAGGTTATGCAATTTTAATATGGACAGGTGTTCGCACCTGGTATGGATTTCTATAAAGAATAGAATTTCATCTTTATTTACATAGATTATAGCTGCATATGCCGGTTTCACCCGGGGAATTTCATTTTTCTAATGAATTATATTTCATAATTATCCATTTTATCTTTAAATTATATTAATTATTTATAAATTAAATTAAAACTGATTTAATTATTTATAAATTAAATTACTAACTTAGTATACAAAATAATATTTTTATAATTATAAAATATAATTCAATCTTACATATTTTATCAGGGGTCATATTTCAAATAATATATTGTAAATCTAAAATTTCAATTTATTCTAGTTAAATTGAAGGGGTCGGGGCAAAATAGTGCTAAGCAACATTTTTAACAAAAATAAACTGTAGCTGCTGTCTGCTGTATATTACGTAGGACTATATGTCAATGATGGAAATTCCACCTGAAATATTACTATAGAGCCACTTATATAGTCATATTTCAGGTGGCATTTCCATCATAGACATATAGTACTACATAATATACTCGTACAACAGACGGCAGCTACAGTTTATTTTTTTTTTTAATGTTGCTTGGCACTATTTTGCCCCTTCAATTATAATGTTGGTACATTTTATCATATTTATATCGTTTATAAAAAGATTACATTTCACGAAAGCATATATTTAAAAAAATATTCAGTACAAGTTACTCCTAGAAAAGAAAATAATAAGAGGACAGTTACTTTAAAATATAATAGTTTAAACAGTACCAAAAGGCAATTTCAGGGTTGATAAATTAAGTTTTACATAAAAAATAAATGCCTTTGATCAAATTTATAATTGATTTTTTTTTTTTTTTTTAATTTAAACTTATTTTAATTCCTCCTTTTTTTTCAGGTGAGTACGATAACTCTGGTTACATCTTAAAGTGGACTGATTATCTTAAGAGTAAGATATGTATTAAACATTGATTGTAATAATTTAATTTATGAATGCTATAAAAGATAAACAGTAATAAAATTTTTGCTATAAAAGATTGTTTTTGGAATTAGTTCGGTTTAAAAATAAAATGACTGAAAAATTCCTTACCGCAACACGTCTATCACTCACCGTCGCTGCTCCACTATTTTAAAATATTTTCAGGGAATGTTGCTTTATGATTAAAATCGAAGAAACGTTTTTGAAAATGAGAAGCTACTTTTCCTGTTTAGATAACATTTTGTCTGCTTTGACCGAAAATAAATACGTTGGCATTCATCCGACGTGCATGTTTACAATAAAATCCTATTTCTGTCCCGAGGAAAGTGATCATTCCTACTAATTTGTACACCATCCTTCAGCTTGAAATATTTTTGTATTGAAAAAATATTTATATTATTTTGTTGAATAAAATTTACTGATTAATTTTTATTTAGATTTATAGCATTTCGACATCTATTGTAGCCTTCTCCATTCCAAAAGTAATCTTTTCCAAATCAATTGTAATATTTTTTCATATTCATACTATTAATAGAATTAATAGATTAATAAAATAGCTATAGATCATTAAGATGTCGAATTTCATTTTGAAATTTATATAATTTGCGATTACTAAATATTGTGTTTTGTTTCTTTATGTCTTTTAAAATTGTTTTGTTGTACTCCGTAGATAATTACCGCCCAAGTAAATAATTATTATATTTTTTATTTTTTTATATAGAATTCAATTATTGATTTCTATACTCATAATTTTCTGCGTTTAACATATCAAAATCATTTTTATTAATTATTTAATTTTTTTCTCGTATTTTCAGGTGTATGTTCATTGCATGATAAACTTTGTTTTTGAAATTTTATTTCGGGGATACATCGTTTAAAATTATGAATCGAATATTTAGTTTCTGGATTAATGTACCTCCAAAATAAAAAAAATATTTGCAGGATTTTTATTTATTTTCTTAAGAGACTTTTATTGGCTTCATATTGTATATTAAATTTGTTTTAAAAATTAGTTATTTATCTTATACTAATAATATTTAGTCAATACCCATTCTAAATAAGTTAATGATGAAATAAAAACCAAAAAAAAAAAAAAAAAATGTATAGGGTTGAACACATTGTGTAAAAATATCATTAATATATAACAATAAAATTACAATGCAATAAGTAACAAAATATTGAACTGTTTTTAATAAACTACAACGTAAAGACTTAAAGATTAAGATTTTATTAGAAACCTCCAAATATATTGGTATACCCTTCTTATTATTTTTGTATTAATTTTTCATTTATTCGAGTAATGTTGTTTATTTATATTAAGGCAGTATTACAATATTAAAAAGAGCCGTCCTAAAACTTGAATTACAATGAACTACAATTTCCTTATAAGTTTTTAATTGTCCTAAAAAATATTTCTTTGGTTTAGTTTTTCTCACCTATAATCGGTTTTTCCTTGTATTTATTTTTAGCTGTATTATTTTCAGTTTCAGGGTTATAGGTCTTTTTTCCTCTATTATTCTTTTCCATGACTCATTGCATATTATCGGTTTTTTTTAATAAAAAAATATTTACTTTTTTTAAAGATGAGATTTTTCAATTCCATCATATATGCTTATGAATAGATTTTTTTTTATCTCTTTTTGAATTTACTTATTTATTTTTTATCTTTTTTCATCAAATTTTTATTTCATGTCATGTGATATCTTTGCTTTCTACGAACGTGTTGCTATAGGGATGATAAAAAAGATTTACGTCCCTTAAAATGTACTGTGCTTAGCTACATACTTAAACGTATAAATTATAGAAAAAATAGTTTAAAATAATTTTCATAATTATGGAGATTACTAATAGATGACATTAATTCAAGTAGCTTGCATTAACTACGAAACAAACTTTTTAACATGATTCTGATGGAATAGAAAAAATTTTTGTGAATGTTTCATTTTTGTGAACAGCTATTATTATGGTTGGTAGCTGACGTGATCAACTTGATTGCACTCATGTATTATTCATATTCATAATGCTATGCACGGAAACAGCGTTAAAATTTTATAGTGCTTATTGCTCGCTAAGACATTTTGAAGGAGTCAGAAGTTCTAAATTCGAGTTCTCATAGCTGTTTTCCCTTGCACTGGGAATAATGATCTAAGAGCATTAGGTAGAGTAGAGAATACTGGGCTGAGTTTAAGTTCACTTTAAAACGGGCACATGTCTGTTTCGTATAATGGCCTCATGAATGATTCATTCATTCATTCTCTGTTTTCGCTCCCATAGATATTATTTAATATTAGATTATACCGGTGGATGGAGTATCTATTTGACTGCTTGTCAGGATGTGGTCATCAAAGTATTTGAAAGGGGTCACCTGTGGTATAGAGGTTAGCATAGCCAAATACTAAACACAGGATCGTGGTTTTAGTAGCCCACCAGGGTACTATTTGTAACAAAATATTACAAGAATACAAACATCAACTGCGCATCTAGAAAAATTGTATTTGTAACCCTTCCATGTAGATTTGGATGTTGGAGCAGACTTCTCTTTAATCTTAAATTATTATAAACTTTTAATTATTTCATAATTTAATTTGTTGTCGTTTATTGAGTTTATTATTGAAATAAGCCAAAAATAAATTATTCAAGTAAATTATAAATAATCATTTAAGTAACCAAAAATAATTAAATTTAAATATATAAAAATAAAAACCCATCATCGATATTTTGTTACATATTTATATGCTTATTTTTCCTCATAAAAAGAAAGTATTATGAAATTTCTATTTTAAAAATGGCATTGAGTTGGGTGGAATGAGAAAATGCTCTAGCCAATACATACTTGGGCCTTATAGGGACAGTGAAAGCTAGGCGACCCGAAGTGAATGTAGTTCTTGGGTGTTTCCTTGCCAATGACCTCAGCGTAGGAGGGATGATAACATATCCTATCACCTTTTCAAAAGTGATATGTATATATTTTTTTCTTTTCCGAATGTACTATTCCATTATATTGTTTAACATTGCAATCTGTTTGATGCCCCCATGCTCTTGATATTCGCTTTTAGTTACATTTGCCTTTTTCTAACCTTTCTAGACTAAACTATACCTATATTAATTATAGACTATTATCTTATACCATATTTTTACACACCTGCGATGCTTCAAAAATTTGAACATCACGTATTTACTCTCTTAAGTAAAATTGATCTTTTTATTAATAAATAAAAGTTTTTATTTTCATAAGACGGTTAATAAAATTTTGGCTGTCATATATACATATATCAAATACCAAGTTGTATTTTGAACCAAATCAATTTTGATAAAATTTTTACTGTCACATCGCGGGCATATGCATACACAAAATACCGAGTTTGGTCAAAATCGATAAAGCCGTTTTTGAATAAACAAAAAAAAAACACGTGAAAACGATACAAAATTTATTAAGTAAAGTCCCCCCTCCGGTTAATCAATTTTGATGAAATTTTTACAGTCATATCTCGAGCATATAAATAAATTAAATACTCAGTTTAATCAAAATCGTTAGAGCCGTTTTTGAGAAAATCGAAAAAACCCTAAAAATTAGACAAAATTCTTAAAATAAAGTACCCCCTCTGTTTTACCAATTTTGATGAAATTTTTGCTGTCACATCGCGGCCATATACATACACCAAATACCCAATTTCAGGTCTGTGCGATTTATAGTTTTTGAGTTAGTCTGTTCACATACACACACACACACACACACACACACACACACACACACACACACACACACACACACACACACACACACACACACACACAGACCATTTCGCGGGACTTGGTTAATTGGACTCAGGGGAACCCAAAACGTGTATTTCCGTTGAAAACCGGAAGTCGAAATCTTTCCTTACTATATATTTCATATATAGCTAAGTGAAAGTAAAAAATAATTGGTTGCCAATAATAAAAATGCCAACAATAATGTTTAAGATAAACACATTTTAAAATCAAACACAAAACATATATTTAAACTTATTATTTGTGTGTTTTTCGTCGATTTTTATCGATCGTTTATTAAATTATTTTTAAAAAAGTGCCTACTTTAATTAAAATAATATTTAATTATGTTAGTGAAGATTTTCTGTACTAATCATTTTTGGATGTACACAATTATAACTATAATATTTTTTATTATTTTGTTTTTATTAAGAAAGTAAAAAAGCCACATATGTATCGAATTGAGTAAAATACTATTTCGAAGTCGGTTAAAAAAAATTCCCGAGCATACTTCAAGTTTACCGATATAAGGAATTTATGAATTCCCAACCATCCCAAAATATGTATTTTTTATTTTTTTTATTTTGTATTCGAAACAGTATTAATTTCCCAATAATATAGATTTTATTATTTTCTGGGAAAATATTATTTTGGATAAATCAACAAGGGTATACAAATTATTACAATTTCAATGACCAATATTAAGTTTAAAAAAAAAGTACTTCGCAAAATGTCATAAATTTAAAATTTACAACAAAAAGTACAATAGATGAAAAACCATCGAATATTATTGAAGTTCTGTTCATAGCTTATGTTATATCAAAAAACTACAATTAATACTCGTTTTAAAACAAATAATTAAACCTGTACTTTCAGATAAATCTTTACTTGATTACAAAAATTTAATATTCTTACCAAAAACATTAAAACTCGAAAAACAAAAAAATCATCGGCAATTAATGAAATTCTATTGATTTCTTTTGAACCACCGAAATCTGCTATTAATAAGCGTTCAAAAGCAAATAATCAAACTTACTTATTTGAACTGTGTTATAGTCTCTCGTTTTGTTTTTCAAATTAATTAAAATATTTTTATTTTTAATCAATTTATTTCATTTATTATTATCTATACCCCTCCGTGTTTGTATTGTGTTTTGGCACCATCTTGTTTTATCGTGAACGGAAAAACTCACTCTAGTTATAACTTGAGTTAATGCATTAAGAAACGGAATATATAAATTGTTCAGATAAAACTGCACCTTATTTAATTTTTATAATTTCAATGTTTCTCCTTTAAGGTTCATTAGAATTTTAAAAAAAAATTTCTTTATTTCGTGACCGGCAGGTATTTTAAATATTATTAATATGTAGATATTAAAAAAGAATCCCCAATACTTTAAAAACAAAATTATAGCTGTGCTTTAAAAGTTTAAAAACTATTTCAAAAATTTGCTTGCAGATGGTACCTTCTGATCCCTTGCTTAAGATGAGAAATAAGGGAATATGGTTGGCGTTGGTTGGAAGAGGAGGGAGATTTTAAGGGTTCATGAATACAATTTACATAGGGTCGCTTCATATTTATGAATCTAAGACGGCAGAATTTCTCTTCTTAAGAGACGAGGCTATTACAGTGTTTAGAAAAATTATAAACTTTCTAAGGTTATATTTATATATTTTCCTATTAAATTTGAAGTATTTATCTTCATTAAAGTAATCTATAAATTGGCATCAAGGGAGTACCTAAAGGAGGGGAGATTTCCATTTTTTTGAAACTGTTCTATTTTTCAAATATTTTTGTATTAATAACATTAGCTATTTAAATACTTTCTTAAATACAAAAATAAATAAAAACTATTGTAATACTTTTTTCATTTAATGTTTTCTCAAATACTGATCTCTAATATAGAAAAATAGTGGATGCGCAAAGTCACCCTCAAGTAGGATAACCCCAATATAAAAAATTAAATAATATGACACTGATGCTATCCACCAACGATCACGCAAATGAATCAATTGGTATCATTAAGAAAATTAGTCGAAAAGTTAGTGCAAATTATTTTTAAAGTTGAAAATTGGGCAACGTCACCCCAGTTGACGGGACCTTATTTTTTTTAGGAAATTAATTTATTATTTATATTTTTGGGACAGATCATTCATTCTCAAATCTGTCGCAATGCATGATTTCATGGGCATCTAAATTATACGCCAATTTTCTTCTCTTTCAAAACCAGATAAATATTTCAAATTAGAAAATAAATCCACATTTCGTTGAAATTATTAATTATTTAAAAAAATATATAAAAGATTGATGCACTGCATGAAATGTAAAATAAAAAATAATTTATTTTTATTTATAATACAATTAATTGACTAATGAATAAAATGAAAATTCTGAATCGGAACTTATAGATAATGGCCACTTTATTTCAAGGATCGGAAACCGGATCTGATTGTTTTGAAATGATTGTAGCTAATATTGTTTGCTGTACTAAATTTGTTTGGAGTGAGCCTCTTGTTTGCTTGGGTTATTGACACACGCGTTAGGATTGAGATGTGCAATACTCGTCAGCCAGTTCGTCGCGCTTGCGGGGCATTCATAGGACAATAATATGATAAACAATAACTAATAAGTAATATCCTCAAGTATTATTTATTTATTTATTTTTTACATGATTTACACATGATGTTAAGATGGAAAATACATATTTAAAAACATATATTTTATCCTGAGTTCTACATACTCCCATAACCTATTGTTTTGTCAACAATATTCTAAAGACTATTTTTCTATTGTTTTAAAATATTTTTCACCGTTAATTTGATCATCAACGACTTTAATTTTTTTTTACTGTACATTTGAGAATACGTTATTTCATAAACTGAAGATTGATCACTAAATCGTTTTTATTCTTTTAAACATTTTTATTTTTTTATTTTTTCAAATCCCCAGTAAATATTTTACTTAGTTGTAATGATAAATAAATTTTTAAGTAGGTACATAAAATATTATATATATATATATATATATATATATATATATATATATATATACATATATATATATATATACAATATTTTTAGGTATCTAAGTGAAGATTTAGAGTTTTCATTTAGCTGTTATGCATTTCAATGTAAACGAAAATCAACATGAAGCTGGAATAAACAATGAGTAATTTTGACGATCCGCATTTGTTATTATCATTTTTCGAATTGCTTTGCACCACGCTGTATAGTTTTTGTTTTCCTTGTTCTTACGCCAAGATTTTAAAAGTGATATTGTTAGAAATTGTGATGACCAAAGAACTCTGGTGAGAGTTCTGGTCAGTTTACCGTGACCAGTTGGAAAGAAAGCGAGAGGAAAATAGGAACCACAACACGGAACGGAAATCTTCGGACCAGCGGGATCTAACTTAAAATAATGACTATAAAGTAAAAAAAAAAAAAATAATTAAAAAAATATATGACTCACTCAATGAAACATGTTAATGATGTAAATTAGGGAAAAATAATTGTTTCGTATTTAAGAACTGAAAATGCTTATTGTTATTACTTAAATAAAGTTCTTATTCTTTTTTGTAAATAAATAAGAGTGTTGCTTTTTTCGCTTTATGCACGATTTTTCTTGTTTTTTAAACCGACTAATCCAAACCTTCCCCAATTTTTTTCTTCGACTGGATTAAATAAATATTAAACGATAAGTTTAAAGAAACCTAATTTGTTGAAATCTGATTTATTTTTTTTGTCAAATACATACATTTTTGGTTCATGAAATCCCCGGATGATCCGTTGCATCATTGCTCTTTCAATTTTGAAATATACAGATATTGAGTCCGAAATACGAATATCGCTATAACTTACGACACTTATACTGTCCGCCCGAAATGGCTAGCGTATTACGAACAGTTGAGCGAAAACGCAAAAACAATTTCCTGTTTGATATTCCGCGATAATGCTGGCAGTTGTTAACGTGTATATTTCCTACCACCTTCACCAAAGCCCCCTCCCCTCAAGCGGTTTGACAAATGGTGCTCGGTTTATGCCACCTATCACACAAGTATACCATTAGAGTTGCCAGGCTTTCACCGCTCCATCAATAAAGTTTAAATATCATGGTGTGTTATTTTGAGTGTTTATATGTATGATATTTTTATTTATATATTTTTCTGACCGCCCCCCACCATCCATTTTCATTAAATCTATTAATAGGTAGAGCTTAGATGCGCGAAGACATGTTAGATGGGCAATATGATAGTAAAAATGCCAGCAACTCTTTGGTAAAGAGGTCGAAGTAGATTTAATGAAAGTGATAAATTCAAATGAATGTGTTAAAAACAGGATGTTCAAAATCGATAAAATGGGATTAACCGCTAAATAATTACTGATCCCCCCCCCCCCCTCCCACAACCTGTTCATGATAACATTTATGTGAGAAACAAAATTCTAATTTTAAAAGTACGTCTTGATAATGGCGTGAATAGCCGAAACATTAAACAAAATATTGTGAAAGTTGAGGTTAATAAAAGGATCATAACAAAACGACTAATATCTGCTTAGCCTCAAATCAGTAAAGAATTATTTAAAAAAATATATTTAATTCTATATTAAAATTAACTATATGTATTTATGTTATAGGTGTATATTCTAAAACAGCGACTATTACATCGTCTATCTTTCCTTGTAAAACTGTCTATGATGAAGCTTTACAAATTAGTTCAAAGTCGTAATTGGATCTTCTTGAGTTGCTCTTTTCAACCACATACTATTTTTGTATTTCAACACTTGTTTTACTCGTAGCTCTTACCGATTTTAAAATTTCACAGCTTTAAAAGTTATATTAGGCTGTACAGACTCAAATTTGGGACGGCCCCCTTCACCATACTTAATTCTTTGTTAATACTCCCATCATGATCCATCCTTTTTGAAATCGGATGATTTAATGTAGTCATGGATAGATATATTTTCCAAAATTGCTGTCGGTAATTTGTTAAGATCATACAAATTCGATCCTAACAAGTTAGCGAATTAATATATCTTAAAAAAAAAAAATCATACGCTCAATATGGTCAAGGAAAAAATTTATTCCTATTTAAAAAAATATAAAGTTACTATAATAGTGTTTCCCTCCGTTACTTCAGGAGATTGCAGACGTGTCACCGTTTAGTGTGGCTCCGATCTCAACTAAAACGGTTCCATTTGTGGGTTTATTTATCTGTTAAGAGTGAGTGGGAGTCGAAAGCTGGGATTCAATTAAGCTAATCAAGGCACTTTTTAATTGGAAAGGACGCGATGAGAGTCCTCTTGAATCACGGTGACATAACCTTCCGAAATAGGCCTCGCCCAAAAGTAGTATTGAGAAATCTTTTCAAATATAAATCTTAAATCTACATGATTAATGGCTTAATATTTTAAATTCAATGTCTATATTTTTTTAATAGGAATAAATTTTTTTCATTGTCAAAAATGATTTTTAACAATTGACAAGAAAAACGAAATTGGCATGATCAAAATTTTTCACCATTGCAGGAGCATATTTCATTTCTGAGTTAAAAAATATTTTAGCGACAAAAAAATAAGATTTATAAAAATACCTTGAATAAAGTTTCTAAGAAATTGGGACATAATATATATAACATTTTTATCTATAGCTCCGGATTCTGTGTATTGGGTCAGTATTTTATCATTTCAAATTGCTAAGATAAATTGTATCCCTCCCTTCTGGGACTGGGTGGGTGAACGAGTTCTTTCTTTTCCCGTTCCTCGCGCTGTCTGAATATTTCAGCTCAATTGGAAATTCTATTTGCTCCCTGCAAATGTCTTATAACATCTGCCGAATAACCGGAAAGTAAAAGTCCTTTTTTACTGGATTTAAAATTAGTTCGTTATTATTAAAATATTAGTATATTATTTTTCATCATTGTCGATGGTCTTTTTTTTAGACTAGCGACCTTTTTCGGAATCCGCTTAAACATATTCAGACAATCCAACGATTGGTACTTTATTTTTTAAATAAAAATTTAAAAATATAATTGATCTGCAGGAATTAGTTTTTCATTTTTTTAAATAAAAAATCAGCCCCTGGCTTTCTAATGTGAATTGTGGATGGCCTCTGGCAATGATAGGCTAACCTTGGAATTAAAAAAAATTTACTTTCCACAAAAAAAAAAAAAAAAAAAAAAAAAAAAAAGATTCGTCTCTTTAAGTTTCCGACTTGCAGTGAGCAAAATCTCTACTTTATGTTAATGAAACCCCCTGAATTCCCTTTCTTTCTTTCTTCCCTTTTTGCTGTTTTTATTTATAAACTATATTTATTTCAATATACAAAGAATAGGGGAACCTCGTCACCTTATCTTTTATTAGAAGCATTGTAAGTCGAGAATTAATAGAAATGTTATAGACAGCCTTTAAATTGCAAATGTGATGAAAATGGATAATTTCATGACCATGAAACATTTCAGGTTATTAATAAGGGGTGGTGGAGAAAGAAGAATTAATTAATTAATTTATAATTGTTTCTTGTCTACACCAAAAGTATTTGAAGTCTAATGATCATTTGTACCATATATTTATTTTTTTTAAAGGAATTCATACAAATTGGAGGTTATTATATTGTTCTCAAGAATTTCTTTTTGTGTTTGTTTTTTCTATTTCGGACATTCTATAAGTAGGTGCTTAGAGGACTGTGGGACTTTTTCGCACTCTTCCCAGGTGGGCGCTTCGGGCCTATTAAGAGATATCCATGTGTGAATTGGCAGTGTCTGATTCACAATCTCTTTTCTCCTTTAATTCCTGCAGCTTGTGGTTAATAAAAAATATAATAAACAAATATGGTATTTCATGATTTTTCAAAATAACAACGTCTAATTTCCCAAAAATGATGCTAGACAGATTTTTTTTTTCTTCCGATTCGAATTTATCACGCATGAAAATATGAAAAAAATCAGGAACAATGCCTCAAGGGACCCATTTTTTATTTATTTATTTTTATTATTTTTTTTTTTGTAGAATGTTGTTATTTAGGTTAATAATTCTTTTTAAAGGTTTTTCATAACATATAAGCCCAGTTACACGTTGTTTTTCTCGTTCTTCTGGTATGAAAAGTTTTTGTCAGTAGTCGGAAAACGCAATCTAAGGATATTTTAAGAGTTACAAATATTTATAAGCAGTTTAACAAGTAAACTTTTGAAGGCTAAACAGTTTAGCTAGCGCCTAGATATGGTATTATCAGCTTATCTCACTTTCAGATTATTGTTTATACCTTTACCAATCAATCTAAAAGAAAAAAAGAAAAAGGAAGACAACAGAAGCAGTTTTTGAGCCACCAAATTTTCGATCACTAAATTAATACAAAACTCGTAATTTATTCAATCTACCCAAGCAGTTATTGCTCATATTAATTTAATTAGTTGTTCTTAATATAATCAAAATTGAAATAAATAAAATCTAACTGTCGAAAATTAACGAAAATTCTAAGTTGGGAGGGAATAAATCCAAACAAGAATGAAAAAGATGAATTTTTAATGCCATGCCTTATATTATGAAAGCAATTCTTCGACCATGTCATTGTAATTATAATACATTATAAAAAAAAATTTTTTTTTAGTGCCACGAATGATAAAAAATGCAAAAAATGTCACAACTTTTTTCGACCTAAAACACAAATTTGTCAAAAAATGGTGCCTGATAGAGATTTTCTAACTTCGAAATCATGTTTAGCATATTTCGAAACCTAATAAAACAACATTTTTGTTGAAGGGTGGATTTTGATACAGAACAGTGTAATTATTTATGCTTCCTGATATCAATTATTCTCGATCCCGAACAATAACTTAGCCAGAATACCGTCATTGACCAAGAACCATTCATGAAATGATGATTCTTTCCTTTTTTATTCACTTGAAGCATTAGGAAAAAAAAATAAGTTGTTGCCACTTTTCTCCTGCTTAGTATTCAAGCTTCGCTTCTTCATCATACTCTAACTGAATTAATGCAGATTCGTATTGAGTTTCCCATCCAGGATGACCGCATCAATTACGGATTCCAGGGATCTTTCTAACAAATCCTGATGCTGCAAAGATTACAGAGCGCAAAATATCACCTTGCGGCGAACCTTTTATTAAATACAATAGTAATTATATGTATTTCGTTTCATACTCTCAATGGCTCAATGAATATTTGAAATAAATATTTATTTTTCATTGTTACTCTTCGAAAATTTCGTTACATTTCGGATTTTTTTTTTTAAACCTTCTACGTTGAATATAAAACTATTCAAACATAGAAATTTTTATAAAAATGTTCCTTGAAAGTGGTATCTGTGAATTTACAGTTAGTGTTTTTCTCATCCAAAATATCTTACAGATATGGATTAAAAGAAATAAAAAAAAAAATCCATCAAGGAAATAAAAGGAAAAATCGTAGGAAATGAAATTATTTTAAAATCTTGAAAAAAAAATATATTGGTTTTTGTAAAATTCCAATTAGAGTTTATAATAAATTCCAATATCGAGTTTATTTACAACAATTTATGTTTGCTTTTGAAGGGTAGATTTTGATACAGAACAGTGTAATTATTTATGCTTCCTGATATCAATTATTCTCGATCCCGAACAATAACTTAGCCAGAATACCGCCATTGATCAAGAACCAATGTTTATACATTCCCGTTAAATTCGTTACTTTAGGTATAATTTAAGTCTTATAAGCGCACATAATTGCGATAGAGAAAAATATCACAATTAATTTCTATTCGAGATTTATAATTGAAGAAAGGTTTTCCTCTTATCAGGGCGTCACGGACCCACTTGTTGAGGTAGCCTGCCTGCTCCAACAAAGGTTGCCAGTCCTCTCCATTGAGTCCTTCAGCATTTCTATTAATTTTAGTTTGAAAAAATTATTTTCTGAAATTTAACCTTAACTAACGGAACATCATGCATCTTTATTTTTATTCTCAAGTTTTTCTGGTAAAAAGCAATGTTGAAAGACGGAGTAAAACAAGTTATGAGCCAACTAAAATTTGATCAATTTTTTTTTTCTATTTAAAAGCCTTTTATTATTATTAGGGTGTTATGTATAAATAAATCTATACGACCAACTAGGTAAAGTCGTCAGTTTGATCAAAAATGGGATCTTACCGAGAATAAAAAATTTATTCTGTAACTTCTTGTTAATCAATAATATGACATTTTGAAAAAAAGAAATCTGGTGCTTGCGCGCAACACACAACTTTCACTTACCAACTTACTTAGATAAGAAATTGACGTGTTTTGTTAAATATCATTTCCCAAAGTCACACATTTTTCTACATTCATATCTTATTTTTATTAATCGTTAAAGCCGTTTTTGAGTAAATAAAAAACCCCGTGAAAATGATACAAAATTTATTAAGTAAAGTCCCCCCTTCGGTTGATCAATTTTGATGAAATGTTGGCTATCACATATTTGGCATATACATACATCAAATACCCAGTTTGGTCACAATCGTGAAAGCCGTTTTTGAGTAAATAAAAAAAGCACGTAAAAATGATACAAAATTTATTAAGTAAAGTGCCCCCTGCGGTTGATCAATTTTGATGAAATTTTTACAGACATATCTCGGGCATATTAATAGACCAAATACTAAGTTTAATCAAAATCGTTAGAGCCGTTTTTGAGAAAATCAAAAAAACACGTGAAAATGTTACAAAATTTATTAAGTAAAGTCCCCCCTCCGGTTAATCAATTTTGATGAAATTTTTACAGTCATATCTCGGACATATAAATACATCAAATACCCAGTTTGATCAAAATCGTTAAAGCCGATTTAGAGTAAATAAAAAAAACACGTGAAAATGTTACAAAAATTATTAAGTAAAGTCCCCCCTCCGGTTAATCAATTTTGATGAATTTTTTAGTCATATCTCGGGCATATAAATAGATGAAATACTCAGTTTAATCAAAATCGTTACAGCCGTTTTTGAGAAAATCGAAAAAACCCTAAAAAGTTATTAAGTAAAGTACCCCCTCCCTTTAAGTAATTTTGATGATATTTATGCTGTCACATCGCGGGAATATACCTACACTAAATACCCAATTTCAGGATCGCACGGTTTATAGTTTTTGAGCTAGTCTGTTCACACACACACACACACACACACACACACACACACACACACACACACACACACACACACACACACACACACACACACACACACACACACACACACACACACACACACACACACACACACACACACACACACACACACACAGAGAGAGAGAGAGAGACCATTTCGCGGGACTTGGTCATTTCGACTCAGGGGACCCCAAAACGTCTATTTCCGTTGAAAACCGGAAGTCGAATTTTTTCACGATCGCAATACTTCCACTTACTATATATTTCATATATAGGTAAGTGAAAGTAAAAAAAAAAAAACTAATAAATCTCCAATTTTAAGGAGAACCTTTAAGTTTAAGGAGATTTTATGTTGAATTACTTTTTATTTCATGTTAATATCTGGAGTATGTTGCTTTAAAAATAGAAACAAATATCGTGATACAAACTTTAAATTAATACAAAATCTGTATTAATCACCAAATCTCTCCCCTGCCCCCCACCCCCCGTATAGCCTAAACGGCAAGGAAAGGGAGACCAAAATAAAAAAAAAATACAATCTGTATGAAAAAATAAAATAATGGTAGTTATAACAATAGTTCTGGAGTGAAGATACAGAGTAAGTTAAGTTGATAAACAGAGACAAAAGGTGTACTCGACTAGGAGCGTTTTTAGTTCCCTTCAACACGTCATGCTTAAAGCACTTTGGCTCAAATACAGTTCTTTTAAATTGGAGCCTTTATCTAACGACTGTCTGTTATCTTTTTACTCTCTCTCTCTCTCTCTCTCTCTCTCTATATATATATATATATATATATATATATATATATAAATATATATATATATATATATACATATATATATATATATATATATATATATATATGTATATATATATATATATATTTAATTTAAAAAATATTTAAATTAATATATAAAAATATAACAAAAGAAATGTCAAAAGATCCTGCAATAGTCTACCTCCGTAAAAATACGCAACATAAAAGGAAGGGATCAGTGAAGAGACGGGATTGACTCGACTTTGAAGCGACCTTGGTGACGCAGTGGATAGCGTACTGTGCGATACCGGTACGATTCCCGGCCGAGGCAATTTTTTCTCTTCAAGAAATAAATTTTCGAAACTATTTAAAAATAAATTATAAAACATGGTTACCCAAAAGATAATATTTAAATATATTCAATTTTATTTAATTATTTATTTTATATTTAAACATATTCAATATTTAAATAAGCTTCAATTTTCCATTGATAAATGAAAAAACTGCTATTTTAAAACAAGAAGAGAGAAAAAAATTCATTGTTGAATTCTCCTTAATTTATTCTTAGCAAAGATCATTAAAGGGTTACAGGTCGTAAGAGGTAAAACCATTAATGATCCATCAATAATCATTAAAAATTATTCCACTTTTATTTTTGGCGGTTTCTTTTTTGATTTCATCAAAGTCTAGACTTAGTCTCCTTATTTAAATTTATTTTATGATTAATGCCCAAAATGTCTCATTAACAAAACAAAAGCAAAAAAAAAAAAAGTATATAAATGTTTGTTCCTTATATACTTTTCAAATATCTAAACTTTATCAAACATGGCATTGCATGAAGGGTATTATTTATAGAAAGGGCGGAACAATTAAAGTGGATTTGCCTAAAAGAGGCGAGAATTCTTGAATTCTAATACGAATTAGACTCCTGGTAGGAGGTATCTGAATTTAGTTCTCCCCCCCCCCCCCACCAAGTGATTGCGGGGGTTTAATAACGCCATGGAATTTTCCAGTGATTGATTCGTATCGCATTCATTGCTCAAATATGACTTAAAGGGTTTATCGATCTATGTCGTGTCCTTGTTTACTTACCTTGAGTGTTAATAAGGTCCTTATGCCACATTATAATATGTTTTATTTGCACAAACATAATCATTTTTATTAAAGTAATTGACTGACACAGTATTCAGTATTTCAGTATTTTGAAAGAATCTAATTATGAAAAAGGGTAACCTCTAGATGAAAGGAATATAATTTGTTTTTCTACTCAACTCTTCGACTGTGTATTACATTCAAGGCAAACGGCTAAATTGTTATGTTAAGTATATTTAGTACGACAGATATGGACGAACATTTGTTTTTTAATAAGTTTTTCAATCTTCTTAATTAGAAAGAAAAAAAAGGGGAAATGTTTTTCACGGGGAAAATAGAAACAGAAACAGGAAGACGTTTACTAATTATCGTCGTTTCTTTTAAATGACTTTTTCGACGAAGAGAATTTTTGAAAATCCTCAATTCTTTTTTATATAACGTTTATTACACTTTTAACATAAATATTTATGAGTACAAAGAAGTTTCGGATCTCGATATCGAGATTACTTTAAACGGTTTTGACATTTTTAAGCATAATTTTTTAATCATGTATTATAAAAAACTTAAGCTTCATTCAGGACCTTATACATTAATTAAATGTGCTCACCTGTGGTGTTGTGGCTAGCTGAGGGGTCCTCGGATGGGACATAACCATTTCCTAATTATACCTGGATATGTAAAATTTAGGACTCCCACTGTAGCATCATCCGATTAGGCTTGGTAGCTCAAAGGGACGTTAAAACAAACATTATATATAAACAGAATTAAAGACAAAAACCTCCAATATTTTGAAAAGAAGATTTATATTAATGATGCGTAGTGGAATCTATAGGACAAAATGGATTAATGAATTAGTTGCATGAATGATTAATTACCCTTGATCGTAAATGGTTGTTTTATCTGATTTCCTCTCGGTATCCTTTGGAAAGATTGTGGTAAGGATCTGGGATCTTGCTGCCTTGAAATTCGGCCTCACAAAGAAAAGGCTTTAACTTATTAAGTAATGTTGAAAGGTTGAAAATTTAGATTGGGGATCCCCCCCAACATCCCACCCATCAAGCTCCATCACAATTTAGATATCAGTCTTGAATTGGATTCATTGAACTCGGCTGCGAAGTAATTTAGATTACAGTACCCGCTCGTTGCCGCCCTCTATCTAATCCAGACCTCCGCTCCGATTGCTACAAGGATTTTGACGGGGAATATTAATTAATTAAACCCTACGTATCTATCTATTACCTAATTATCTTACCATATACTGCATATACCATATTCCATGTTAATTAATTTAATCGTACAACCAAATTGGCATTGCTCAATGTAGATTTTTATGATTTTATGCTGAATAATGTATTTGTTACTACGATACAAATATTAATTATTATTTATTTTATTTTTCTTTAATTGTAAATTATTATTATTAATTATTAACAAATAATAACCAAGCAATTTGTAGTAACGCTAATGATTAACACATTAATATTTTTTTACAAATTATTATTCAGTAAAAGAACAAGAGAAAATGAATGTGAGTGAGAAAAAAGGGGAGTTCAAAACTCAGAAACTATTTCTTTAAATGGGATTCTATTCAAATGCAAATGGCTGACCGTAGAATTCAACATCTTTCTTATGTTAAATGTTACGGGCTGAACTATTTTAACTTCCAATAACAATTTATTACCACATAAAACATATATAGTGCTTAGTAAAAGGCGTTGATAAATAACTATTCATGGCCAATAACTTGTTATTTTTAATCTTAAAAAAAAAAATGCTCACGTTAATATTTTATATATATATATATATATATATATATATATATATTTTTTTTTTTTTTTTATCAAAATAATATTTCTGAAGACAAGGAATATGGCGTCAATGAATTGTAATACTAATTTAGCTATTGCTTATTATTTTGAAATGTTAAATCGTGATTAAAATAAAAAAAATACAACACACGTAAGGATGACTAAGGAAAGAATTTTTTGTATCGAGATCACTGACACAACTGGCTGGCAATGTTCTCAGGGGCTATTCTAAAATGGGAAGGACTCAACGAAAACATTGCAGATGGCCGATATAATTAATGCTAACATTTCCAATGTTTCATGTCATTCAGCAATAATATATTTGTATGAATTACTGAAGTATTACTTTGTTTAGTAGTAGTACAAATAAGCTTGTATGTCAAGTTATTTGTTTTTTAAATCTTCTTCATACATATTAAGTACTGTATGAAGAATTTTTTTCTGTTCGCACTAGAAAAATACTAGAAAGATTTTTTTTTTCTTCAGTTTCAGGTGTAAAACAACAAACACTAAAATAAGGTCTTATAGAATTGAATTAATATTCAATTGATACTTCAGCAGTCATATCCGTTTTCATAAAAACAAAATATATATATATTTAAAAAAATGTATTTACTTCTATTTTATTTTAAAGTAAATCATTTTTTTAAATGAAATTTTATTTAATTTAAATAAAACAGTTGCATTACAATATATATATTAATGCATCTTCATACTGAAGGAAATATATAAAATCGCAAAAAGTTAATAAATAAAATTTAAAAAAAAGAGTTTAAATAAATAAATAGAAATTTTGTTCTATTACCGCTAAAGGTTAAATTGATTACTTGGATATGAAATGAAGAGTAGATGAGATTTTATGGTAAAAACGAAGCACTACTGCTGGTCTAGCGCTGGAATTAAATATTGATTCTAGGTTTTCATCTTTATAGGACGGCTTAGGGCCCAAATACGGTTTAATTTGCTGACCTGAACGTGTGTATTTTGGTTGACTTTTTTTATAAAAACTATTAGAAAATTGAAAAAAGGAAGGTTACTATTTTGAAAAAATAAATAGCTGTGGATACAATTATTTATAACAATGAAATTTTTTTGAAGCTTTAAAATATGTTTTAAAAGAATGACATGACACGATTTTGACGTGAGAGTCTCATCTCATGTTACCTAGGACGGTTTTTTGAAAGAAATAATTATAATAATAATATATTTATTGGTGAGGAGGACGCGCTAATATTTACAAAGTTATTCTTTTACGATTTAATTGAAAAGAGGGATTATTATTATGGTTGTTATAAAAAACATTGTTTTTTAAGAAATGCCCATTTTGAATTTTAGTTGTGAGAGTCGTTTTAATATTGAAAAAATTAACTTTTTTCGGATTTCTTTTGAATTAAAGTACTGTAATTAGTATTAGATCAAATTTAAGTATTAGAACTTCGAAGATCAGAAACATAGTTCAAAATTTGATATTAAAATAGATGTTTCATTATTCTACATAATTCATAAATTAAAAAAAAAGTTTAACCTATTTCTTAAATTAGGTAATTAAATATGAAGTTGATTAAACATAAATGAATATTTAATATATATGCGTATGTGTGTTAAACAATATTTTAGCCGTGATTTAAATGTAGCTCACTTTTTTTTAAATCTAATTGAAACTGGGTAACATTAAGCCCTCTTTTTGAATTCCTATAAATAGTAAATTAATATTCAATGTAAATTAATTCCTCTGTAATATAGGTCAAAGGAGAAAACGCTTGAAAATTTTGAATTACATTTGATACTGTTTGTTTTTTTGTTTAACGTCACTTGCCACTAAGGCTAATCGAATGATGCTACAGCGGGAGTCCTAAAATTTGCCTATCCATTTGTTTATTTTATAATTAGGATAGGATAGGATATTTTACGAGTTACTGATGTCGTACAGGCTCGGGACCTAAATTTTGCGTCCTTTATATGGACGGCGTAGCCAAGGATTTTGTACTCCCATTAAAAAAATTCTAGGGCCACTTTGGGGCGGGAACTCTCCACACCTTTAGTATTGTGGGCTGCTTTGCTACTAGCTAGCCATTACACCACATGTGACCCTTCCCTTGATATTTTTACTATAAAACAGTTTAAAAATCGGATCAATTATTTAATTGTAATAACTCTCTATTGATCGATCTATTACTGTTTTAATTATATTTATCTATTTCTTGTTTAATCGCATTCTTAAACGCTACGAATATATCAACTAAGCTTAGTAAATAGTGTTAAAAAGGAAATTACAAATAACAATTTGCAATTAAATAACAGAGCACAACATTTGCCAATCACAATGAACAATTGAAGTTAATTGACCGTGATTACACAATGAAAACATACCGTGATGAAGAATTCCATTTCTGGCTGTTAGTTAATAAAATCATTGTGTTAAAAATAAAGTTATTTTACATTCAATCGTGTTTATTTAGTTATATGCCGTAATGTTTTGGGAATAATCAATGATAGGCGCAAATTAACATGTGAAGTAAGAAAATTTTTTTTGCAATTTTCGAATCCTCAAACAAAATTTAATAAATCTCAGCTATTCGATTTGAATTTTAATGTCATTTTTTGTGAAACCAGCGAATTGTCACTTTTTTATTAGGGTTTAATAATGTCATCGTTTTGTAGAGTAAAATATTTTTTTATTCTAAACAGTCCAAGTAAATCTGAATTTTTATGCTATGCAGTCTATAGCCCCAATGAGCAATGTAAATTTTGTGTCAATTGGGGAAAGGAAATCAAATTGACATAGTGAATTAGGTCCATGAAACAGGTCTTAATGAACTTATATTCTACGTGGCATAAAAGAATTTGTTTATCTTTATTCGCAATCATTAATTGGTGTTATTGAATGGATACAATTTAGAATAATTTTTATTTATTGGTAATATGTATATACATTAAAAAAACATTCTAATAAGATAGTAAGCACTAGCAGATACCTTGTTTTATTTATTTAATATATGTTCAAGAAGAATTTTTTACTATTATTATATTTTATTAATATCCTTTCATGGAATAAATAAAATATTTTATGTATAACATAAATAATAAAAAAACAGTTAAACTTCACATTAAAGAAAAATGAACAATGAATAGTGATGGTAATATTGAATTGTTTTTTAATCCCATCACTTGAATTTTTAACATATTATAGAGTAAAAAAATAGGTAAAAAAAAAAAAAAGGATTCAATAGCATAGTGTTATAAAACAATAATAAGCATGTGAACAATAATTAGAATAATAAAATTAGTAGTAATGATATATTGTATATGTGAAAACATATGGTGGTATATGTTGATTACTTTTGTTTGTTTCTGTCGATCGGAAAATCGACTCCTCACCGCGCTTGGTAACTGTAGCGCGCTACTGATAGCCCAGCTCAACCTTGGGGTTGTTTACTTGTTTCACTATAACATGTTTTAACATTTTAATTCTCTGATTATTCCATTGTAAGCATTGAAATATATGTTTTTGGAATTAAAAGGTCAATCAAAATATCAACATTATTTCCTATAAATTAGTATAATTAAAATTATTCTCTTAAAATAAATAAATAATATTAAAATAAATTTTAAAATGTATATATAAATTACATAAATATATATATATATATATATATATATATATATGTATATATATATATATATATATATATATATATATATATATGTATATATATTTATTTTTTTTTATTTGTTTCCTTCTTATAGTAGCCCTATAAGAAGGGAGTTTATTTTCCACAAGTGCCATAAAATATATGTACATAACTTGTGCTTTATGTTAAACAAAACATTACATTGTAATGAGATTCAAAGATATTAAAAAATATTTTTAAATAATTTATTTTTTGAAGAGAAAAGATTTGGCTCCGCCGGGAGTCGAACCCGGGTCTCCTGCGTTACATGCGAGGATGCTAACCGCTACACCACAGAGCTCGACTCAAGGCAGAGCAAATCCTTCCTCTTCACTGATACCTACTCCCCCTATCTCACAAGTTTTGCGAGTAGTAGCGGGAGGTGGACAAATTTTGTCCAATTTATGATATTTTATTGACTTAAGTCAATTTTTTAAATTATTTTAATTAATCTAATCTTAATTTGTGGCATACCACCATTTTTAAATTATTTTTAAATAATTTATTTTTTGAAGAGAAAAGATTTGGCTCCGCCGGGAGTCGAACCCGGGTCTCCTGCGTTACATGCGAGGATGCTAACCGCTACACCACAGAGCTCGACTCAAGGCAGAGCAAATCCTTCCTCTTCACTGATACCTACTCCCCCTATCTCACAAGTTTTGCGAGTAGTAGCGGGAGGTGGACAAATTTTGTCCAATTTATGATATTTTATTGACTTAAGTCAATTTTTTAAATTATTTTAATTAATCTAATCTTAATTTGTGGCATACCACCATTTTTAAATTATTTTTAAATAATTTATTTTTTGAAGAGAAAAGATTTGGCTCCGCCGGGAGTCGAACCCGGGTCTCCTGCGTTACATGCGAGGATGCTAACCGCTACACCACAGAGCTCGACTCAAGGCAGAGCAAATCCTTCCTCTTCACTGATACCTACTCCCCCTATCTCACAAGTTTTGCGAGTAGTAGCGGGAGGTGGACAAATTTTGTCCAATTTATGATATTTTATTGACTTAAGTCAATTTTTTAAATTATTTTAATTAATCTAATCTTAATTTGTGGCATACCACCATTTTTAAATTATTTTTAAATAATTTATTTTTTGAAGAGAAAAGATTTGGCTCCGCCGGGAGTCGAACCCGGGTCTCCTGCGTTACATGCGAGGATGCTAACCGCTACACCACAGAGCTCGACTCAAGGCAGAGCAAATCCTTCCTCTTCACTGATACCTACTCCCCCTATCTCACAAGTTTTGCGAGTAGTAGCGTAGTAAGGATTTGCTCTGCCTTGAGTCGAGCTCTGTGGTGTAGCGGTTAGCATCCTCGCATGTAACGCAGGAGACCCGGGTTCGACTCCCGGCGGAGCCAAATCTTTTCTCTTCAAAAAATAAATTATTTAAAAATAATTTAAAAATGGTGGTATGCCACAAATTAAGATTAGATTAATTAAAATAATTTAAAAAATTGACTTAAGTCAATAAAATATCATAAATTGGACAAAATTTGTCCACCTCCCGCTACTACTCGCAAAACTTGTGAGATAGGGGGAGTAGGTATCAGTGAAGAGGAAGGATTTGCTCTGCCTTGAGTCGAGCTCTGTGGTGTAGCGGTTAGCATCCTCGCATGTAACGCAGGAGACCCGGGTTCGACTCCCGGCGGAGCCAAATCTTTTCTCTTCAAAAAATAAATTATTTAAAAATAATTTAAAAATGGTGGTATGCCACAAATTAAGATTAGATTAATTAAAATAATTTAAAAAATTGACTTAAGTCAATAAAATATCATAAATTGGACAAAATTTGTCCACCTCCCGCTACTACTCGCAAAACTTGTGAGATAGGGGGAGTAGGTATCAGTGAAGAGGAAGGATTTGCTCTGCCTTGAGTCGAGCTCTGTGGTGTAGCGGTTAGCATCCTCGCATGTAACGCAGGAGACCCGGGTTCGACTCCCGGCGGAGCCAAATCTTTTCTCTTCAAAAAATAAATTATTTAAAAATAATTTAAAAATGGTGGTATGCCACAAATTAAGATTAGATTAATTAAAATAATTTAAAAAATTGACTTAAGTCAATAAAATATCATAAATTGGACAAAATTTGTCCACCTCCCGCTACTACTCGCAAAACTTGTGAGATAGGGGGAGTAGGTATCAGTGAAGAGGAAGGATTTGCTCTGCCTTGAGTCGAGCTCTGTGGTGTAGCGGTTAGCATCCTCGCATGTAACGCAGGAGACCCGGGTTCGACTCCCGGCGGAGCCAAATCTTTTCTCTTCAAAAAATAAATTATTTAAAAATAATTTAAAAATGGTGGTATGCCACAAATTAAGATTAGATTAATTAAAATAATTTAAAAAATTGACTTAAGTCAATAAAATATCATAAATTGGACAAAATTTGTCCACCTCCCGCTACTACTCGCAAAACTTGTGAGATAGGGGGAGTAGGTATCAGTGAAGAGGAAGGATTTGCTCTGCCTTGAGTCGAGCTCTGTGGTGTAGCGGTTAGCATCCTCGCATGTAACGCAGGAGACCCGGGTTCGACTCCCGGCGGAGCCAAATCTTTTCTCTTCAAAAAATAAATTATTTAAAAATAATTTAAAAATGGTGGTATGCCACAAATTAAGATTAGATTATATTAAAAAATAGTGAACAAAAGCAAGAAACAGAAATTATATAAAGTTGTACATAAAATTATAAACACAAAATATATAAAGTTAGAGAATATATAACCTAAGAAAGAACTTTCAAAAAAGAAACATAATAATATCTTACAAAATAACAATAAACAAGAGGAAAATTACAATACAAGAAGAAAATACATAACACTGAAACCCAGGATGATAACACACAAAATACCAATAAATAGGATACTTAGCAACTAACATTGAAAAACGCGTAATATAAATATAAACCTGTAAATAGCATTATGAACTATCTTTCACTGTGGTTAATATCTATCGATAGTGAGAATTTATGTTTCCCATTTTCTCATAAATTTGTTTTGCGAATAATTTTAGTGCTAAATTATGTTTATAGAATATTTTTTCTCCCTCGACAGGCCAATTTTTGTTCTTCTTTGTTACTTCGTCTCGTAGTAGTTGTCGTTGAGCTGAGAGAAGTCTGCAGTCGTCAAGGAGTACAAAATTAATTAAGAAAGTTAAAACTAGAATTAATGAATTTCCATGAATATATATATATATATATATATATATATACATATTTTTTTTTGGGGGGGGGGGAGTTCATTTTTACCTCAAGTTCTGCACGTTCCATCGGATGATGCAGCGTGTAGGAAAATAAGTTAAATACTATTTTTCAGAATACTTTTACAAAAGGAAACAACAAAATGCAAATTACAAAATACAAAAACAAAATACTTTAAGTATTACTGAATAAAAACATTATAATAAAATACTAAATAGAATATACACTTAAAATAACATCAAAATAGAAAATTTACCGTATACAATGATATGAACTTAAAAAAAATAATAAGAAATAAGAAAAAGAAAAATATGGTTAAATCATGATGTCCTATGTGGAGTCACCTGTCCAATCTATTTCTCATAATTTATCATGGTCTATTCTACCTAAAAACTCCTGAAATTCCCGGCCAAAACTAAAAAGTAGTTCTTCTTTACTGATTGGCCAATTGTGCCCACGGACCATAATTGTTCTTAATAATTTATATCTCTGTGCGTCAAGTAAGTGGCAGTCAAATATAAGATGGGCATAAGTTTGTTCTGTCTGTCCGTCGCACAAGTATTTGTTGTCTTCTATTATATTAACTCGATGTAAGTAACTTGTTGGTCCGTGACCAGTCAGTACCTGTGTAAGTCTACTATTTATTGTGCTTAGCTTTTGTCTGTTTTCTAATTTATTAATGTATTTTATGTATATTTTAAAATTTATTTTTTGGTCGAATTAGAGAGGGGATATTTTTTATTTAAATAAAGTTTTTAATACCACGTCTGAAATTTGATGGATACCTAATTAATTCGATGTATAGAATTTGACTTACTATAAAACTCATCTTTTATAAGGTCATCTTTAAAACGATGCTAGGTAATTAAATTATTTAGTATTTATTTATTTGTATTTTAAATGCCTTAAATAGGTACACATAGAATATACTCGTCTACCTGTTTCTTTTATTTTGACACTTAAATTCTATGCTATACTATATTTTAATAATTCTTAGCAGTTAATAATAATCCTTTTACTAAGGAAAACATAACCTTGATAAAGAGTCGCCAAGAATGGGGAAGAAGATAGTGCCAGCGGTATCTTCTCCCCTCGCATTATTCTGGTTTGACATATCACGGAAGAGGAAAATCTCTTATCCATGTCATTTTCGTTTTCTCATATCCGCAATGATACACGTTGCCATTTTATTCTATTTATGAGCTAATGTATTTGAATATTTGTATTCAATAACTAATAGTATGTGGAATATACCTTTGTTGCTTAAAAAAAAAAATTTTAACCAGTACAAATCTTTTGAGGTCATTTCAAACTGGTTTAAGAGAGTACAAGTACGAGTATGGTACCTAAGCAAATAACAAGTTTCTGTATCACTAGTAGTTTAATTTAGTTTTCCGGTAGTTTTGTTGTATGTACCTTTTTTAAATGGTCATCTTTCTTCGATTAACATTCTTGCATTGATATCCTAACCTATATATTGTATGTTCAACACCTATGTGTTGAAGAGTAAGTGTCAGATTTTGAACATTGCAGTAAATCAGTCGTGATACTGTGAGGTGTGTGTAAGATTTGGATGCCCTTGTATGATAGAAGGACATTCGCTGAGTCGGCTCTTGTCAGAGCTGTCGTTAACGTGTTAGGACTCGGCTGTCTCGTGAGTGTATATAATGAACAGTAATGGTGCGGGCACAGACCCTTGAATTACACCCGTTACTAATCGAAGAAAGTGCTGTACCTTGACCCACTCGTATATGAGAGTCCCATGATGTTTTTACAATTCACATTTTTTGTTATCTTGTTATATTTAAATAATTGTTAAAAATATCGTATTTATTTTCGCTAATAATTCTTAGTTATTTTTTTATAATGAGTTGTTAATTATAAGATCAACAATGATTGTATTGCCGTCAGTCAAACTTGTGTTTATTTGGCTAATGTATATTTTAATACATTTTTGATTAATGTATTAAAATATTCATTAATTATTCGTTTATTGGGTGTTTCGGTTAAGGTCAAAAACAAATTTAAATAATCAGGAATTAATAATGGATGGAAACGATTTTTGGAAATCTGTTCTCATTTAAATTAAACGTGGATAGTTTACAATAGGTAGTTACAACAGGTTTGTAAATACGTATTATACTTTAACAACAGTTAAAGCGATAATATAGAACATGCCAGGTTTGGCAACATCTTCTCCTCATAGTCATCCAAAATATGCTATGTTGTAATAGATGCCATAAATAAGCATAAAAATAATCGTCATATAATTGTAATAAGGTAATTGTATTGTAACGTTAAATCGTTAAATAAAAACACGATTTAAAATCCCAGACCATTTGTGTGAACGAACTAGCAGTCGGAACAAACAGTCATAGCACGTGTATGGGACTAGATTTTTCGAACTCAATCCAGAACCTTCCAGGCCAGTCCTTTTACGACTATATATAAGGAGCGAGTGACTAGACGAGTTAGTCTTGACTGTGAAGCTCAAGCCATATGATTTGTGTGCTATAAAGCTATAATTTTTGTAACCTGCTCGAATATTTATGTTTTTATAATTCGATTTGCATTGATAGTGTTATATTTTCTTTAATATATATTTCTTAACCCACAGAAGTGTTATAATATAAACACAAATAGTACATACATAAATAAATCAATCTATAAACTAAATATATAATATAACATCACATCAATGAACTATATTAACATTTATCTATAATCTAAATAAAAGCTGTGAGCATATAAATTTAAATACTATATATAAACTGAATAAATTAACTATCATTAATTAATATTTAATAACATACGAAATGTAAAAATAAATAATTGGTGCATTAAATTGACGATTGTTACAAGCTAGAATTTTATAAGTTATTCGTTAACGATGAATGACTTTAGCCTAAAACATTGTCTGATATAACTAAACAGATTTTTGAGCCAGTGGACGTTTTCGATTTTAGCAATTGACATTATTCGACCTATTCATATTGACTGAGTGCGGCAGATAGTGATCGCAAAAAGCAAAATAAATCGGACAACGGACTAAAATCTGATAAATATCTTCCGGTTCATTCAAGTTCACTTCGGGAACTTAACCTCCCGAAGTAGGCCATGGCCAAAATTTACATTGGAAAATCTTTACCAATTAAACTTTAATTAATATCTTTTGATTTTTTTTTATATCGAATTAGTCTACTTAAAACTTTTAACATAGTTAGTATAATAATAGGAAATTGTTTGTTTGTTACAAAAATACACACAATTTTAACAGTTTAATTTGAACTACAGTAAGCTGAAAAATTCAACAGAAAATTCAGTATCTCTCGTTACTTAGCGGTAAAAGAAAATACTTTATTAGAAAAATGTCAGTTACACACCCGAAACATCGATCGCTCCTATAAATATCTTATAACGTCATTTAGACAATTGTTTTGTTTTCTTTTTATCTGGTTGAATTCAATTGAGAACCCCCTTTGTTTCTGAAATTAATGTAACGAATTCGTTGGAATCGCCTTGCGATTCTCGTTTATGAACTCTTCTTTCTCTAAGAAAGTAATCAGAAACCGTCCATCAACTTTATTGATAGTGGAAACTTTTTAGCAATTTAGATCAGTTCAATCTTCGAACATAAGAAGCACTTATCGGGAGAGCATGATTAATGTCTTCAGGAACAAATCAATATATATATTGGAATTTTGCCTATATACATTACATTTTGGAATGCCTATTACATAAGCAGCCTCTCTCTAATAACAAATTAGTAAAAAGAAATTTATTTCTGTTTTATTTTTTTACTTATTCTTGTGTTATTGCTGCTTGTATTCATCACATAATATGTTTTTTCTGGAGTTGTCCAAGTGAAGCGCCTGCTTTAAAACTGAGATAACACATAATTTTAAAACTTGAAAAAAAAAATTAATCGGAACTCAGCAATTAAAGATGGTCATCGATTACAAAATATATGAAATGTTATTCAGCTATATTTGTTGGTTAGTGTTTTCCAGAGTTAGTTAAGTATTGACTAAATATTTATTTTAGCCATATTATAACCTTTTTGTTTGTTTGTTTGTTTAAAGTCACTTTATGCCATTAGGGCTAATCGGACGATGCTACAGTGGGAGTCCTAAATTTTGCCTATCCAGGTATAATTAGGATTGGGATCTTTAACAAGTACCTGACATCGTACAGGTTCGGGACCTCCGTATAACCTTTTTAAAAAATATATTTAAATCTTGGGGAACTTCTAAAGGAAAAAAGGTAAAATAACAAAATGGAGTTAAACCATTTTTCAAGCAGACGCCTAAAGTTTTTCCTTGCATCAAACTTGTAGTTTGATTTGTTTCTTTTGTATTTTTTTAAGTTATATAAAGTGTAATTTTGTTTCTATAGTTTATAGCTTTCACTCCAAGTTTTTCGTTAGAATTAGAAGATCTAAAGTGTCTAGTCTAAGGGCGGGCCAAGATGTGGGAATTGGATTTAGAAAACATAAGTGGAATCAATTTACGCTTCTAATGTTTATTAATTTTTTAGCGTAATAGTATTAATGTATAAATATTTAATAAAATTCTTAAAAGAGGAATAATCAAATAAGAGGAATAATAAAAAAAAGAGGAATAATCTAAGGTTATAGATAGATCATTAATGCTAATACCTCTTACGACCTTATAACCTTTTGCTGTTATAAATGATCTTTGCTTAGAATAAATTAAAGCAAATTCAAAAATGAATTTATTACTCATTTTATATAAATTATTTTAATAACTTATTAAATATTATTCCACAGAACTTTAAAGTAGTCTAATATGTGCAATGATGTTTTTGGCTAATTTAACTGAAATATATTTGTTTACTTCCCTAAAAGTTAATATCACAATAAGCCACAGCAAAGCGTGACCCGGTTCATCTATTTAATTTTATTCAGTTTATTATTAGATTGTTGCGTTCAAAACTGAATGAACTAATTAAATTTCTCCTCGTAGCATCTGATGATTAAATCACCTGTATTATTAATTAATTACTAAGATGATAGTATTAATGTTTATTTAAGGTAGGTGAGAAGGATATAGATATTGTACTCGGTGCTGAGATAATGGCCATTACCGGGGGAGGAGCTTTCCTCCGACCTTGGCCAGACCCTTAACCCGGGGACAATAATTATAGCTGCTTCTATCTCGTCCTTTATAGGAGAAACATCATAACCATTAATTTGCTAATATAGTAAGTGATAATTATGTGAATTATATATTAACAATAATACCAAATAAATACTTATGTAACGTGAAACAAAATCATATGATTTTGTCTCCCATGTTCATTGAAACAGAGTTTGATTCAGAGTATGGTTACTTGTGTGTCACTGTATTGTCACTAGTAGTAACTTTTTGTAACGTTGTTATTAATTTGAGCGTTTATTCTTTATTTTATATTGTTAGTACAAACATAGATATCTTCTTGCTTAATTCAATTAGAGGATTATTCATAGATAGAATTCATTTCTCTTTCAAATATCAAGTAATGATTCAATTATTAATTAATGGTTCATTTCGTTGTATATTATTACTAGTAGATTGAATATCCTATGTTTCGTCCTTTTTAATGGAAATCGGCGCTTTGGATATTCAAAATTATTATTATACTTTAAAAACTTCACTTTATAACCCAACAACACATTGATCGCATTTAACCTCCAAAATCCAGTTTGGTTATGAAATGGCGATAAAAAAGAAATTCAGTTAACCTTCCTATATGACACCGTAGCACTTACTTATACTCAGCATTAAAATTAATTATTTAAATTATAAGGAAACATATAATAATATATTTGTATTATACTTTCAGTAAAAAACATCACTAAAATAATCAGCTTTGGCCAGAACCTTAGTTCGTTGCACTTACCTCAATGTACTACGAACAAAATAAATAAAGTAAAACCTTCCCTGTGAAAGTTTTACTATTTAAAATTCTGCATTTTAAAGAACTTCTTTAATTTATTTTTCTTTTGAATATAAACTCATAGATAATCGTTTCCTCCTCTTAAGACATATTACTAGCGGAGTAGCTTGCTTGGGTGGTTTAGCCCATGGGCGGATCCAGCCGGTTATAAAAGGGGGCTGCAGCCCCAAACCTCTTCCCCTTGATCTGTCAATCATCTTTTCCAAGAAATAAAAATTCTTGTTCTGCATATTATTTGTTCTTTATCTTACTTCGTTGCTTTCAGTGCTGTTAAAGTCTATCACTTTTATATTTTTTTTAAATGCCAAAAAATCTTTTCCAGGGGGGTCTACAGCACCCCAGAGCCCTCTCCCTGGATCCGAAAATGGTTTAGCCGTGTTAAGTCAACTCTTAGCCCAACCACAGACAAAAAGACAGTAATGGCTTGTGAACTATTCAACCCATCAACTTTCATTTCACTTCTCTTTGACGACCTAAGTGATCTTGTGAAATGAAAATATATTGTTGTTATGTAGTAATTAGTTATCGTTAGATAATTAATTGATAATTTTTAAACTATTTTATTAGAAGGTAAAAGATTCGACCACGGCCGGGAATCGAACCCAGGTCCTCTGCATCTACGTCGCAGCGCTCTTACCACTGAGCTAACCGTGAGTCCGTTCCGACCGTTCCGAGGCGAGACCTGGAGGGAGGGATCACAGAAGAGAAAGATTCGATCACGATTGGAACGGACTCACGGTTAGCTCAGTGGTAAGAGTGCTGCTACGTAGATTCAGCGGACCTGGGTTTGATTCCCGGCCGTGGTCGAATCTTTTATCTTCTAATAAAATAGTTTGAAAATATATTGTATATGTTTCTTTTTTATTTCTTAATTCTTTTAGTTTTTTGTTTTAGTATATAGTATTATCATGATTTCGGCTTATTATAAGTATTCAAGGGATGAATTGATAATTTTTAAAGTTTATTAATTTTACCTAAAGGTAAGCGACTTCCTTCATAAATATAATATTTTATAATTCAAAAGACGTCCTAAAGTAAGAATTGATTAGCTGTCATTCATTAAATTCCTGAGTCGTTTTAATTAGCCTCTCTGGCGTTGACTCGTGTTCAACTTGGAGAATTGAGTCAAATTGAATGAAGGTTTCAACAACAATTCAATATTCATCTCGCCAACGTTATAATTTATCTCACGTCACCGGGATATTATTTCGAGGGTTTAAGTCTGGTTTGATATTAAAGTTTTGCATTGATTTCGGACACCTAGCTTATATTAATTTGGAATTTTACTCAAATATACGTATCTCGAGTTTTCATTGCATTTTTTTTTAATTTTAGTTTTTTAAAACCAATTTAATATAAAAATGTTTCGCTAACTTGCGCTAGTGATTAGTTCAAAATCGTAAGTCATCACTAAATTAAACAGTACAATCATGCTATAAAAAATCAGTGGGTTGTTTTTTAATTTTTTTTTTTTTCTTGGCCTTTTCTCCAAGCGTTAAATTCCCATATTTAGTTTCCATAAATGTTAAAATAATACTTTAATACTAATCTTTGTAAAAAAAAAAAGAATGAAATGCATTGAATATTATAAATATTTTAATTACTTCCTTGAAATAAGCTCTTTTCCATGTTTAGAGAAAAAGGTTTAATGTATTAGGCTGTTCTCTTCTCTAGGGCTCTTCTCCCACTCTTTTTTTTATTTTAAATAATTTAATTTTAAGTAAGTTCATTTGAAATGTGAAAAATGGTTTGTTACTGATTACTTGCATTGTCACCCTTTACACCTGATGTTCAACATATAGCTAGACATTCCCTATCCTTCCCAAAACCCTTTTAAAATTAATGGATATGTATGATATTTAATTGTATTGGACAGCAATTCTTTAAAAAATTTACAATCGCTCATTTATTTCAAATATTCATTTGATAACGTTTCTTAGATGAAATAGGTTATAGGATCGGTAAAAGCATATAACAATTTATAAACTTAATTGAATTCAATTTACTTTAAACACTATTTTCTATTTTCTTAAATAAAGAAGTATTAACTGTCTCAACATAAAATAATGCAATACCTCCATAGTTTTCTGAAAAATACTTGTGCGCTCAAAATTTGAAAAATAAGTTCCTATTTATTCAAATTAAGTATAGACCAATCATCCACTGCTCACTGATTCCCAAACCTGGACCAGATCCGACGAAGAAAAATCCCAAATATTCGGCCAGCACCTCTTCAATACTTATAGTCCACATCCTGATATCCTTAATTCTACTCACCTTGAATGTATTGAAGCAAAATTGGACACTCCTCTCCAAATGACCCTCCCACCTAAAGCATTTCATCTGTCAGAAATAACCTATATTATCAAGAAATTACATTCCCGCAAAGCTCCTGGGCACGACCTCATTACCTCTAAAATCCTAAAGCTTCTCCCCAGGAAGCTATATTGTTTCTCACCTACATTTATAATGCTGTACTCCGAACCACCTATTTCCCTGATCCATGGAAACTAGCTATTATTAAAATGATTCCCAAACCCAAGAAGCCACCGGAACATCCATCCTCTTACCGTCCTATTTCTCTATTACCCATCCTGGACTCAAATCACATAATCCCAGATCACCAGTTTGGATTCCGAACATCCCACTCCACGATCCAGCAATGCCATCGTGTGTTTGACGTTGTCTCGTCTGCATTGGAGCGCAGAATGTACTGTACTGGATTCTTTCTCGATGTTGAACAAGCATTTGATCGAGTCTGGCACCCTGGATTGCTGTACAAACTCAGAAAATTCCTTCCTCCTACCTACTTTCTCATTATCCGCTCCTACTTCTCAGACAGACTATTCAAAGTAAATCATAATAATGCCTTTTCATCCCTCTTTTCCCAGTCTGCTGGTGTTCCCCAAGGTAGCATCCTAGGTCCCATCCTCTTCACAGTTTATACAGCTGACATTCCTACCCATCCCAACACTGTTATCACCACCTACGCCGATGACACAGCTGTGCTAGCAGTTAATAACGACCCAGACCTTGCATCCCAAACTCTCCAATCACACATCACAATCCTCGAAGAATGGTGTCAAAACTGGAATCAAAAACAATCCCAACAAATCCCATCAAATCACATTCACACTTCGTCGTAAACCTACGACCTCCTGTCCTACAGTATCCTTTAATAACACTCCACTTATCCCAGTCGAACAGATCCGTTACTTAGGACTTCACTTGGACAAACGCCTTACTTGGAATCCCCATACAAGACTGAAACGGCAAGAAACTGTTCGTCGCTTCCGACTACTTCAACACTTACTTGACAAACGCTCGAAACTACCAATTAATTATAAAAGGCTAATTTACATGACAATAATAAGACCTATTTGGAATTATGGCATCGAGCTTTGGGGCTCCACCAAACCATCAAACTCCTCTCGAATCCAATCCTTGCAATCCAAAATCCTTCGTAAAATCCTTAACGCTCCTTATTTCGTCACAAATAAACTCATCCCTAAAGACCTTAATATTCCATATATTGCCGATTTGGCCCGATCCAGATACCAATCTTTTCATAATAAACTCCCTACCCACTCGAACCCTCTTGTTTCCAGCCTCGCTTCCTCCTCTATTCCAGACAATCCTCCTAGGCGTCTGAAAAGAAGATGGTCTCGGGACCTCCTATGTTGAGTGTATCAGTTGGGAGCTGCCAGTGGGTAGCTTCTCCTCATGTTTGTTCAAGACATATTTCTTAGTATTGTCATATTTACTAAATGTATTTATTTAAATACAGTTGTAAATTTCATTAAATAAAATAAAATAAATAAAAAAAAGTACAGACCGTTATTATGAAACCTTTCTATTGATTGCTACTTACGAAACATCGTCGAAAAACTCAATGTTTTAATCTAAAACTCGATTCTTTAGAATCGCTTATATTTACTGACGACGGAGTTATTAGAATAATTACTTAGTAGAATATTCTCGAATCATTTAGAAGTTTACTATAATAGTTAGATAACTGTTCCAACAAAAAGTCTATAACTCTTTTCAATGTCACACATCATAGGATTTTGTTTAAGGTTACAATATAAATGAAAAATTCCATTCATATTTTTTATTTAAAACATTTAACATTATGGGTGGTGAGGTGATTTTATACCCTTTCTATATTTAATTAATTTTTGTACTATATAATATTTAATGTACTCCAATTACAAGATTTCATCGCCTTCTGTATGTTTTATAATATAGGTAAAACTGCTGGGATTTAATGGAAGCAAAGAACTTTGTTAGTGTAATGCAGGTCTTATGCTCCTCAAAAGGTAAACCTAATCAAGGGAATTAGAGCAGTTCCCCACTCGACAAAAGCATTAAAGCTAAAAATAATTCCTCCACTTTGTTGCCTTTGGTGGTGGTGGAGGCGAAGGCGGATGGAAGGGGGGGGGCTCGGAGACCTCATCCTCGGTATTGTTAGTTTAAGGCCCTCTTTTCGTCTCTTGTATCTCTTTTCTTTTCATCCTTTCACCTTCTCATTTTCCGTTTGTTTCCTCATCAATTTATTGTATTTTTGTGCCTTTAACTTGTCAATTCCTCTCTTAAATCGTGTCATTTATAAAATAAGATTGTAGATTTTGAGGTAATCAGTAATTGTGATTTTTTTAAAACAAAGCATACAAATAAATTATTATTAAGAAACCTCTCATCAATCAGGTTTATTCTAATTTTATCACAATTAAATAGTCTTTTTCTTTTTCTCATTTCCTTTTCATTTTTACAGTCCATTTTTAAAAAATAAATTCTTTTAAAGTATCATAATGAATTAGAAAAATAATTTTTGAATGTACCGGCATATAACAAGTGAAAGGTTTTCTATCGATGAAGGAAGAATGCTACCAAGGGCTATTTCGATATATAAACGATTTTTTCGACTATAAATTGTTGACTAGTTAAATAGAATAGAATAGAAAGAAAGAAATTTGTGGTGTTGCATCGTTAAAATTTAAGCGTGTTTTTTTTATTTTTTTTATTGAATTTGAACCGTTTGAGCCTGGATTATCTTCTTAAGCATACATTAATTAATATTTCATTTCATTGTTTATAATTTTTACAAATATATTGCTAAGAATTTATTGTTTACAAATATGGATGACAAAATACAACTGTTGATAACACTATTTGATTAACCTTGTAACAAGCACTTCAATTCAATGTTCAATAATCTTTTGTAAAGTGATAACTTGGAGTTTTGGAGTACTCACTGTCCATTGCGTTTCCGGAAAAGTTCTTCTTTCTTCGTTCGGAATGAGCTGATTTCTTCACCATGCGATTGGAATAAATTATTTTCACAAAATAATTTATTCTACTTTCCATATGTTCTCAATGTTTTAGTGTTTTTTACTGAAAGAATTAATACATTCTGCCACAATCAAGGGCATTAATATTAGTGCTGTAAGGTAAATCATTCACACAATAACGATATACAAATGTACATAAAAAAAAGAAAAATAATAATAAATAAAATGTAAAGCTCGAAGAAGACTAGAAAGAAAGAAAAAATAACAATTACAAAAATGAAATGGAATTACAGTCTACATTCTTTCCTATACTCGTATGTTCTATGACTGGAACTAGACCGAACCATTTCGATCCAGTGTCAAAGTTTTTTTTTCTTTTTATTTATTTTTTTTTTTTTATTACTTGACTGTAAGGCTTGAAAAGCTATGTAAAGCTGTATAAATCTAATCCCCTTAAATAAAATACAATAATTTTGATGAAAAATATTAATGATTTATATATTGATATATTAAATAAGTAATTGATAAATTTATATATTTTTTTCATACTCTCTAGAAAATTATTTGTAATAGACGTAAATTTGTCTATTTAACATCAACAGAGACAAGCCACATTTTTATAAATATCTTGGAATCTAGCCAATAACTGCTTGTTAAAACTGACCTAGCCTTGCAGGAAACATCATCTTTTCAGCTTGACTGAGATTTTATCTTATGCATCAGATATACATGCACTTACATTTAAAATGATTGATTTGTGAAACTAAACAAAAATATATTAATATACCTATCTGTCGTGGAAGGGTCTAAGTAAGATGGAAAATATTTTTACAAACCAGCAGAAAAATAGAAGTCGATTAAAGTCGATAACTCAGCTTTAAATTTTTAGGTGTTCTATAATATCCGAAAAGAGTCTAAAAAATATGTAATAATATCGCTGCGCTGTTCGAATTATGATTATCGATATCTCATATAATTGTAAACATAAATTAAAAATTGAACTCCTCCATTCAATACAAAAATAAGACAGTAGTCATTTATTTTGAATTATAACATATAAAACTAAATAAGTAACAAAGTACATTAAAGATTCTGTCAGACTAAATATAATTTATTTAATAGAATGAGCTTTAACTTTATATGTATTAAGTACCTAGATTATTTTTATTACCAAAGGAGTTTTAAATGTAGCGATTGAATTTGAAGTTCAATTTAAAATTAGTGGTTCTAAATCACATGAAGCAACAGCATCATATTTCGTAAACAAAAAACTGTACCCACAAAATAAAACTCAATAATCTTTGTAATGGGGGTACACTGCCGAACGGATTGCTATCCATCTGAAACCGAAAGCCCTCCAAGCAAGTTAAAATTTACGAAGAAAGAGTAAAGCCATAGAGAGTAGGTCGAGAAAAACAACACTCCCTCTTAATCACCGAAGAACAACCACTTATATGTCAACATTGTAAAAACATTCTAACAACGTACGTCACATTTTCCAAGAATGTCCCTTTTAAATCCTCTAAATCAACACTTTGTGGCTAAAACCTGTTCAAATCCTTTAAAAAATATGCAAAAACAGTAGAATTGGTCCTAAAATTTAGATTTTAAGCAAATAATATGATATCGGAAATATGAAATCAAAATATATAATATAAAACTGGAACGAATGATTAAGAAAAATAATAAATAATCACATTAACAAAAACCCAAAATAATTATTGATATTTGAAGTATACTACGCCGTTGATGAACATTGCAGTTTTACACTAATGAACTATATATGAGAGAGAAGTTTTATTCTTGCTTTCACGATATTATTTTTCTAGCTAAATACCTTTAAATAATAGAATAAAAGTAAAAGAAATAAAAACATTAATAAAGATGAAAGTTTAATTTTTGTGTATTTAAGTTGCGTCCAAGTAATATTAAAAGAAAAAAAATACTATACCTTCCTTCTATTCAATGATATTTCGATTTGCCCGTTCATATTATATCCATATATTTTGTATTAATGTTTAAATACTGCATTTTTCGTGGTATCCCTGAAATGTTATGGTTTCAACTATTAATATTTTACACCTTTACCTTAATAATATATATATTTATTATCTCAACCGCACCTATTAATAAAATTAATAAAAAAAATAAGATAAATAATGTTATTCGCCTTTGTTAATTATATGTTCAATATATTATCAACAATACAATAATAAGAAAAGGGGAATCTTAATATTCTCACGTCTGATACAATGTTAGTATTTCATTGACTAGCATTGGGTCTGTGTGTGAGGTGTTTGATAAATCTATGAAGAAAACAATGTTGCAGTTTTACATTAATTAACTTATAATGGAAGCTTTCTCTACCTCTGTATTTTTATTTATATATTTAATCAATTTATTATTCAGCTTACGTTCATAATCAATGTTTTTATTGTTTTGTTTTTTTGTTTTTTTTGTAAAAACACAAAATATAGACAAATATCGAAATGAGGGAAGTTTTTACGTATTCCAATCAAAATAACCAACCAAACACCATTGAATTTTTATTATTATGACTGACACCTTGTAACCCCATACCCTTCATTTTTTCTTAGGTTGTTCGAAAGAAAATTGTTGGTACTAATTTCTCTACGTTACTTCTGGGCAATGCGAACATGTTTCGGATAAGGAAAAAAAAATTATTAGGGATTAATGGATGGAAACTATTTTAAAAAATCTTTTCTATTTTTCCCCATTTGCAGAGGACATCATTCCATTTTCTCTGTCAACTTCAGACTCAAGCCGCATAATTCTTTGTTTATTTTTTGGCAGCTGATACAGCAAGACTTGAAACTTAAGTCGAAGTTTGATTGATTCTGTGTAGTACTTTATCTATTCAAATATGGAAAGTAAAACTAAATGCAAACGAAAAAAAAAATTCTGTTCTTGTAAAAAAAAATTGTCCGACGTGTGTGAAGTTGTAGTTCATGACTAAATAAGGACATTAATTGATGCAAACCGTGTTATAGCAACTCTTAAGATCGCGGAAACCTTAATTTCATGGAAATCGAAGTTATTTTAGTTCGTTCGAGATCATTTGAAACGCCTAGGATTAATCTCAAAACTCGAGTTACGTATGCCCTCTTAAAAATAGAAAGAAAGAAATTTGTGGTGTTGCATCGTTAAAATTAAAGCGTGTTTTTTTTATTGAATTTGAACCGTTTGAGCCTGGATTATCTTCTTAAGCATACATTAATTAATATTTCATTTTATTGTTTATAATTTTTACAAATATATTGCTAAGAATTTATTGTTTATAAATACGGATAACAAAATACAACTTTTCAAAAAGCACAATTATTTCTTAATTAAATTCAACTTTTCTTAAAGTTAAAAAGTATAATTATTTCTTGTTAAGGTAATTTTATCTTTAATTTTAATGATTGTTTCTTCTTTTTTTTCCAGGTAAGCTCCAGGGTTATGTAGGGTGCAAATAAATTATTCTGAATAACGACAAGAATTTTTATATGAAAGGTATCGCTATATTTTACTATAAGAAAAAGCTAATTTTTAAAAAAATATGTGATGATATATCATTCGTGTTTAGGCAAAAGGGACTAAGTCATAAAAAGTTTTTTGTCTCGTCTTCTTAAAGTTCATAATTTACTATAAAGAATATTGAATATCTCTATTGAAATAATATAGTTCCATTTATTATACAGGAATAAAGAAATACAATCAGGCGTAATTTATAATGATTTTTTTAAGCTTGGTAAACCGTTGTATAAGCATGTTATTCGATGACTTTGTAGCGGCATAACCGTTCGACTGCGATTTTCGAAATCGATCGAGCAGCCAGTAATCGATTATTTGAATTGTCGCTCGAACGAGTGTGCCTGCTCTGCGTTGTTGCTGCTCGGTAATTTCTCAGGTTTTCAGGTTATCCCAAGATACCAAATACCAACTACTTGCATGGATGTTGATACTTGGTGAGGTATACCGGCTAACACTGCTCGTAACTACTAGTATTAGAAAAAAATGCTGTTATCACTATTATCTTTATTGCTGTTTTGGAAGAAGGTTATGTTAACCAAGAAATTATTTTTGTGCTGCATTTAATTGGACAACTTTTACATAGTCATCAAGTCATTGTTAACGTGAGTTTTTTTTCTTTTTCCTTTTCCTTTGGTTGTGTTCTAATTTAATCCTTGTAAATAAAGAAGAAATTTATTTTACGAAAATAATTTATTTATTTAATTTTCCCTTTTTGAACACGCTTTAGTTTGTTAAGAGCCTTCTAATTTTCTTATCAAAACATCTTAACAACTTGAATCCTTTTGCTCAAACATCAGTGATATCATTTAAGTAAAAAATATTAATTTCTACTTTTTTGTAAGAAGTACACAATTTACTAGATGAAACGGGTTTTTGTAATGATAGAATAACATTTATTTCAAATTACTTAAAATATTTGTGATAAATCAAACTCATACCTACGTTTTGATTTTTATAAGGAGAGTTGGGTGATTTCAGGATTGTTGAAAAAAAGCGACAAAAAGCATTAGCATGCCATTCCCGGCAAAAACACCGTTCTGTATCTAATATTAGTCCTGATTTCGCAGTTGCAATCGACTATAGATTGCTCTAGTAAATTTATAGAGGGGACCGGGATAGACTTTATTGATGTGATTGAAGCAATTGGACATTTTGAAAGACCTTTAATTGGTGGACAATTACATATATATATATACTAATTACAAATTTAACATAATGTAATAAATAATCAACATATTATATAATTAGATTTTTATAAAAATTGTATTATTATGTTTCTTTAATGTTTTATTCGTTTGGTCAACCAGAGCTAAGGTTTATTGGCTCGTATGATTGAGGACTTGCCTGGTCTGACTTTGACAGTTTTGACGCCTGGATAATATTTGAATACGCATTTCCAATATGTGATATATAGTTTTATTTATTTTATATATGAACTTATCGCTATACTGACATTTTTCAGGTACACAAATGATCCCATAATTATGAATGTAGTAAAATCAAAATTATAAAAAAAACCGTTATTAAATATTTCAAATTACTTCAAACTAAATTAATTCAATTTAATTTTTACTATATTGCCAGAACGGAAAGCAATCCTCAAGTGGTGGTTGTAATATCAATATTATTTGGAATTAATTTATTTTAAAATAACTAATAAACTAATTTATTTTTATTTCGACTTTCATAATTATGGAATCAAATAACGACTATTATTTGAACAGTAGTAGTCTTTTGCGCAAGGTTACTCCATATAAACAAGAAATATTTATATGTATTTAATTATATACAATGTAATATAAAAAACATACTTGGCAGACTTAAGAAAATATATCCTTAAAGTCTAGTTTTATATAAATAATTAATTTTATTTATTTTGTTAGACATACCTGATAAGAATTGTTTCATTTAGATCATATATACTGGTACATGGGCGATAAATAATAAGCTTATAAAAACGATTATAGAAACAGTCATTGATTTGTTTTTTTCCGTTAACCTAAAAATGCACTAGTTTCAGTTGTCTTGATTTCAATCATCTTTTTTTTTTTTTAATTTGTTTTATTCTAGAGTCCACTGAAAAAAATGAGGATCACGGATTTTCAGGTCTATGAGAAAAACAAAAATTACTTAAATTTATATAAAATTTTATATATTATAAACCCTTTTTAAGTCATTTAAAATAGTACCTTACAGGATCATAATGATAGCGTATTATTCCTATATTTCCCTAAGTACAGTCTAACATGCTAGAAATTCTACATTTAAAAATGAAAAAAAAAATACGATACGTAATAAATAAGTAGGTATATGTTGAAAGATGCTTAAATAAATAAGTATTTTTCAATGGCAATTAAGTAATTGTTTTAATGTCAAATCATGCAAACAACTTTCTAGTAGGTAACAATTAATTTGGTTTCTGCCGTACAAAATGTCAACCCTTTCAATTAGATTATTTATAAATGCGAGAGAAGTTTGTTTCATGCTTTCACAATTTATTTTCCTAGCTAAATAACTATAAATAATAAAAAAAAAGAGTAAAAGAATTAAAAGTTTAAATCAGCTCGTTCAATTTTATGATATTTAAGTTGCATCCAAGTAATATTAAACGAAAAAAATATTATACCTTCCTTCTACTCAATGATATTTCAATTTCTCCGTTTATATTATTTCCATATATTTTGTTTGAATGCTTAAATATTGCTTTCTTCGTGGTCTCCCTGAAATGATATGGTTTAATAATAAATATTTTTCATTCAGTATCCAACTTATAATAATATTCCGTTCATGCATCTTATTTATATATGTATTTGTTATTCGCTTTTGTTGATAATACATTCGATGTTATCATACATTATCAATAATAATAAGAAAAGGCGAATCTTAATATTCTCACATCTGATACAATGTTAGTATTTCATTGACTAGCATTGGGTCTGTGTGTGAGGTCTTTGATAAATCAAAGAAGAAATACAATGTTATCATCTATCAGTACCGGATTTGCAAATTGTGCCGCCTTTTTATGCGATTTGTTATTACTTCATTACATTTTCATGTATAAATTTATTGTGAAAGTACAAATCAAAATGTTGGGATTTTGATCCAGTTGCGAACAGTTACAATTGAGGGCAAGTTTATTTGAAAGAAAGAATTGAAATTGAATCCTTCAACTTGGTCACCTGAAAAGTTGGAATTTTTAACTAAGTTGGAAGGCCTAATACGTTAAATATTCTAAAATGTAATGTGCAATATGATAACAAAAAATGTAAAATAAATTTTTAAATATAAATATTTTTAAAATTTGACAAAAGTAAGAGTGTTTATTATCTGAAGTTTAATAAATAATTACTTGCCGATCAAAAATCAATAAGAATATGTTGAAGGCAAAAACTAAGCAAGGCTTATTGAAATTGGGTGAACAGAAGAACTTTTTTGGAAAATTGAAATTGCTCGTTAATTTAACACACAGCGAGGGCGACCGACATTTAGTGCGTTTAAAATTTATCCGATTTTATTTTTTAATGGTTTAAATTTAGAATACAAACTAATTTTTGGTAATACATTTTAATGCTATAAAATGGAATAGTATAATAATTACTGGATAATCGATATTTGAATATACATATATATATTCAGCAATTCAAAGTGAAGAATTAATCCCGGCTGGAATCAAATAAATCTACGAATGCTGTCAAACTATTTTATCTGTAGCCTACGTTTCGATCCAACAATGCAGAGCTTCTTCAGAGCTAAATGGAGAAGATACATTGAAGAATAGTTATGAGTATATTAATAAAAGAGTTGAGAATATAGAGTGTTAATAATATAAACTGATTAAAGAAACTAGCAAAAAACGCAATAAGGTGGCTTTCATAAATTTTCATTAGCTAATTAGACTAATAATATCTATCTATTCTATAAGACTAGTAATATGGTTGTAAAATGAAGCAAATAGTACATTTTGACGGAGGGAATTATTAGGGCGGAAAGGAAAAAAAACATATGGAGATACAGTATAAAAAAAAAATGGTACTTACAATATGAGATGCAGTCATCAAATAATAAATCTAAGGGATGACACCCCTTATATAGAAGCGAATGCAGTCAAGGGTGGGGGGGACTTTAAGATGTCAACAGTGACTTCATTGTTGGATGAATAGTCAGCATTCTTTACTTCCAAGTCAATTGTTGGGTTACAGAGGTTATGCAAAAAAACAACAATGGTGTCATAAAAAAGTAACAAATTATAAAATTTTAAGTATAGCGGTATGTCTGTGCATGTAAGTAATTTATCATATTTTATGTTATATTATGTAATTACTTGTTTATTTATAAAATATAGGAATACAAGAGAATATTACTAGTGAATACATAATTATAAATAGATGCTGTATGGTTAATAAACTGTCTAAAAAAATCTATTTTCATTTAAGTCTAGATTTTTAAATTAAAAGTATAGATTATAGAGGTTTGGAAAGTAAATATATCATATATTTTGAGTAGAGAGGGTCCAGGCCTCTTAGATTCTGAAATTGCTAACTTATTCATATTTTAATTAGGTATATCTAGTAAAATATGGGATAAGTTTAGAAACCTTTTGTTATCGATTCGTTTAAATTTTCAAACCCCCTATGATCATGAAAATAAATATTTTCGATATAAAGAAAAGCAATAGCAATATTGGTTAATTAAATAACAATTAATTATTGTAATCTGATCTGGAATCTTATATTCTTTAATAAAAAAGTAAAAATTTTCATAAGGTAATATCTTTATTTAATTTTTATGTGTTGTTTTTTCCTGTTGAAATTCCATTTGAGAATCAGTAAAATTTAGATAATTGCTTATTTTAAAGAATTTTTTTCTGAAAGACTCTATTTTTGTAATGGGATCAAATAATTAATTGAAAAGCTAGAGTAAGTTTCTGAAGGCTTTCAGTTTCTGAAAGCAATTCAATTAGCAGAAATATTCTCCCATCTCCCTCATTGAGATACTCTTAATATTCTGTTACAATTTAAATTTTTTTTCTTTTGTTTCTTCGTGAATATTTATTTCCTTTCGGGTAAAAAAATGTAATTATGAAAGAAATGTATCTTGAGGTTAAAAAAAATAAATTATTTTTTTGCCATTTTCCTTGTAAAGTTCTGAAATTTTACATATTACGTTACCATGCAGACCATTTTAGAAGATTAGTCTGAGTAGTCCTTTGTGTTTTAAATAGTAAATTATTGTACCCGCAACTTAGAAACGTGCTGATGCTTATTCCTTGAACGGGCATCAATCGAGGAAATATTTTGACAGGGGAATGATAAGCGAAGGAATGAGAAAACTGAATTTTTTTCTTTAGAAACAACTTTAATCAATTTTATGGAATCTAACGAAAATTTTAAGATAAATATTTTTAGCTGTCTTTAAATGATAGTAGAAAAAACTTTGTTACCTGGTTTAATTGTAGTGATGAAATGACCCACTCTATTAAGTGCAATACTCAACTCGTTCTGGCATGCATGCATGCTCCGTTCTTGACATATACGCAGTGATGTCAAGGGTCGTCATCTTTTAGCCCTCTTTTGATATTTCTATCAAATTTCTCATTTTCTCATTCTATCAAATCCACTTTTTGAAAATAAAAATAGTTATTTAGGCAAATGGCAATTTTTTTCTCAGTATTTCCATAATTGACAATAAGGCAACTTATTTTATTTTTTTAACAAATTCTAAAACCGTCATGTCAGCACACATCCTTTTTTGTAATTAACTGTTTTAGTATTGTCATTATACTCTTGAATTACTATCACTAATTATTTTGCAATTATTTCGCTCCAAACAATTGGATTATTGGTGCTTTCTGGCTACCTTTTGTTTTTTTAAGTTTACTTGGTTACTTTTTTGCAGTTATTTAAGGAAAAAAATAGTTGTTAAAAACACATATAGAATTTTAAAAAATAATAAATATACATTCAGTATTGCATTAAGTAATAGAATGGAATATTTTCTGGGGCATTCATCATAAAATATTGACATATCGACTGACGCGTGGACGTATCTCCAATACCACCTCAACATCTGTCAAAATTATTATTTTCTCGTCTCAGGAATTCCTGCAATAATGTCCATGTCAGTCTGAAGAAACAAATTACTTTTTAAATTGGTGGGTTACATTGTTTTCTAGTGCTAATACAAGAGATTAAATAATTGGTTTATTTTTTATTAAAAATGAATTGATATGAAATATTTTTAATTGTAACAAGTTTCATCTTTTTCTTCCAATTTATATCGAAATTGAATTTTTCTTTAAAACTATAAGGTTATAAGGTTTAAAAAAAAAAAAAAAACAGATAATTGGTGGTAAAGGTATTTAAAAATCAGATAACTTTACTTTAGAAGAACCATTGAAACTTATATAAATGCTCTTCTAATACCTTCGGAATATCGTATAAATACTAGATGATAATTCTTTTATAACATTTGATTACTTACTATTAAGAGTTAAAATTTCATGGAAGCTATAAAATATTTTAAAATAATAATTATTTTAGAATAACGATTATTCACCATTATGAATACATACCAGTTTCAACGAAACTATTAAATATTTTAACAACAATTAGTACAACAAAGAACAAATAATTACTAGTTAAAACATTAATTACCTATAAGTAAAATAAAAACACTCAGTGCTAAGCAAATCACTTATTCAATAGAAAAGTAAACTTTTAATATCATGTGTTATTAGTCATCAGTTGCGACAGACTTGAATTGACAAAAGACGAATTTTTGGTATGTGTTCTTTTTGACTTATATTTTTCGAGACATACATTTAATATTTATAAATATTATTGACTTTTATTATCAAAATCAGAAATAAAAAGTATTTCATAATCTATTGCCAATAAATATGACTCAATTTCTATAGATGAATGACATCGATTAGAAAAATATGCACTTATCTTAAACATATGTTGAAAGAAATTTTAAGTTAAGGTTTGTTCCAACTAGCAGTCCTATACTAACTGTCATGCTCCAATATTTAAGATTTTAAGTCTCATTGGTTCGTTTTCCCCTTCGATTGGCTCTTGTTCGACAACCGGCCAATCAAACTTATAATCAAAAGAGCGTGGGGGGCTTGATAGACAAGGACTGCATATTGGAACAAACCAAGTGTTATTTAGCCTAACACTTATAATGTTATTTATTATAATAAATCATGGGCGGATCCAGCCGATCTTAAAGGGGGGGCTGCAGCCCCACATCCCTTCATTTGGATCTGCTAATCAGATTTTTTACCTTTATATTCCCTTTCTACAACTAAAATACTACTTGTTCTAAACATTATTTGTTTTTTAACTTGCTTCCTTACATTAAGAAAAGTCAAATTCTATCTTTAAATGACAAAAAAATTTCCAAAGGGAGGGGCTGCAGCCCCCACAGCCCCCCCCCCCCCCCCGGATCCGCCAGTGTAATAAATAGCCTTTTAAGTGGGTTTAATACTTGGAGCACAGAAACAGTGGAGAAATCCATTCCCCCACTCCCTCTATAAAGATCTTATGCAGTGTGCTATTCCCCAACCTCTGCCAGGAAACCCCCTCAGCCAAAATTCAAAATTAAATTAATTTTTTTCCAGGATTCTTTTATATTTTACCTTGCTTATATTAATTAACTACTTATATTTTTAACTGATCCATCTTAGGAAATGAATGATTGATTGATTATTATCAAAAATAACTTTCACAAAAACTTCTGCTAATACGCTTGAAAACCAGATAGTTTTGCTGTAGAAAATGAATTAAAATAAGTTTTAAAAAAAGACAAGAACTTAATAATATTTATTTATTTCAAAACATAAAAAAATAGGTATAACAACAGAATTTAGCGAAATTAGCCGTGATATAAAATAAAGACATTATGATTCTTAAAAACATTTTGTATTAGAAAACTCTTTACAGAACACTGTTTTCAAATTTGTTTTATCGAACTAACGGTGGTGGGAGATAAACTAAAAATGACCACTCAGTTACGAAGGAGTGGGAAAAAAAATTGTAAAAGCTGCAAAACTACGTTTTAGCATGATAAAATTCTAAATGCAAATTTGCCTTGACTTGCGTGGTATTATTCTCAGAAAAACCAAAAACATTATTAATTAAATTTGATTTTTTTTTTTTTATTAAGGGTATGGGGGATGTAAAATTGACTTTGGTTGACTGCTTCCTAATCCACACCCCTAGGCCCGCCACTGACGAATAAGAAATAGAGATAATGTTAAAAAAAAAAATAACAGCAATTGAATCATACCTGAATAAGAACCAGCAATATTATTAAAATTGAAAATATTTATAAACTTCAAAATATATTTTTAAAAAATTAAATAAAAAAATAGCTAAAGTAGTTGAATGATTTTACTCTAGGAAATTGAAGTTTTTGTTATAATAATTATCAATAAAACTAAATAACGTAAGAGTTTATTCTTTCATTAAATATTAAAAAAACACTTTAAATTCTCTCGAAAATTGTAATGGTATTTTTCTCTTATCTTCTAAATTTAAAAAAAAAATTAAAGATTAAAAATGTTATTTTTTTTTTTGTTAGGGGGCCTCGCAACAATTATCGGCTTTCGTAAAATTTTAATTTAATATTATGAAATCCCTTTTAATGGGTAATGATGATAGTTATGTTTAATGTTTAATCCATTGCTACACGATTAGAGGAGTGTGTGCTTTTTGTAGGGAGGGCTAGGGCTTAGGGCAGCTATCCCTCGTCCTAATAACATCGGCTCCCATCTCGGGCCCAACATCAACCTACGGACCTTATTAAATTCCATTTTCCCTTTTACCCTCCTTTATTCCTTTACTCTGCTTCTTTTTCTTCTTTTTTTTTTTCAACAGTCCTAAGCAACTTTATTCAATTCGTTTTTCATTTTAATTCACTTCGTACATATTGCCCCTTACTAAAAAAAAAACTTGAAGTGCCGAATGACTGATTCTATGAATTTTGCTTCATATGGGAATCCTTTGAAAAATACCTTTCATAGGGAACGGAAGAAAAATATTTTAAATCTTTCTGTTTGTTGGAGCGTTCAATTTCTTTTTTAATTAAAATTTATTCCGTTTTCCACCAAAAATTTATATATAATATTATAAATAAATTTCATGAATTGTAATAGGTTACTTTGCCGAACAGCATCCTGTAACATATTTAATATTTCTATATTTTCACGAAAAATATTAGTAGTGTAAAAAACACATAAAAAAAAAACATAGTTTTTGAAAAACACACAAATTAGGTGATCTTCAACTTTATGAAGTACATATAAATTGTACCTAATCTGTTATTATACCTGTTTTTAACTTTTTTATAATTCATAATTAAAACAAAAATAAGATATACTTGGCAAAAAAATAGTACCCTTTGCGGCTATAAAATTAAAAACAAATGTAATTTTCAAAGGAATGAAATTTATAATTTATCCATTGTTAAATCGCAGTGCTTGACGCATAACTTTATCACGTTTAACTACTTTTTTTGACTGATAACTTGGCATCCTCTACCACTCAGAGTTATTTAATTGTCTGTTATATTTAGACCTTTATTGATCGTTCAGTCAGACTTTCAATTTATCTTTTAGGCAAGTATGAATTCATTTTTATAAGAATGCCCCCTAGATTTTTTTCCCCTTATAAATTCAATATATCTGGTCTTATATTCAAAAATTCAATATTAAAAAATCGATTGTATAAAACAGTAAAGCAAGGGTTAAGTAAAAATTTGGAGATTCTTATCTTACGAAGTCGTTAAGGAAAATTTGCCAATTCCCATTATTCACTTCTCTAAATTCACTTCATTACCCGATTTCAATGAGTTTTGATATGTATAATTTTTTTATAGTATACTTTTTTCTAGATAATTTTTAGTTTTTCAAAGCCGTATTTTATGAATTGGTTTCATCAAATTTGTTTTTAGTTTGATTATTGTTGGTTTTGGAAAAAGCAAAAATGTCTATGCATTTTTAGTTGGCGAACATTATTTAAATAAACATTTGTTAGTGCTCATTAATGTTTTCTATCGATTTTACAGTTCAGCTGCTCTTGAACGTTAAAAACGAACAGATGGAATAAAACGAGACCATGCCACGTTGAGAATACTAATTTGTTTTTACTCTCTGGAAAATATCTTTTATGAATAGAGGGTTTTATTTATTTTTTTTTTTTTAAAAATTATATTAGTCTAAAAGAGAAACTTATAAAAAAAAAATAATAATTATTATTATGTTCGGAAAATATTCAAGTAAAAAAAAATGAATAATGTATAGTTTTGAATTATGATAATATGTATAAATCGTGTGTATTCCTTGTGATTTAGCTCCATTTTAACACAAATTATTAATAAAATAATATAAATCCTATGTACGATCTATTGAATGTGACTATTGTATAAACATTAATAAATAAATTTATTTTATGCGTTTTTATAATTTTTTTCTTAATAGTTTCTGACAAATATGTTGAAATATTGTCTTGAATATATTACATTCTTTGTTTCATCCTTACGTAATTGGAGTAGTTCTCTCAAACATCTCATGCGCAATAATACGTTTTAAAGAAAATAGTAAAGCTTTAAAAAAAATTCATTCATTTTGTTTTAAGCTGCTTCTGTTTTCGAATAGAATGCCTGTAAAACAAATTTATTTAAATATGAGGCAATTTCGAACCTTGATTCAAGTTAATATTTTATATTATAATTACAGAATATAATAACGGATATTGAAAGTTTGTTTAACAAATATTTTTCCAAATTAATTAATCACGTTTTGACAAAGAATAATATTAAAAACACAAATAAATTTAAAATGAATACAATTATGTAATAAAAAAAAAATATGTAGTTTGTTTTGGGTTTTATATTAAGAATGTTTTTTTCTTTCTTTTTTTATGGTGGCATTAACTCTTTTAATTTGACAATAACATAATCAATTTTTGAAAAATCAAATTTTATCTATTGAGCCTAGTTTCTCCTCCTTTTCTGGTATAAAATATTTTTCTTTCTTTTTCTAGGTACATAAAAAAAAGTTCTGTGACTACACATTGTTTTTTTTAAATTTAACTGTAAAATTATTTTTTAAAATAGTTTTATATCAAAAGCATCTAAAATAAAATAATTATTACAAATCTGTATACAATCATCATCATTTAGTATTGATTAAACTTAAAGAGTATATATATGAATATTTTATTTCTTCTAAAATTTCGTAGATTAAAAAAAATATTAACTCAATATTAATGGATTATTAATTATTCATTAAAATTAATTAAGTCTATAAATGTATTTAAATAATTTATTGCATATTATATAATAATTTTGAACAATAAAAAACAAATTATAAAAATCTTTAAGAAAAAGTATAGTATAAAACCACATCTTAGATCTTTATCATAGTTTTTTCAAGGTCTGTATAGGTTTTCCGCCTAGTGCTGCCATCTGTTGGAACCAAACCAATTTATTACCTCTTGCTTTTTCTCATTTATTCCACTCTTTTTTTTTTCTTCTTCTTTTTTCTCCCCTCCCTTTATTCTTTTCCTTTTTTTTTTTTTTTTTGAACGTCTCACAATAATAATTCTTTGTAGCCAGAATGGAAATTGGAGAATGCCAAACCAAATATTCTTTATAAGTTTTAGGTTGCTGTCTCAAACTACATCTAAAACATTTTCATTTATCCCCTACAAATTATTTTGAACTTATTTTGTTGTTAATTATTAATTAAATTATAATTATTTGTTGGTAATACAGTAGGTAAATGTTAATTCAAATTGAAACAATAGTTTTAGATAAAATTTTAGGTTTATGATTTTAAGTAAACTCTATTAACTAACAGTTAATGGATAAAAAAGTTTTAAAAAATATATAGAAAATCAAAAAAAAAAAAAGTTTAAGCCAAGTTAATGAATAATCCAAGTTTCCTCATATTGTCATGCTTGCTACATCATATTGCTTAAAAATATATTTTGCTATTGCATAATCAATCTGCTTTAAAATAAACTAATTGTGATTCAAGCCTATTTTTCTTTAATTGAATCCCTTTGATACAGTATATTGTTGGTTTATTGACTCATTTCATTCTCTATGTATTACCCTGTACCTATTAACTATTTTATTTAAATTAAAGTGAAGAAAGGATTCATATAAAAATTAATATGAAATACCTATAATGATGGGATTTGTATTTTTTTTATTGGCACAAATAAAGAAAATATCTTTCTTATTAATGAAAAAAGAATTATTCGATTAACTTGATTTGATCAGGAGTTATAGATTTTTGGCCACTAAATGACAAAATTTTCCCACTGTGCGACGGGGTCATTGGCAATGTTCTCTTTTCTTTTTTTATTATACTCTCTGTAGTAATATCCTGTATCTTTAAGGAAAATCATAAGTTTTTCCACACTTTCCTCCGAGTGTTGCAATATTCCCGGCAATGAAGTGCTCAGCTTCAATTTTCTTCTGATTTCATGAAAGTATTGGCAGTCCACTAATAAATGTGAAACAGTCATAGGGGCGCCACATTTAATACAGGTAGGCTTTACTAGATTGTGAAAAAGGTATGCGTGAGAGAATTCGCAGTGACCAATTCTTAAGTGGCACAGGATTATTTCTTCTCCTCTAAAACTAGTTCCCATTTTTTAAATTCCGCTTTTATTTGTAGCAGTTTAGACGGGCTCCTTCTCCAGGCTTCATTCCATTGAGTCATAAGTTGGGACTTTACAAGCCAATCCTCTTGGGGAATGAAGTCTATGGATTTAACCTGACAATGATCCCCTGTACGAGCTCGTTCTGATGCATCATCTGCCTTTTCATTCCCTCCTTTGCCATAATGGGATGGAACCCAGAAAAAACAATTATTCTGCCTACCCTCTGAATGTTATACATAAGGTTACGTACTTGGAGGCGCGTTCTGGTCTTTGACTTCTTATTTCCAGTAGTACGCTCATCGAGTCGGTGATAATAACTGATTTTTTATGATTGGCTACTTCACAGTGGAGCAGGGCTTCCCTTATAGCAGTTGCCTCTCCTGTGAAGACCGAACAAGCTCCAGGTAATTTAAAGAGGTGTGAGTATTTTCCTTCTATAAAAGCACACCCTACTGCTGAATCCTCATATTTTGAAGGGTCGGTATACCTAATTTCGTGGTCCCGGAATTTTTCTAAAAACATGTTTTGGATTTCGGAATGGTTTACTTGTTTTTTTTGTGCCTTTTGAGAGTTTAGTGTTCATTTTTATATTGTGATGGTTCCAGGTGTGTTTAGTTTCTTCTGGATATTTTTGTATGTGAATCAAACTCATGTCCTCGCCAAGGTCTGGGGTTAAGCTTGTAATCCTTCGCGCGATCATCTCCCTCTGTATCCTAAATTCCGTATCTCCAGCAGCTGAGTGCAGTGGGTGCTTCGGTAGTGATGCCAATCTCGTAAAAAATTTCAATGTTCAATTCTTGCGCAGTACGCGTTTAATAAGATGTAAAGGCTCACTGCGCATGCGAAAGAATTGTCAACCTGTTTCAAGATCTTGTCGAAACATATCTAAAATAATGATTTAAAAAAAGAAATATCAACTCTCCCTGCCCGAGAATAATATAATATCGCCGTGGTTTTCAGAATAATACTCAAGCTACCATAATAATTTGCTAGGCCGTTATTATGAACAACTTATAACGATTCCTATTTACGATATCTCGTCGAAAAACTGGATCTTGTTAACTAAAACTCGATTGACCACAAAAAAAAAAATATATTTCTATAAAATATTTTAACGAATTTCCGAACAGTAAGGATACCAATGAGTATGTGTGGTACACCATTACACGAACCAAAGACTTTTTAAAAAAATAATGCTTATTACCCCAAGAAAGGAGGGGGGTGGGTAAGTGAAAGTTGTGTGATGTGTCCTGCCATTTTCTTTCGGGAAAAGTTTCTGTGAACTAAAGAACGCTGAATGGTCTTTTTTTTAGTATTTATCTTATAAATCGAAAATTATACTACACACATTTTATAATTAAACAGGAAATTTAGTAGGAAAACTTGTTTTGTTTTTTTTCCATGCTGGCAAAGTGGTATTAAATCAAATCCGTAAGTTATTAAAAAAACATGATTCCGACATTTAGAAAGGGAAAATACTCTTTATTATAATACCCCATTAGGGCAGTTAGTACCACTGCTACTAACTATAATTAAAAAGTAGTCCTGTACCTGCGTTAAAACGATCCTTCCGTCCATAAAATAATATAGTAACTTAGGCTTTACGCGAACGGAACTATTAATACAATTGTGACTATACTCTGGATTATTATGTTTTATCGTTCTGATTCCAACGGTATGCATTACCCAAAATTGATATATTATGAGTTCTAACTATCTTCTTCCCGACATGCGATATAATATATTTAGTAAATTAAAGCGAATTTATTTGTTTGTAATTTTTGTTTCTCATATTTTCTAGGGGGGCAGCTTCCCCCCCCCCTGTGGACGCCCATGATATGTTAATTTTGTAATCCTAAATGATCCATTCCAAAAAATATATTGTGATTTTGCATTTTTTTTTAAATATGCGGAATTCTTTATCTCTTATAAATAAAGTTGAAATTCTGTTTGTTTGTTCTTTATAGAAATCCATACCGTTTGTCCTAAATTCTCCAAATTTCGCTTAGTGGTTCTTTGATACCAGGTGCGAACACCTGTCCATATTAAAATTGCATAACTTCAGCCAATCTCATGGTATATTCTTTATTGTTAAAAAAATCGTCATGATCTCGCTTTACAATGGGTTTTTTTTACGAAATCGACCGTTTGAGTCGAAAAACAGCCTAAAATATCATTTTATACATTTTGAAGAGGCCAACAAGGCCCGGTAAGACCGTCCCTTGGTAGGCGTCGAGTTCTGGGATTTTTAAACCATATGTTTTTTTTTGTTTTTTTTAAATTACAATACGTTTATTTACATGTATGGTGAATTTATTTTTTATAAATGCCTCCTAAGAAGCGAGCTTCAATAGAAGTAGTGAGCTCAAAAGCTAAAAACAACGTCAAATACGAGCAGCTGAAACTCTCGACGAACATCAAATTAGGATTGAACAACAGAGGCTTAGACAGGCAGAATCGCGGGAAACTGAGTCTGCCCAGGAATACGAGGCCCGCTTTGCGCCACAAAGGCTTAGGCAAGCCGATTAGCGAGAAGCTGAAACTGCAGGCCAATATTTCTGTTTGTTTGTTTGTTTTTTATAGAAATCCATACCGTTTATCCTAAATTCTCCAAATTTCGCCAGTAGTTCTTTCATACCAGGTGCGAACACCTGTCCATATTAAAATTGCATAACTTCAGCCGATCTTCAGCTGATAGTCTTTATTGTTATAGAAATCGTAATGAACTCACTTTACAATGGTTTTTTACGAAATCAACCGTTTCATTAGAAAAATGAAATTCCCCGATCAAACCGGGTTATACAGCTCAAAGATGAATTTCTGTTCGTTTGTTTTTTCTTAATAAAACTCCATACCGTTTGTCCTAAATTCCCCAAATTTCGCTCAGTGGATCTTTCTTACTAGGTGCGAACACCTGTCCATATTAAAATTTCATAACTTCAGCCAGTCTCTGGGTATATTCTTTATTGTTATAAAAATCGTTATGATTTCACTTTAAATTTGTTCACGTTTATTAGAAAAATGAAATTCCCCGGGTGAAACCGGGATATACAGCTAGTTATCTATATAAATAAAGATGAAATTCTGTTTGTTTGTTTGTTCTTTATAGAAATCCATACCGTCTGTCCTAAATTCTCCAAATTTCGCTCAGTGGTTCTTTGATACCAGGTCCGAACCCCTGTCCATATTAAAATTGCATAACTTCAGCCGATCTTCAGCTGATATTCTTTATTGTTATAAAAATCATAATGATCTCACTTTACAATGTTTTTGTTTACGAAATCGACCGTTTCTTTAGAAAAATGAAATTCCCCGTGTGAAACCGGGATATACGGCTATAATCTATGTATATAAAGATGAAATTCTGTTTGTTCTAAAGAAATTCATACCGTTTATCCTAAATTCTCCAAATTTCGCTCAGTGGTTCTTTCAGACTAGGAGCGAACACCTATCCATATTAAAATTGCATAACTTCAGCCGATCTCTGGTTATATTCTTTATTGTTATAATAATCGTTTTGATCTCGCTTTACATTGGTTTTTACAAAATCGACCGTTTTAGTCGATAAAAGTTTATAGATTTAAAAAATAAAATTCTCCGGGTGAAACCGGTATATACAGCTAGTAATCTATATAGATAAAGATGAAATTCTGTTTATTTGTTAGTTTGTTCTTTATAGAAATCCATACCGTTTGTCCTAAATCTCTCAAATTTCGCTCAGTGGTTCTTTCATACTAGGTGCGAACACCTATCCATATTAAAATTGCATAACTTCAGTCAATCTCAGGGTATATTCTTTATATAAGCCCCAGAGGGTAAACTAAAAATATAGTATATCCTAAAGCTTTAGAATAACAATCTATTAGTCCTATTTTTGTTGTATTTTTTGTTTATGTTATGTTTCACGTTTATTAGAAAAATGAAATTCCTCAGGAATGAAAGATACAGCTATTATCAAAATTTTTATGATCATCATATGTACGGTATCTTTGGGCCGGGATAGCCGAGCGTGTAGGAGCGCGACCCGCTGTTGCACGCTCGAGCCGAACGGCGGCGGTTCGAATCCGCCCTGGGCGGGTTGACTTTTATTTCGTGGAGGCCCCACGGAATAAATCTCGAACCTCCCACCATGGTTAGAATAGGTTGGTTACACCTCTAGAGTAACCCCCCGTATGCCACACATGGCCAGGTAGGGGTACCGAACAAAAAAAAAAAAAAAAAAAAAAAAAAAAAAAAAAAAAAAAAAAAAAAAAAAAAAAAAAAAAAAAAAAAAAAATGTACGGTATCAACAATTGAATTCAACAATACCTTTATGACAATTGAGATATTTCATTTTTACCCAAGTGTTGTTTGTTAACGAAATTAACAAGAATGTAAAAAGTGCTGAATTTAATTCTTACAATAGTTAACATTGGGATAATCTACAAGTAATTAAATATACTTGAAAATAAATTTTGTAATAAGGCAAAGAGGAATACAAATACAAACATCAAGAGCTTTTAATCGCGAGGAGGGTTGTATAGATTGGCGCTGGCGGCGACGACGGGGGGCGGAACTAGGGCAGTAGTGGGGGCCAGTTGCCGGCATGGAGGCGGCCGTGATAGACTTCCAGGCCTTCGTGGGGATCGGCAACGCTAAGTTCATCATCAAGGAGCTCTCGGTCATGGACCTCGACACCCTCGCCGAGCAGAGCTTCCTCTTCAAGCCCCCGAGGGAGATACCAGAGGAGCGCCACCCTAGCGACATATGGCTCAAGAAGCACCACCACCACCTCGAATGGAGTCAAGGCGACATCGAGTACTTTATGCTGGAGGACGTCCTCTCCAAGCGCACTAAGAACTATCGCTTCCTCTTCGCTAAAGGGATAGAAAAGTGCGACTTCCTCGAAGGCCTCCTTAACAAGAACGTGTACGACCTCGAGAAGTTCGGCTGCCCGGCGCTAAGGAAGCTGGTCGAGTCCCTCAAGTGTGACAGGTGCCCTCACCACGCGGGGAAGAAGTACGTGTGCGCACACCTCCAGACCATCGGGCTCGCCAAGTGGGCCGTGGCAAACAAGGAGAAGATAGACCTGAGGGACCCTCGCGTGAGGCTGGAGACCTTCAGCAGATGGAGTGTTTTAATAGACCCGTCGAAACTCTCCCAGCAGGGGTTCGTGCACATCCGAAATACCAGGTCTGGAATACGGTGTGTTTACTGCGATCTTGAGATCATGAAGATAGATCCTTCAAATGATCCTCAAATTGAACACAAGCGCCTGTCACCTGACTGCACTTCCTTCAAAAATAAATCATAGGAAAACGGCTGTTTTGTTTCTTTATAGCTTTACTCTTTACCAAAGTTATTTGTCTACATTTCAAATAATTGCTATCTTAGTCATTAGTCAATATGTCGATGAGATTATTACTAACATTTTAAGTTATATATTTATTCTATGAGTTCCTATAACATACCATTTACATTATCATATGTGTTTTACCTAGATATACTTACGTTTAAAATTGTATGTTAATTCATAAAGTTGATGAAAGATTTGTTGTTGTCCAGATAACATTAATATTTTTGTGAACCCTACCTTCCGTTATGTTCTCACAAATTTCTTCAACTCTCCTGTAACCTTTTTATTCTCACAGTCCTAGGATGCCTTTAATGTTGAAATATAAACATTTTGTCGCGTATTAGAAATAAAAGATTCATGTAGCCTTAAAAAGTAAATGACAAGATGTATTCTGATTAACAAATAGAATGAACGATAGGATTCCAGAAGAATAAAATGTTAATTTTATCAAATTAATATTTTAAAAATATAGAAACTGAATTTTTATCAGTTTAATAGATGTTGAATACTATTGCATCTAAGTATAAATATGTTTATGTGATGATGTAATGATAAATTGTTAGGAAATCCTATGTATTAGACTGATTTTTTATACTTAATGATTCTAAAGATTTCCAGAAATTATTTATATAAGAAAATCCTAGTAAATAAGAACATGTGATATATTTAAATTAAATAAAACTATTTTGATAATTATATTGTCTGTTGATTATTTCTTATTTTAATTTAAACAAATTTTAAATGTATTGAAATAAATATAACGTGTGTTTGTGTGTGTGCGTGCGCGCTTTTATGTGTACATATGTTTATAGATGATTGGTATGTGAACTATCTCTTGTCATAAAAAACCATCAGAACTTAGCAACCTTATTTCCTGTTTCCTCTTGACCACCGTTAAACATTATCTTCACTAACTCACTGTAACCATTATGTTTTATTTTAGACCATCCTCTCTCCAATACTGAACAAGTTCGATATAAATGAATTGAATTATCGCAAAGAGCTGTGTCAATTATTTCTATAATTTTTAACTCCGCGCTAAATTGTTTTTAAAAATCATTTTATTTTATTTAACATTTTTAAATTTAATTAAATTTGATTGTTAGTTAATGCTTTGGTTTACGCTATTTAGGTATTCACTTTCTAAATTTTAGGTTCAATCTGCGTCATTTTTATTCACATTAATTTAGAACTATCCGCATATAATGAATGAATCATATATTGACGTTTGTTCTTTAAAAGTATCAGCCTTCTTATTTAATACCAAGAATTGATTGATCATTTTAGTTTATTATTGTTATTACATTATCTCAGCGTTAAAGGACAAAATGCTTTTTAAATATCAGGCGGACCAAAAGATAATACCTGATCGATCATCAGTTCTCACATTATTTGATAAAATTTTCACGTAGGGAAGACCGAGGGGAGTTGAAACAATTTTCACATTTTGTTTCATACCCCAAATCCTATTGATAGAAATAAATGTACAGCGGTACATCAATTTATTGGATTTCATGACTCCATAGCTGCTAGATTATCGGGAGCAAAAACTAAATGCAGTTGGAGTGTTTTTGGAAATGTTCCAAGCAATGTTTGGCTCCGCGAGAAGGACTTAACTTTCAGAGCCTCAAAATTTAGATGAGACGAATCTTCATTACGTTCCACAAGGATCAATACTTACTTCCTTACTGTACTCTATATATACCTATATTCAAACGCCTTATCTGTTAATTGAGCATTAGTTTTGCTGTCGATATTATTCATAAAATAAATTAACAAAGTTTCCACGTTGAATTTTTTAAAACTACATAAATGTTAAAAAGTTCCACTTGATCATGACAAAATCCATACGTGAAATTAAAACTTTATCTTAACACATTGATTTAAATATTTTATTATCCTCTATTATTATATATCTAATATCTAATTGTTTTTTTTTTTTTTTTTTTCCAGGTCAGTTATTCAATGGTAGAAGATAGATAAGGTTTCTATTTCTGCATTCGGAGGTAACATGGCATTGAATCCATTTAAATTGTCCATTTATTGTGTATTGTGTATTGGATTTTAATATATTATTACTAACTAGCTGTATATACCGGATTCACCCGGGGAATTTGATTTTTTAAATCTATAAAATGAGACTTTTTTCGACTCAAACGGTCGATTTCGTAAAAAACCAATGTAAAGCGAGATCATAACGATTTTTATAACAATAAAGAATATACCCAGAGATTGGCTGAAGTTATGCAATATTAATATGGACAGGTGTTCGGACCTGGTATGAAAGAACCACTGAGAGAAATTTGGAGAATTTAGGACAAACGGTATGGATTTCTATAAAGAACTTATATATCTTTATTTATATTGATTAGTATCCGATTGAAACCAAATTTTAAGCCGAAACAGAATTTCGACCAGAAACCAAAACCTATTTACGTGTGTATGTATAATACATGTAAGTGTTTAATACGTCTAGTTTAGCAATAATATCAATTGAAGCTTATAAAATGACAGTAATGTAACTCAAAAAGTGGGCTTGGTATAGAAGATTGGTAGTATATGTGTACTAGTAAGGTTATAGGATCGGATCCCGGCCCCGACTTCCTAGTATGGCTGCTTCCCGCAGGAAGTTAACCAGCAGAGGCCCAAAAGTTGAAATATACTTGCAATAACAGGCCGATAATAATTAAAATTCATATTATCATATGTAAATAATAAATTATGTAGTAAATCTTTGCCATAATAAAGCCAAAGTTATACAAAATGTCAGCCTTGTGAATACGTAAAGCTGTATCACAGAAGTTATTTCAATATTTTAGCGAATATAATCTAGTTTAAAGATGTATAGAATAGTTTTTGTCGAAAATGTACTTCTTAGAACGAAATAAAAGGTTTTGGGATATTATTAGTGATTGCGGGGGGGGGGCAAGGTAAAACAATTGGTTTTTGCATCTCAGTCTCATTCCATACAAGAACAAAGAACAAAACCTACTCCCGCGATTTGATACAACTTGAGCCCCCCTTTTTATGACAAGGTCTGACTAATATACTTCTCATATGAATTTGAAACTGTGGACCATGTTTTATCGAATGAAAATTCAAGTGTAATTAACTTAAACATACTACACATTATTAAATTCAAGGGTTTTAAAGGCCATGAAAGAGATTGAGCTAACAAGTTGAAATCGTGTAGTCCTACTTCCTTCTCGGAGATATGAGACACAAATGCAAGTTTCAGCTTGGCCCAAGATTCGGCCGATTTTTCAGCTAAACAAGATTTTTCGGCCAAAATTGGTCGAAACCAAAACTTCGGTCGTTCACTATTATTAATATTCACTTGAGGCACGCAGAAGAAACGTTAGAAAGGATTAAACATATGTACTAACTAAGACATGTTTTTCACTTTTTTATTACTTTAAAAAAATAAATACATTTTTTTATTTTTTATTTTCATTTATTTATTATTGTTAAGAGAGAGTTTATATCTCTCCTCAGTTTGACGCCAATGTCTTTCCTAACCTACTGCGCTTAATCTCCGAATTATGTCTTTATATAGACTTATTTATATAAAATATATATTAGAACTATTAGTATAACAAATAACTGAAGTTTTTTTTTTTTTTTAAATTAATGTAAATCTTACATTGCAATTACAGCCGAATTTCGACATTTTATATCTTTTTTACTCCGAAGTAATCCTGGTATCACTTTATGGCGTATTGAAAATTTATAAGCATTCTTATTTGTCATTCTAGTGTTGATAATTTTGTCCCCTTTTTACTGTAAATAGGCGTTTTAAACGATGTGAAAAAAAAAAAAAAAAGATTCTCTATAGAATAATTTTTTTTTTTTCATGAAAAATTGGACTTTGAAGAATTCTATTTTTAGGCAGTTGTACGTTTAAGCAATAACATCTAGGAATTGTAATTCGTTCTTATTATTATTTCTGAAATTTTGTGTGTTGATAATCATGAAATAATTTTAATAAATTTCTTTCATTACGTGTTCTCCTGGGGAAAAGTAAATGTTTATCACTTAACAGGCCAATATATAAAACGACTAGTCCGAATTGTCTCGAATTTAAAGAAAAATTAAAAATTATTGGCCAATTAATTTTCCTTTAGCCAATTCAACATTCATTTTTTTCTTTTAATACTTACCTTCTAATCAGTTCTTTTGTGTGTGTGTTTCTTTTAAATCAGCAACCTCTATATAACCGTTTCCAAATATGTATTAGTTGTTCTAATTTAGAGAATTAGATGAAATTCCGTGGAGTACTTACTACCTCCATAGAAAATAATATCAAAACAGTTAGAAAAAAAAGGTAGCATAACTTTTTTTTATTATTCCTAAAAAAAAAAAAAAGATTTCTACTTATTTCTTGGTTATTTTTTATACAAGAATTCGTTAGTCAATAAAAATTTGTATACTTGTTTTAGTAGAAATGATTTTTTGTAGAAATCAAATACTTCTCACGGAACTTTTTTAATGCCCATGAACGTTGTTGAATATAATATTTCAGTGACTCGTGTTATGTTTAAATTTATTGTTAAAGATGACTCATGGTAATAGAAAGCTTTATCTATGATCTATTGGTGTCTGTTGATATTATCGGACTATCTCTTGTCTCTTCTTGCAACTTCGTCTAAGGGGGCAAATGAAATTTATTGATATTTAAAATATCAATATGTACTAGTTAATAAATATACTTACTTGACATTTTAATAACTGGATAATATAATATACTAATTAATAAATATAGTTAATGAATATGAATTTATTTAATTTGTAGTTTTGTTTTCTCAAATTTTCTTAGGGGGGCAGCTGCCATCCCATTCCATTGTCTCCCACCTTCGGACGCCCGTGCCTGGGCGTATTCGGTTGCACTTGATCAACCACATCTAAGGGTCTGGCCACACATGTCCGCACCGGATCCGCACCGTAGCATTAATATAGGTTATGTTCAGAATATTTTTAATTTAACTTACATATTACCTTTAGTTATGCCTAAAGTGTCCTTTGTCTGACATGTGTGGCCTGAACTTCAGGCATAACTGAAGGTAATATGTAAGTTAAATTAAAAATATTCTGAACATAACCTATATTAATGCTACGGTGCGGATCCGGTGCGGATATTTGTGGCCAGATCTTAACTTGTGGCTTCTAAATACAACTCCCTGGGGCTTTGGGAAAAATTTGGGGGCTCCAAATTTTAAGCCTCTATATGTATATATATATATATATATATATATATATATATATATATATATATATATATATATATATATATATATACAGAAATGTTATATCTGTTTGTAATAAAATAAAATAATTCATTCAAAATAAACAGAATCCTATGCTTTCGTTGGCCTTTTTACTTTCACTTACTTATAAATGGAAATATATAGTTAGGGAAAGTATTGCGATCGTGAAAAATTTCGACTTCCGGTTTTCGGAAAAACACTTGTTGGGAAGTCCCGCAAAATGTTTTTTGTGTGAGTGCGAGAATCGCTATCATTAAAAATAGAAATTTCACCTTTCAATATTACAAAAAGAATTTTTAGATTCGGACGTAAGGCGGAGGAACAGTGAGTTGATAAAATAGGCCACATTTTTTTATTTGATGAGCCAATTGGTTTAATGAAATCGCAGCGATTTAAATTAATTACATTCAATTTTATCCATTTATACTTTCAATATCTTTATCTAAAGAATTAGTTTATATGAAGAATAAATTTATATATATGACTAAGAAAGATAAGAGCTGTTTTTTATTATGATAAAAACATACCAGTCATGAAATCAATATGCTTTATTAGAAAATACTATGAAGAAATGTATTGCTATAGCTGGGACATGGAGAAAGTTTTTTTTTTTTTTTTTTCTCCTCTCTAACAATAGGTGAATAAACTGGAACTAGTTGACGTAGCGCTGTGTTTGCCTGGAACAGATGTTGGCCATCAATTGTGGTCGCCAAGTACTTCAGTCAGGAGCAATCCGATTTCTGTCTCCAATGCCTTATCCTTATTTCCTCCATCAATGAAACGGTTCTTTGATTTTTGGCGTCTTTCACTCTCAACAGCTTAGGACTTAGGAGAGTACACGATTTACTTTTCGGTAAGAGTTGAATTTTGGGACTCGAGGGACCCCAAAACTTGTATTTCTGTTGAAAATGGGTAGTCGTAGTTATATGAACTTATATATTTATACTTTTACTTTAATGGAAATCAACCAAAATATTTGTTTGTTATCGATTTTCGATGAACAAAAGTGATGATGGTAGATCGCCTTACCATCGGATTACACCATTACACTAATTGCCTCCTTTTCAATATGAACACAAATTAATATTTAAAGCTAATTAATTCTGATTTAACACCAATTAGCCCAAGAACGACTTGATTATTGATAGTTATGCTAGCATTAAATAATTATCCAGTGAACTTAAATATACTCTGTATTGATTTAATTTGTCTTATAACCTCGTAATACATAACTACTGTTAATTATTAATTTAATCATTATTGTGGGTAAGCACCTTTAAATTATTTTAAATAATTTATTTTTTGAAGAGAAAAGATTTGGCTCCGCCGGGAGTCGAACCCGGGTCTTCCGCATGTCACGCGGAAGACCCGGGTTCGACTCCCGGCGGAGCCAAATCTTTTCTCTTCAAAAAATAAATTACTGTTAATTATGTTTCGGAAAGCATTAGATAAAATTTCAATTTGTCTATTTAGATCAATCAAAATCTCAATTCAGGTTTAATCATCATTTACATTGTTTAATATAAAAAAAAGGTTTTATTTGTATATGCAATTTAGATTTTCTTTATTTTCCTACATAAATATGATGATGGTCAATTAATGAACTGATAAATAGGATGGGGCGATACTTCACTTTATTCTATCAGCCCATTTTTCCTTTTTTATTCTTATTATAATTAAATATTATATATTATATTATTATCGGTACATATTATTTTGAACTTACTTTAAAACTTTTAATAGAGATGAGAGATGGTCAACTGTTCTTCAATTACGATAGGTTAAATAATGGTCAGGATTTTCAGTTTACAATCAATCAGTTTACAATTGTAAACTGAAAATCCTGACCATTATTTAACCTATCGTAATTAAAACTTTTAACTTATTTATATTTATACATATACTTACATGCATTACTAACTCAATAAATTTTTGTGCTGCCATTCTTTATATATTAGAATTTAGCCTAATAGAAACTCGGAAAAAAACATTTTATAAAAAAATATTAAACCGACTTCGAAACCTAGGAACCAGTAAAAATAAATTCACTGAAAAGTATGAAATAATTACGTTCTGATTTTTATGAATACACAGCAAAATTGAAAATGGTATAAAAAGTGGAAAAGTGCAATAAGACGAATAATTTTATTTTGATTTGTACAAATACACACTAATTGTTGATAAAAATTATTAAATTTAAATATTAAATACTATGTTCAATACAACACAATCTTTTCGGAGGCGGCGCAAAATAGAAATAACATGTTATTGATACAATTCCATTAGAGGGCATTGAAATCAATAGCTGGGAAGAGAAGATCCATTTAGAAGATTTTCATAATGTCTAGTGTAAAAAATTTTAAATTTTGCGCCGCCTCCGAAAAGATTGTGTTGTATTGAACATAGTATTTAATATTTAAATTTAATAATTTTTATTAACAATTAGTGTGTCTTTGTACAAATCAAAATAAAATTATTCGTCTTATTGCCCTTTTCCACTTTTTATACCATTTTCAATTTTGCTGTGTATTCATAAAAATCAGAACGTAATTATTTCATACTTTTCAGTGAATTTATTTTTACTGGTTCCTAGGTTTCGAAGTCGGTTTAATATTTTTTTATAAAATGTTTTTTATTTCACAATTTTTAGTTGGAGAAGATAACAAATGTAGAAAACCGTACGTTGGTTTAAAAATTTCGTTGGTTATTAATTAGTCGTTGATAAAATAAACGTTGGTTTAAAAATTTCGAAATCTTTTTACGCTCTACCATGTTTGTCTTTCCCAGGTCTTTTTATTATACAATGATTGTATAAAATTATTATGAAATACACTTTACCTTTTCAATTTTAGGAGTACACACAGAAAAGTGGGAAAGCGGTGCGTGTATTATACAACTTTCAACACACTACGTTTTATGATTATAAATGGATTTTTTTTTTTTTTTTTTTAAAAGATCAATGTTCAATTGGGAAAGGAACACATAAAATGTTTCTCCACAATGACAATATTTTTCCTTTGCTAAATGTCGTCAGTACTTGTCATTTACGTAGAGAATCAGTGTTCCGAGATGTGTTCAGTTAAATATACATAAGTACATAAATCCGGTCATTCCAAGATGAAGTAGATAAGTCACTGAACAATTAAGATTTTGGCCGGTTTTAGACAAGATATCGTTAATGGAGAATCAATGAGGATGCTAATATGACCTATAGTAAATTTGAAAGTAATTTTTAAATTTTGATTGCTTGAATATCCTTCTGAACACTATGGCGATATTATACACGACTTCATTGGATTACATCATTGGATAGAAGTCCCTGCAAAAAAAGGGGCAACCATAAAATTATCGATATCAAAAAGACTGTCCCACTAGGATAGAAGCAACAGGGTTTGGGACTCACATATGGTTATTTTATTATTACGAAGGATATTATTATTCTAGATTGAGTCAATTATGTTCGTAATTCTTTTCGATGAATTATTGACTAAATTTATTACCAAATTACTATGAATTATATCCTTCGTAATAAAACATTATTCAGAAAATAAATTGCTAAACAATGTTGCTTCAATTCTAGTGGCGTAGCATTTATCATCATTTTTAACAATCATTTCCATGACTGCCAAATTTTTGCTGAGGGGACTTTCATACAATGAGGTTGTTTTCGGGTAGTTATCAAGTTTTATTTTGTAGTTTTTATTGATGGATGAACACCAGCAAAAGCCTCGATAGTTGTAGAAACAAATTTAAAAACCGATACCAGTAATCCGGATAACATAAAAGAAGTGTCACCCATAAAGGATCGGCACAAGACCTCCGGCAAGATATTCAACAGTAACCGAGTGTATCCGGAAGAAGACAGGGGTATCTGAATCCTTTATTAAGTCAACTGAAAATGAGCTTTTCCAGGAATTATTATTCTTTTTTAATGTGCATAGTCAATAAAAGATAGAAATCAAAATCTAATTTAAATCAATAATAGCTACGATTTTAAATTTAAACGATCCTTCGGGAACTTGAAGAAGTCTTAAATTCTGCTTTGAAACGATTACCAATACTCAGTCTTTCTTGGAATTCCACGAATTTTGTTGTCTTATGATTATGGTGTCCAACCGTTGATTAGATCTAAATTAAGAAGGTTTACTGTTATCGGTGAATATACATCTATCTATTATTTATGCTAATATCGCAACAGAAAACGACAGGGATATTATATTCTGCTGATATTTATATCTTCATTTAAATCTAATGTTGAAAAATTACTTAAGGTTATGTATAGGTTTGTTCCAAAAAGCACGTAAAACACATCGATAACTGACAGACTGCTCAGGTTCTCCCCCCACTCTTTAGATTCTGAATTTGATTGGTTGGTTTTCCCATTTGATTCATCCAGCAGTAATACCATATTTGGATTTATTAGTTATCAATTAGTTTTAATAGCTTGTTGGAGCATAGCTTATGTTATATATGCCATATGTTTTTCCAATAAGTAAACAATTTGAGCGATAATTAAATAATTATTTTCATGTTTTTTCCCGATAACTTCTTAAATAAATTAGGAACCCCAAAAATGTTTGAATGGGACCACCTTGGGAAAATACTCTACAAGATGCAAAAGGTTTCGTTCCAATTGGTCCACCCATCTCTGAGGAATCGGTGAACATACATAGAAAAAAAAAAAAAAAAAAGGCACAAAAAAAAAAAAAAAGTCACATACGTATCGAATTGAGTAACCTCCTCTTTCGTTCGAAGTCGGTTAAAAAAAGAAGTACCTAACTTTTTTTTTTATTATTATTCCCAAGATTGATTAAGAACATGTAAATGAAGAATTAGTCTTCAATAACATAACATATTAACTCACCTTGATTATTATTCAAATATCAAGTCAGAAGGACAAAAAAAAAATTAGTTATTATTGAACAAATATAATTACTTGGGTGGTGAAATATTTTGCTTGGGTTAACCGATCGTTTCGTAATGTTAAATAAAATGTTCAAAACTTCGATGAATACATAAAGGGTTTAGTGAGTAAGATACATGTTTGTAGGATAGATTAAAAGAAATCAAATTATCCAAGGTCTACTAAAAACCAAAATTAGCATATTTTAATAGAAAATATTGACTAGGTTTAAGATAAATTACTTTGTTCATAGTTTCAAAATATTATGAATATTTTTAAACTGTCTCCTTATAGTGCAGAAAATGTACGCTTAAGATGAAAGAACTCTGGTTTTTGAACAACAAAAGTGTAACAAGTGAAGAAGTGGATTTTGTGTAATATATCTAAAAACACCATCCCCTCCTAATAAAAAATTAATATTAATCCACTGATGGATTAATCAGGATTAATTTCTATATGTCCAAGAGTTAATGAAACTGTTTAATATTTTTACAGTAAACAGATAAATATATTTTTATTTTATTATTTGTTTTTATATTCTCAATGTTTAATTCTTATATTAAAAAGCATTAAAGTTAAAATGATACAGCTCTTGAATCTTAATATAGCTCTTAAACTGGTAGGTAATTCTAAACGGGGAATTTCCGACGAAATATTTCTCTCTTGGGATTTACTGTCAGCGTAAATCCAAATTGCTTCCTCAACTTTCTGTCCCGCTATATTCAATCTACTTAGCGAAGCCCATATTTTAAACTCGCTTATCTAGTTAAATTGGAAATTGAATAAATTCCCCGCATCTGAGGAATAACCAATTTATTCAGAGATTTATATTCATTAAGTATTTCTATAATAAACTTTTTCTATTTTTTAGAAATATACATGAATAAATATTTATTACATATTACATTAATACCTTAATATGACTCATTCGTAGAGCATTTTGTATAAAATGTACTCGATTCATTAATATCGGTCAATGGTATTACATATTAAATTTTGAAGATTGCCTATGGTTTTGTTTCACTGACAACAAAAAAATAATTAAGATTAAATTATTATATCATAATATAAATACATTATAGATCACACCATATAAAAAGAAAGATTTTCTCATCAATCCACCCTCTAGGTCCCGCCACATTGCGGCGTATTAACCGGGGGCTAGACCAATGTTCAAATGATAGGCAGAAGACCTGCCCGCAGAGGCCCTCCCTGGTTTCGATTCTCGGCCGTTGCACACCTTTTCTCTTCTAATAAATAAGTATTTCAACATTATATAATCATTATTTAAAATTAATAAATGACTAATTTTCAACAAGTAATGGTTAAGTATGACGATATTAGATGTCAATTAGATCATATCAATGCGGGTGGGATCGTTAAAGAGAAAAGAATAACGGAGCTAGGATTGACCCAATGTAATTATTTAAGGTTAATAAAAACAATAAATGGCTGTAAATATTTGTTTCTTTTTGTTTTATCACTCAATTAGTAATTACATAAAATATATATATATTAAAAAAGTAAGTAAATATAAATAAATAAATAAAAAAATTAAATTATATAGAACATATATATATATATATATATATATATATATATATATATATATATATATATAACAAATAAATACAATAAATAAAATAAGATTATAATATATTTTATCGATCCAAACTCATTCTTGAAATTGCTTTTCGGATCCGGGCTTTAAGGAGAGACTTCCTGACCGAATCAATACACTCTCCTATTCAACCCCCCCCCCCCCTTGTATATCTTTAATACATAAACATTTGGTTAAAAATTATAATTATTAAAATGAAACCTTCATTGGGAAGAAAATCTTAGGTTATCTATGATATTTTTAAATCTAGTTACAGTTAATTAATTAATTACATTTAATTTAATTTTTCTGATTTAATTGATCTATTTTTTTGTTTTCGTTATGGCATACTTAAAATTGTAATTATTATTTATTCGAAATGCATTGAACAGTAGGTACTCCGTAGTTACAAAACAATTTATTGACGTAACTGTAATTTCAGACGTCTAGTGAGATTTTATATTTTGATCACAACTGTTAGTTAATCTTGTCTTAGATCACCTTAATTCTGATAAGAAATTTTTCCGTAATGAGAAACTCATAGAAGACCTTTGAGAAAAAAATTCTCGTGTTTCAGTTTTATCTAAACTATTGAGTATGTAAAGACAGAAAAAAAAAACAACAACAAAATACTGAATACTACCAGCCACCTGATTAACTTTAAAATTTAGCAATTAATTAAATTATATATATATATATATATATATATATATTAATTTTGCCGTTTTTATTGCTATCATAAAATTATATTTATATTTCAAACGAAATATTTGTCTAACATTCACACTTGAGCTGCTATTGTCGATATTAACTACGCCCCATGTAATCCCTTGCACATTTTTTAAAAATAGTTGTATCGAAATTGGCTCTTTATCAACTGCATAAAACAGAGCCAAATGCCTTTAAAATTCACTTTGAAAATTTTTAACTTGTAACATTATAGATGAAATGGAGTTCAGTAATAATAAAAAATAGTAACATTTTTAAAGGCATTAGTCAATAAACTTTTATAACAAAACAAATTAAACTTATAGAATTAGTTAAAATGATCACAGGTTAGGAAATACTCCAAAATTGCTTGTTGTAATTGCTTTTTGTTTGTAGTTCTTTATATTCTTTAAAAATTCTATTGCACGAATTGCGTAATATAATTTGGACTCAACTATTTAAAAAATATAGTAATTAAGCATTCTACACACCCAATTTTGATTAATAAACTCAAGCGATAATCGTAATAATTACAATTAAATGAAATATAAAATTATTGGTGAATGATGACTTATGTTACGGTATATTGTTAATTACAAAATGTGTGATATATCATGCTATTAGGTTAGTAATAGATTAGGTAAAAATAATTCAAATATTATATTTTTATAATAAAATGGTTGTATTAGGAAATGGTTGTATTAGAATACAGACCTGGCGCAGATAGTGAGTGGCCTTGGCAATACAACTTCCTACTCAACGCCTCTTCCTTACTCCATACCTACATTTAATTACCAAGATATTGAGGTCTTAATTGTTCAATAATAAAACCTAGATAAAAAAATATAATCTGAATAATTGTCTGGATATTTCAAACCTCTTTCTTAAATTAACCATTTGTGTTCTGCTGTTTCTGTAAAGAAAAAAAAAGTATTTTTCTACGTGTTCTATGAGTTATGCAATATAGACTTCGAAACAACAACTGATAATCTAATGTTACAAAACTGATATTTTTCATAGTATTTTTTTTTTTTTTTAACCTATTTAAATTAATTACCTCTATTACCATCTTCGCGATGATTAATTCTAGTTAGATTAGATAATACTAATTAAATTTCACTTGATTAAAGTATATTTTACCAAGGAAGTTGTGAATTATTACACTCATACTTTTCCTTAAAAAATCCTATTTTTTTTTTTCGTACCTGTTTTGATTTATTTCGCTGTGAATACTTGTTAAAAATATTACTCAACATAACTTTTCAAGGCTTTATTAAACGTTTACGCGCTCCTTCACTAACAAGGGGAGGGCACATCTATGGGGTGGTCGATCGGGCCCATTTTTTTTCTGGTGATTCTACATCGAAAAATAGTCGACACGTGTCCGAGCGTTAAATAAAGGATTTTCAAGGTATTTTATTTTATTTCTCAGCACCTAAGGCCCATTGGACGGAACGCTCGGACACGTGTAGACTATTTTTCGATGTAGAATCACCAGAAAAAAAATGGGCCCGATCGACGACCCCATAGCTGTGCCCTCCCCTTGTAAGTGGAGGGGAGAGAAAGAGAATTTATTGAAACGTGTTATCTGACATTTTAGTACCTTTTTACTCGACATGAAATAATTTATGAAGTCTGTTAATTATAATTGATTGAAGGATTTATATATATTTATATATATATATCGGATATGTTTTCTTGACTGTTTATGTACATAAATGTTATAATAGGGTTCTTCAAGTAATAATTATAATAATGATAATGATTTATCATCAACTGAACCTCCAGAACCATTTTATAACACACACACACACACACACACACACACACACACACACACACACACACACACACACACACACACACACACACACACACACACACACACACACACACACACTCACACTCACACACACACACACACACACGCACACGCACGCACAAAAACACGCACGCACGCGTACACAAACACAAACACGCACGCACGCACGCACGCACGCACGCACGCACGCACACACACACACACACACACACACACACACACACACACACACATATACACACACTACATTTTTTAATCTAAAACGAAACGTCCCAATATCTCCTGCATACTATGGCTGCTTCTATTAAATTTATAATTTATATATTGTACGATATAATGTTATTAGTTGAAGGTGATTCTAATACAGAACTTTTACGATAAACGTAGATGGGAACTGAGGAAAATTGAACATTATTTCACCTTATCGTTGTTGGAAGGGGACACAGAATTCCTGAGTGTGAGCATTAGTTTGAGATGTACGATCTTATTTAGCCCTAAGTGCACACGGCTCCACTCTCTTCCGTATAAAGCCCATTACAACATCTTATTAAAGAGTCTAAGTGCCTGCAGATAAAAATTCGTCCTAAAAATTCTCTTTATATTTAAACAAAGGTAAATAAATATTTAATGTTAGTTTCGGTAGTGGTATTAGAGAAAGGAAAAATATTGTTTACAAAAAAAAAAGTGATATTACATCTTGCTATAATTTTACTTATTTAATAAATTATTATAAATAACTAAAACATATTTACATATCAATCAAGATCCCAGATGTTCCTGCAGGAGCATATGTAACCTGGATGTTCTAACTTTATTTTTAAAATACACTATATTTTAAAATCATATAATTTAGGTCATCCATAAGGTCTACAGAAATAGCGAAATTTTATTACTCAATTTAAAGTGCAATAAAAACTATGTTAATGTGTAAACTTCGCCGTAAACCCACGACCTCTTGCCCTACAGTACAATACTTGACTTTAATGCCATCAAATCCTTTCAGCATTAAATCCTTCGCAAAATCGTTAAAATTCCTTATTTGACTTAAATAAAATTATCCATATAGTCCTTAATCTTCCAGAGAAGGCCAGAAATTGACATATATAACCCAGTCCTCTTGTTTACATCTTTAACTTCTCCTCCTATAATTTGACAATCCCCAAAAGGACCCTGAAAAGAAGATGGTATCGGTACCTTCTAATTTATTTGGAACTATTATTAGAGTGTTACAGTTTTCAGTTTCTCTAAAAGTTCATTCATGTCCCTTTTATTGATTCTGTTCTCATTTTACATTTTTTATAGTTTAATTATATTATTATTTATATTATATAACTTAAATTTTACCGAATGACCCTAATGATAATGAACCTAATGACCCTCCTTTTTTATAACCCGAATTTGGACCAATGATGATTTTTTAAAAATTTAATGTTGGAGTTTAGCCCATTTTTTCACGGTTTTCCAATACTGGAACAGCTAACTTTTTGTGGATAATTTATTTTCATATGTTTATAGTATGGATACGTAAATTTTTTAGCCTCGTAATTTTGTTTTTGAATAATTTTACTGTGATAAACTTAATTGGTCTAATATTGAAATGTTGAGCAAAAGAACTTGTTGAAGAAAAGAAAATGTTTTTTTTTTTCTGATTACAACAAAAGAAGTAGTTTTTCAATTGACTGCAACAGGTCATGACAATTAATCACCATACTCAAAATGTTCGTGTATTAACTTTTCCAAATTTAACCAGATTTAAACTTTTTGACATTTACAAAATAATAACAATATATACTTAAAAGGACAAAAAAGAGTTTAAAAAACTGGGGCAAAATAAGTTATTAAATATTGTTTATGAATCAGACTGCTTTATTCATGTGTTCTAGACTGGTAAGAGGAAGATCTAAGTCATTAATGGCTTATGATTTTTTTTTTTTTTTTTTTCTGTTTCCAACTTATTTAGGATATCATTTGATATACCCATTAAATTGTTTTCGTATAACATTAACTATGCATATAGTATTGTTACAAAATTACTTCCTGGGAAAATCAAATTTGTATTACATACCGTGGAGCCATTTAATTTAAATTACTTTTATGTATTAGGGTCTGGCCACACATGTCCGCACCGGATCCGCACCGCAGCACTAATATAGGTTATGTTCAGAATATTTTTAATTTAACTTACATATTACCTTTAGTTATGCCTAAAGGTCAGGTCACACATGTCAGACACAGGCCACTTTAGGCATAACTAAAGGTAATATGTAAGTTAAATTAAAAATATTCTGAACATAACCTATATTAGTGCTGCGGTGCGGATCCGTTGCGGACATGTGTGGCCAGACCCTTAATCGTATCTCTTGGATTATAATGGCTTATATTTTAGTTTTTATATTTAGAGTTGTTGTGTGAAAACAATATGTTTTTTTATTTAATCGTTTTTTGTTTTTTTTTATTGTTTTGTTTTTTTCAACCGATGTGTGACCTTTTTTTGTTCGTAAAGAGAATACCTAAGATCCTGTGCTAAAGAAAGGACATCAAATAAAAATAAAGGACAGAGATATGATTTTAAAATAGCTTAATGGGAAGCCACGAAGGAACGTATGCTCTTAGAAATGGAACAGATATGCGAGCGTGTGTGCCAGTGTAGATGATGTTGTTTTGCTGCTGTGTGAGTATGTTTTGTTTGTTCGTGAGGTATTTGGTTCACGGTTGTTGAGGAGGCCGTGTCTTGGCATCTGCCATAACTTCGTGTCTTCCACATTTACGACCTCGACAATTCATCCTCGCAACTCGCTACTTCTTTTAACAACTCCGTTAGTGTAAGTATAAACGTCGATAATTCGATTTCAGGGCTGTTTATTCTTATCTTTTGTTGAATACTTATGGTATAGGGAGGGGAAAAATCTAGAGCGAAAAAAGAAATCTTGTGTTTATCCATATTGTGGTTTATTTTTCGCATTTGCAAAGTGGAAACCTCGGTAAAAAATCTACATTGAAGATGGTTGTGCTATTATTTTCAATCTACAGAAGCATATCATATCGTAAAATTTGGTTAAATTTTATTTTTTTTAATAAATTCAGTTTTGTTTAATAAATTTATGTATGTATTAAAATAAAAACTATTTTTAATTTTAATTTAATCACAGATTGCCCAATGTATTCAGCAGTCAGTAATTACTATCTAACACTCAGCACTAATGTAGATTTAATTTAGCCATTGAATCTTATCTCCACAAAAGAAATTAGAAATATTTATTTTTTTTTAAAAAACAGCCACGGTCATAAGATTTTTTATAAAAAATATTTAGTCTCTTTTTTTAACTACTGCTGATAATTATCAGACTAATTTGATTATATCAAAGCCAAAAATCTATTTAGATCAGTTTAAATGAGGATTATATTTTTTGCTTGTACTTTAACCCTTCTTGGATAAAAATTTAATGGTTATAACTATTAATTAATTAAATTATTCTTTATTAATGAAGAATTTTTAGTTTAAGTGGCAGTCTAATAACCTGAGCATTATTATGAAATCTGTCAGTGTTGCATGTAAGTGACCAACTCCTTGTTAAAAGGCCTATACCTTAAAACAATAAATTGAATTGAAGTCCGAATTATTATTTTTTTACAAATAGAAAAACATATACAATCAGCACCTGAAAGCCAGAATGTCTCAAGTCACATTTATAGACTTTTTTTCCTTTATTGAATACCGGGTTTAAGGCAGTCTGGCTCTCTAGAACCGTAAACCCCCAAAATGTTCCGAGTAGCACAAAAATCAGAGCCAGTAACCCACTCTATCGTTTACCTCGGTATAAAGATGGATCGACACATGAAACTGTCGGCCCATATATACAATAAAGTTCGGTGCGTAAGAACTAAGTCCTACCGGCTTCATCACCTCCTAACTTCCCCGACACTGTCGCTCAGACTGAAGCTGATGATTTACAAATGCAACTTACGTCCTTCCCTTATTATACGTTTGGAGCCCCTCTCTTCACTCACCTCTCTGAGGGGACACTGAAATACTAGCAGCGAATCCAGAACTGCATATTAAAGAAAATCACGCGGTCAACTGTAATGAAAAAAATGAAAGCTGAACAACTGTATGAAATATTGAGCTAGAAAAGACTTCAGAATTCATCAAGAAAAGGCATATAAATTTTCTGGACTCGTTGCCTGGTATGTCGAACACACTGACTCCGTTCGCTGGCAAAACAGCTCTATTTCAATCTTAAGTTAATAAGATAATTAGATTAATCATTATTATAAGTACTTCCAACACAAAGAATGGGTGAGCCCCACCACTCCTAGGTAAATAACATTAAGAAACATGTAACAACGAAACATTATCATAACCACAACACTTAGGATGTAATATGGTTACAATAAAAGGCTTTAATACACTTAAAACATTTGTATTTTTACTACACAATAAATTTATTAAGGGGATTTGAAAAAAAAGAAAAAAGTGTTCTATTTCATAAAGATAGATTCTTACCTTGAAATCGATTAAAATGGAGTTAGAGCTATCTGGATATTATGCGCTGATATAGTTATTATTTTATAAATATTAAAAATATAACAAATGTCTTAAAAAATAGAGTAGTAATAGTAATATATCGATTTATGAAATTCTCCTACTAAGAGGGGAATCGGATCATTTCAAGTATAACAGTCTCTTATGACGCCATTCTTTGATTTGGTTTTAGTATAAATCCGGCATTATGTTTTGGGGGAATAAGTGTGAGTAAATAGAATTGTTGCCGTGAGCAGAATTTTTTTTTTTTTTGCAACTGGTTCCAAGTTTTCTGCTCTATAGCAAAACTTTTTTCATTTTTTCATTGAGGGATGAAAAGCCAGGCAGCTGTGAAGGAAAATAAAAGCAAGTCAGAAGACAGGACGAAATGAATCAGAAATGATAAAAGCCGTTGGCTAAGTAGAATACATTTTTATTGTGTCCCTCAGGTCTCTCTTCTCTTTTAACGAATTGGATTTGATTCTTCCCTTTATTCTGCTTGGCTTGCTGTGTTTGTCGGGAATTTTTGATTTATCTATATCAAGTCTTTTCATTTATAACTTGTCCGCTGGTAGTTGAAATGATTAAAATACTTTCGAAGGAATAAATCAGTGCGGGCGAACCCGATCACAGACATTTTTACGGTTCGAACACTAATAATCATTTATTATAACTATTAATTAGTAAACCATAACATGCTAATGTGTTTTTGATTACGTTTACTAAAAATGTATGTATACAAAATTAAGTTAATTAACTAGTGATAAATCGGTACCTCAGAGCCCAAACTGTCCTCATTCCGATTTATCAGTTTTGTATAAATTGAAAAATAGATGAAAACATACAATCAACACCTGAGAGATTGTTAGTGCATTTTCATTCGACTTTTGAATTAAATTCATTCATTCACACACGAACTAAAACATTACGGTTGTCAGCTACAGCAAATACAGGACTTCGTTTGGCTTTCAAAATTTAATCGAACTTTTACAGGATCGATCATTTTATTAGTTTCAATGGATTCATCACGTTCACTTTTAATTAAGATCGATCCTTATCTGGAAATCGATAAAATGGACTTAGTGCAATCTCGCTTTGAGGTACCGATTTATGAATTTAAAAAAACAAAAAACTTTAAGACATTTAAAATTCCAAAAAAAAAAAAAAAAATCTCTCGAATACTTTTTTGCTAAAAACATACATAAAAATAAATATGGGGACCAAGTATGTCCGAATAGCTTTCTATTAATCAATAATTGTTTCATTATGGAAAGTGCAAGCAACAAGGTTGTAAATAAATATAATAAAATGTCACAAACAATTTAAACATTAGTAAGTAACTAAAAATAAATTATTTGTGATTTTTGTAAATAATTAAATATTTCAATTTCTCTCAATATTAATGAAATAATATTTTAATGAAGATAGGCTTGCACTTGTATGATCGAAATTAGTGCAAGAAATGGGACAAATTACAACTAAATTATTTTTACATTAATTCTTAAATTTTTTCAGACTTGCTAAACTTTAGTGCGATTCTTACCAGCCTTTATAGATAGTAATCTGGGTTTGAAATGTACTCATCCAGAATTGAAAGTTTCGTTGGCGCTTTTTAGGGAAACATTTGGATTGATCATAAAAATGTAACTGCAAAAATATATGTTATGTGATAAATATGTGTAGATTAGATATTTGAAAATTCCAATCGTATCGGGGTAATAATGGTATTTCAATTTTCATTTGAAGCCCTCGTAGTAGTAGTACACCCAAAACTTGTATAAGGATATATATATATATATATATATATATATATATATATATATATATATATATATATATATATCTGTGATTTATGTCATGTGTTTTAATTCAAATAAACTTCAATACCATTGGAAGGTTGGTTAATTCTATTGTGATTTAAACATAAATTATATAAGGACTTTAAAATCGTTTGCTTTGCTTACAGGTGAGCTAATCGGTAAAGTTAAATACTTATTTCTTTGTAATACAATATTTTAATAAATTCATTGCTTACAGTGGAACACGATTTATTCCTACCACTACTTAAGAAGAATAAACAGAATTACGTATGTATATATATTATACATGATGTTTATTTCAAAAATATTTTGATTAAGAGAGAACATGAATTCAAATAGTAAAAATTACAAATTTTATGACATTATAATGGATAAAAATATGTTCTTAAAAAATTAAAAAAGAAATCTTAATTTGAAAAAGAAAATTAGTATTCGTGTTTCTTTCATAAATCCTTCTGTTATTTTGTTTGTGTCTGTTTCAAATTCATGCACTCGTTATTTATTTGTACTCTTAAGAGTGTAAACGAATATTTAAATCTTTGAAAAATAAAAAATTAAAACAACAAAAAAAAAGTATTTTGTTAACAATAGATTTTAATCAAAGATTTGAGATTGATTATAGTCCTTTGATGACAATGCTATCAGGGGTTGGGGGTTGGGAGGGGGCGAACAATCCAGGCAGCAGCAGCAGCTGGAATCCCCCCCCCCCTCGTCACCGTGTCCTCTGGCATCTGCTCTGATATTTTTCGTTGTATAGCATCTCATCCGTCTTAGCCGAGAGTATTAAGAGGAGATATATATAAAAATCCATTGGTTATCTCAAACCTCGAAAAGTAGCTAAATAAATCTGAAAATTTTACTCAACGTTGATGTTTACTCAATATCAAGTGGAAAGAAAGCTAAAAGTAATTGAAAAATATTTTTTCTCCTTCATTCTTCTCAAAAATGATAGTTTTCTTTCCTCACTACAAAAGAAAAAGAAACCTTAGAAGTAGGAAAATTGTTAATGAAGTTACGGATTAGTTTATTTTTTATCACGTTTTTCTTCAGTTATATCCATTTATATCCCTAATTGAAAAAATGAATCCCGATGGAATACACAAAGTTCCTTACTATTCAGTAGAGGAGTCTTAACTATCTTAATATATAAAATTTAAAAAACATCAACGAAGATTTATAATTCGCAGTCGCAATCGACTACAGGGTGCGCTAGTAGTTTTGCAAAATGTCGGAAGGAACAGGGATAGACATAGTTGATGTTATAGAGATAATTGGTAATTCCAAAAGACCATTAATTGAAGGGCAAGCTATCCTTGATGAAAACCACATAATTACATGTGGAATAGTATTTAGAAGCGAAAAATTAGTTCTTTTACAAGCCTTTTGCCTTCAAACAAGCGAACTTAAAGGCCTGCCCCATCAAATAAAAGTGGAAATTAAATTCATTAATAACAATAAGCAATTTTCTTGTAATTGTAGGTGTAAAGCTGGCAGTAATGGTAAATGCAAACACATCATTGCAACTTTACACTACGTTCTTCGGTTAGTAATTATATTAATTACCTATTCATACAATCATTGTTATGACAGCTTAGTTTCTTTGTCATATTATTTATTTATTTATTTATTTATATATGAAAACTTGGAACAATTAAGTACAACGGATGTAGGACAATAATGGTGAAAATAAAAACAAATCTATGACACTATGGTCCCATTCATCAAATCTATAAAATTTCAAACACTAATATTTACTTGGATAAATATAGTCACTTTCTTTAAAATGAAGACTACATATGGTCATATGTTTCGAAACAGGCTTATCTATAATTAATTTTACAATCCACTCTTTGAGTAGATTTTTATTTTTTGGAAACAAATGGAATTACACGTCTTTTGATTTTCTGATTGAACACTGAGGGTCCAAGCAATACCTATTAGACAATTTTCAAATAATTTTTTGCTCTATCGGGCTTTAGTTATGGACAAATAAATTAAAAACTCCCGAAAAAACCTATCAATCCTAGGTACTGGCCCGGCTTCTATCCCCGTTCCTTTAGTTCCTGTCAAGAAGCAGCACCGTCTCTTTCGACCGCGAATACTGTCTTATTCCACAGTAATTTAAAGTTGGCTACTATGTATAATGATGTTTTGGAGCAAATTTCACCGGAATACGTTTCTTTATTGCCCTAAATTTAATATCACAGCAAAACCAGGCTGGATTTCGCTAGTTTAAAAAAAAAAAAATTTAGAATTCACATCGAAAGCCGAAGACCTAAAAAAAAAATTTATCTTTCAAATTCACATAAAAATATCATTTCATACTTGTTCAACTTTGTTTTACTCGAAATGGGAAGAATGTCACTGCGACCTCTTATGTTCTATGGTCCACATATATAATGAATATCAAAGTGGTACAATGTTGACTGTATTCACTTGCTAGAATATTTTCTCATTAAAAATAGTTGTTGTTTATTTAAATTCCTTTTATGGCTAAACAATGTTTATGTGAGTGAGAGGAAATATATCGCGTCAGTTTTTGTGACTATGCAGGCATTAGCTAATGCCATGATTTTATTTGTTTGCCCTTATCTCAGGACTCATTTCTTATACATTAAATCGATTTTCTATATTATAGTATAAACTCTAGTTATGCGGATATAATGTAAAAAAAGAGAATTTTAGTCCTATTTTTGTTAATTCTTATAAACCTTTATATTTTTATTAACCGCCAAAAAAAATATATATGTGTGTGTGTGGAGTGTAGCGACTTAAATTGAGACCAAATCATTTTCTTCATCAGAACTAAATAAGAAAAAAAAAAGTAACTAAGAGAAAATATATGCTAACAAATATTAAATATATGAATAAAAAAAAAATTTGATGATTTAATTTTTAGTTATAATGATATTAACAATTGATTGTCTTAAAAAGAAGTTTTGCATATTTATATCTTGTTTTTATTTTATTTTCTTGTTCAAAATAACTTTATGCTCATCGTATTTAATTTTTTTTTATAATGAAGGAACTGAGCAGTCGATCTCCAACAGTTCACTTGACAGCCCTGAAGAAGACCTGAATATCGGGTCGAAACGTCGGCACAATATATATGTTATTATACATATAGTGTTTTCATTTGACCGCACCCCCAACCATTTCCATCTCATCTTATTTTTTTTTTATATTCCCAATCATTAACCTTATTACTACCCGAAATTCATTCATTATTATTATTTGTATAGTTTTTATATCTTTTGGATATGTTATTCGTCATTATAGATATTCAAATATTTAATATTTTTTTTTTTTATATTTTCTCTAGTTTCTCTTACTTTATTCGTTGTCATCTCGTTTCTTTTTTAGCTCTGACGAAGACCTGAAATTCGGGTCGAAACGTTAGCCCCACTATTTATCTAAGACATACTCTAAAGTGTTATTTTTCTGACTACATCCCGAATCATTTCCAATAAAATGAGGTATAACATGTCTTCTACCATTTTTTTATTATATTGATTTTTATTATTTAAGTATTTAGTGTATTATAGAATCTAGTATTTTTCAACTAATATAATTAATAGAATTATAAACATAAAAATAGTCTTTTAGAATAATTTTTATTTATTTTTTTGGGGGAGGTGGTGGATAATGTTGCTTGAAATAAAAATGAAGCTATCAATAATATGAAATAATAATTATCCCAGATAATCGTTTTGTTGGCAAGATCTGTGATAAACTGAACTAGATCTGATATGCTGTCAAGTTTTTATGTTGTTAAACCCTTCATCGCATTTTTAATTTTATGGTTTCGTAATCTTTCCCTTGGAAAATTACTAACGAGTAAAAGTTGAGAAACAACTTTGAAACGAGAAAGCTCCCGTAGTTAAATTTTCATCCCTACAGTCATGTCGGAGTTTTATCTTCATGCAATATAGACCCCAACTTTTCCAAGTAAAGAACCGTAAAATAACTTTGCTAAGGTGAGTAATAGTTCTACTAAACAATAAGGTGTGAAACAGATAGTAGATAGTAATTTAATCCAATGTGGAAAAACTTTAAAATTTTGTCTACACTTTTTTTCTTTATGAAAGGGTAAAAAAAAAATACTAGGTTTTATTCATGTACATATTTAGAAAGGTTTTCTATTTGATGAATTTGATTTTTAATTGGCCAATTTCATCGAATTTCGTTTAACAAATAAAATCTAACTGGTTTTGAAACCTTGCCTTAGTTTGATACGGTTCTTAACTGTCTATCCTTAATTATATATTATACAGGGTATACTATTAATAAGTATAAAATTAATAAGAAACTATTATATAGGGTTCCTAAGTACACAGCAATTTCAAACAGATACTATCTTGTTTTTTTTTTTCCTTTTCTTTATGTTGTAATATGACAAAATTTTAATTGTTTCTTTTCATAGATTTATCATAACTATAAAACTGGTTTTCTTATTTATTTAACCAAGCTAAAAGTAATCAACTGTAAATCAGGTAGTTACGCCTTCCGTTCTCGATTGAAATAATGAGTGAAGCTATTTTTATTTATTTATTTATTTGTGAGTACAGTTAACGCTCTCTCACCAACAAAGGCGTTCGTATACTCATTTACCCTAAAAATGTACTCGATTATATTACCTATAATTAAAAAATGATTAATGAGCTCCCAGTGATTTAACTTTTCTCAGTTAATTGATGATAAAATAGAATGAACTGCCTCGATCTAAAACGCCATAACCATAATGTCAGGGTTTTGAATCGCCTAGATGATTATCATTATAAAATATGTATACCTATTAGGTATACATTATTATTAAAGTCCTATTATTAAAGGAAATAAGCAGTATAGGGAATTCTTTAAAGCAGTCAATCAGAAAAGAAAACCCTTCGAAATCAAATCTACCTACTGCTTGAATGAAGACGGTAAGCTTCTTACCAATAGGATTGATGTCCTTGAAGAATGGAAGAGACATTTCTCTCGGCTTCTTAACAAAGATCTGGAAGAAGTTAGGAATAACAGTCATGTGGATCTACCTTTATCTCAGATAATGGAACCGCCGGACGAAGAGGAGATTCTGGATTCTTTAGCGAAACTCAAAAATAATAAGGCTCCGGGTATTGATGAATTGCCTGCCGAATTACTAAAGTGTGGAGGAAGTGAACTACTGAGAATCCTTCAGAATATCATGATTTGGATCTGGACCGATGAAGTAATGCCTGAATCCTGGAATAAATCGATAATCTGTCCAATCCATAAAAAGGGTGATCGGCTGGTCTGTGGTAACTACAGAGGCATCTCCTTACTCTCTTGTGCGTACAAGGTGTTGTCCAACATCCTCTTCCAACGACTACTTCCCTATGCAGAGAAGATCTTAGGCCTATACCAGTGTGGTTTTCGGAAAGGACGATCGACCATTGACCAGATATTTTGCTTGCGCATCATGCTTGAAAAAGGACGTGAATATAAGCTTAAAACGCACCATCTGTTTGTTGATTTTAAGGAAGCATATGACAGTGTTCATAGGGAACAGTTGTATGAGGCGATGAAGGAACTTGGAATCCCTGAAAAGCTTATCAGAATGGTAGGACTCACCATGAGAGAAGTGAAATGCACTGTGCAGGTTGGTGGAGCAAGATCTGCAGAATTCACTTCTGGAAAAGGATTAAGGCAGGGGGATTCGCTGGCATGTCTCCTCTTTAATTTAGCTTTAGAGAAGTTCATTAGAGATTCTGGCATTCAAGTAGGCGGAACTATATTCAGCCGGACAGTGCAGCTTCTTGCTTATGCCGATGATATTGACATTGTTGGACGCTCTTTCCAGGCAGTCTCTGATGGATTCTTGAGACTAGTGGACGCAGCAAGAAGAATGGGCCTTAGAGTCAACGCCGCAAAAACCAAATATCTGGTCACTGAGGAAAACCCCAGACCTGGCGAAACCATTACCATCGGAGAATTCAGGATTGAGAAAGTGTCTGAATTCATTTACCTCGGATCCCTCATAACTCAAGATAATGCAGTGGATTCGGAAATTAAGCGAAGAGTCCTATGTGCCAATCGTTGTTATTATGGCCTCGGCCAACATTTTAGGAGCCGTGCTTTGTCAATAGAAACAAAGATATTATTATATAAAACAATCATCCGGCCGATACTCCTTTATGGCTCAGAAACATGGACTATATCCAAGACTGAGGAGCAGAATCTGATGGTCTTTGAGAGGAAGATTCTTCGCAAAATCTTTGGAGCCGTTAAAGTTGAACAGGTATGGAGGCGCCGGACAAATCAGGAGCTCAGAGATTTATTTAAGGAACCAGATGTGGTTCAATTCATGAATCTCAATAGATTGAGATGGGCTGGGCACGTTGCTCGAATGGCTGAGAGTGACATTCCGAAGAAAATGATTTCTGAGGTTATACACGGAACAAGGCGTAGAGGAAGACCTCGGCTGCGGTGGAGTGACTGTGTGGCTGGTGATGCCAGGTCCATGCTGGGAGTGAGGAGCTGGATGGCGGCTATACAGGATAGGAACAACTGGTGGAGGCTGGTGCAGGAGGCCAAGACTCGGCATCGAGTTGTCGCGCCAAATGAATAGAATAGAATACCTATTAGAAAATTAATTTTTTTATTTCACTAGGAATGAATAAAGATAGTAATATTAAAGTAATAGTAAAGATAGAAATAAAGATATTCGGGAAATTTTTTTAAATTTTAAAACACATAAAATGCAGCCTATGCAGCCTCAAAAACCAGTATAGTATACCTAAATATAAATATAAAAACTGGATTTTTTCCCGACTTGTAAGTATCTATAATATAATATAATATTATATAATATATATAATATCGTTATACCTAATACTATTGTAGATATAGTATATAACGGTATTTTCTAATGGGATCATTCCTTTTGAATCACCCATACCATTTTATTAAAGTTCTTTTATAATAAATGAGTATCATTGGTATTGATGTAGGAAAGGTGCTGAAGAAGGGAAAGGGCTTTGGAAAAAGGGGGGAGTAAAACCGGGTATAAAATTGCTCCATTCTTCGCGATAAAACTTGAACTTTACGGGGCTTCAACTTTTTAAGAGACAGTCTACTCTCGGGTCTTGATGCTTATTGGGTTCTCAATTTTTCTCTTAGAACCCGATTACCTTACAGTGAAATTTAATCTACCTGAATTTACATAATAGTTTTTCTTTTAAATGATTTTTTCCCTATCTATCGGTGGGAGTATTTGGAAGATAAAGAAAATAAAAATATTTTGATGAATTTTTTTTTCTTTTATAAGAAAAAAGAGCTTGCGATTTCGAATATCTATCATTATATCAATGTTAATAGCCAATAGACTTAAGTTTCTGTGTCTAGCTAAATTAAATTTAACTAGGTAATTATGCATTTTTAAGAACATCGCAGTAATTAAAAACAAATAAAAAATTAAAATTGGTTATATAAAAGAAAACTTATATTTATTTAATAAGAAAAAATATTCCTTAAATTTATAGTTTTTAAAAGGACAAGTCTTAAATATGAATTTAGATTCATCGATTAAAATGTCTTCGAATGACATTTTCATTAATATTTATCATTCCCCTCAAAATTATAAATTGCTTTCCATCATAATTTTATTGATTATATTATATGTTAGTCAATGATATTTTTTAATCCTTAAAAGTCAAATTAATATTTATTCAAAGTGGTTAAACTATGGGTTTTTATGTGTTTTTTAAATTACATATAACACATAGAGTTTGGAAACGCGTATTATTAAAAAGTATATAGGCTATTTTAGCATTTTTATATAGAAAATTTAGAACAATATTATTGTGAAATAACATCAAATGAGTAAATAGTTTTAAAGATCTTTTTTCGTTTTTAGGTAAATAGATGGGATTGAGACTAATTGAGAATATACAAGATGAAATGCTATTTATAGTTTTTCAGTTATTTATTTTGTCGCGATGGCTTGAAATTATTATTGTAATTTTTGAATTTATTTTATAAGAAGAGAAAAGATTTATATAGACCGGGATTTGAACTCTGATTTACGTATCACTAGTTATCATTACAGCTTTTGCGACTTAAGCCACCAGACACATATCCCGGTCAAGTCAATCCATTCTCTTCACTGACCCATTTTTGCCACCGATCTCACGAATTTTGCGAATTATACGGGGCTCTGGAATATTTTTCTTATTAGTAGCGTATCTTTTTTATTTACTTGTATGTGTATTTATATATTTTTTATTATATATAATATTTTAATCCTAAAAAATCTATCGTTTCTGTGAAGGAAATATCAAACAGAAAAGGAATAAACAAGGTTATATAGCTAAAGATCATTAAGATAAAACAATAAAATACCAAAGGGCCGGTTGCCGTAGATAAAGGGCGTTGTGTTGTAAAAAAGGGCTCTCGGCTTACTCTCCGCCCTGCAAACATCGACCCTTCGGAATTAAAGCTATCAACCATTCTTTATTCCTTCTTGCTGAAAATATAGCTGCCTCATTTTCATGCTTTATTTTCTTTTCCATTTTTTGTTATGTATTCATAATTTAATTATTAAAAATTTATGATTGAAAAATTTGATAATTATCTCTATATTATGACCTAGTAACATTTAATTCATTTCAGTATTTCACTTAACTATTTTGAGTAGGTGTGTAATCAAAATAGTTAAGTGAAATACTGTATAAATAAATTTTAATGAAATACTGTACATATAATTTTTTTTTTTTTTTGACTATCGTATTCCTGAAAAAAAAGAAATATTTTTTATCGTAGGCAGTTTAAAAAAAAAAACATAAATATTTTTAAAAGCTATAACTTTTAACTAGTTGAGAGGAATACAATTAAATAAATATTTCTTGAAACATTATGTTTAATGGATTCAATTTAAATACACTGGTATCGGTAAAATATACCTCAGGAATAAAAATATTTTTTTATACAGGATTGAATCGTACAGGAAAAAGAAATATTTAAATAGTTATTTTGACTGTTTATTTTAGCTCATATCTTAAATATTAAAAAAAAATTATCATTGGCTCTGCAACTAGGGTCAGGTGGGGTAATTGGGAACGAAATTTGTTGGTTTCAAATTTTTGTACCTTCTTATTACCACTTGGATCGTGCAAAGCATTCAAACTCAAATGTTTATGCCTTAACTTGTTTATGAACATGTTATTAAACTTTCCTACACGTCTAACATAGAAATCCGTTTTTCTGATGGCCTTATTTGACGCGTTCACAATTACCCCAAAAATTCCCAATTACCCCATAAGGTAGGGGGAACGGCTACTTTTTTAACAGTGGCTATTAAATGAATCAAAATCCTCATTTAGAATTATTTCCATACCCTGTTATATATCTTACCTACATAGAACTTTTTAGCTCTTTGTTCTCAATTACCCCAACTCACCTATCCATAGAGATGAATTCGACTACTCCGAAAACGGGAAAATGAAATATGAACTGGGAAAATTATAGGAAGCAAAAATTACAGCTGAATATTACTTGTGTATAAAAAAAAAAGCATCATAAATGTAGTTACAAAGAAAAATCATATTATATTAAATTAACATACATAGTTATTAGAAATGAAAAAAAAAATAGTTATTCTACTAATTGATGTATAATCATTAATTATTATTATTATCATTAAAAATAATAATAATTGCCCAACCACAATGTGGTGACCACATCATGCCTCAACCCAACATTGTGATACCTAAATTTTACATTTCCATCACACCGACATGACCTTTGAAATTGTATAGTTCTTTTCTACCTACTTTGATGCATGATGGGGTCGGCAAAACAGCTTTTAATTGCTCCATGTTGACGGTAAACTTTTCCTCTTCTTTGAGTCTTTTCAACACCTATTCAGAAGGCAAAACTTCCCGATGTGTGTGGTATTTCATCCGTGTCCCTGCTTGTCGGAGAGGGGGGGGCTTTCAGATGTGATTGAGTCTGATGTGTTTTTGGTGATGCTTCTAGAAAAGACGGGTACTGCTGGACAAGTCCTTTTTTTTGTAGCAAGGATCACCCTTTTGTGCCCTTGCTATCAACCGCTGTTGAAGGGTTTCCGCTCCGCCTTCTTAGGCAAGTCTTCTTCTTCCGCCTTTTTAGGCAAGTAAATAAGTCTCCCCGCACCCAATCTACTAATATCAGTCTTCCTACCTTTGTTAATGTTGAAAAGAACCGTTTTCGAAACTCGAAACTTTTCAGCAGCTGCGAGATACATCAAGTTGCCGTTGGGAGTATCGTTGGATCACTTCTTGGATCGTGTAAGAGGGTGGAGACCTCTTCCTAATTTATGTCCTTGGCATCCTTTTGTTCAGTGGAACAGTCAATTTATCAGGAGATTTCATTATTTTAGAAAAAAACAATGTTCTTATTATTGTAGGGATGTGAAAAAATGTCTGAAATTTAGTTCCCAATTACCCCTGAATTAAAATTCTCAGGGGTAATTGGGAACATCAATGTAGTGGTTAGTAAAAAAATAACTAAGACAAAAGCACCACAAATACTATTAATTGACATACTATGCTACAATTATTACCTTAAAGGACACTTTCCTTGTGAGATCTATAGTCATTATGTACTCTTGACTGTAGGATGGAAAATCCATTTTCCAAAAAAAAAATTACACTTTTTATAAGGTCACCGGTGAACAGGAAGCTGATCACTTGTAAACACGGGGACTCATTCTACCGCTTCCTAGAGATAATAACTTAATAGTTTCATAGCTGTTGGTTCTCCAGGCCCCCACCTCAGCGCTAGTGACCCTTGTTCCCATTTACCCCTGATTCCCAATTACCCCACCTGACCCTATACTGATAGGCGTTTGTGTCTGCTATCGTATAGACGTAAATATAAAAAGAGGGTAAATCCATTTTGTGTATTTTTTAATATTTTTAAAGTTTTCTCCAATGTTTATCCTCCTCTTTTAGGTGATCTAAGATTAACCCTTCACAACGGGATACATGTACTCTCATTTAACCTTTAGGGCCTATTCACACTATCGGTTTCGCGCCCGCTCCACTCTCGCTCCGCTCCCGGTCCACTCTCGCTCTACCCCATTCACACTAGCGCTCCGCTCCCGCTCCACTCCCGGTCCGCTCTCCTAACGTCTTACCATATTCACACTATATAATTTTACACCGTTCACTTTTGAAAGGTTTAAGCTATTAAAGCCATTAATAATCGAAGTTGTCTGTATTCGGATTTTAATTAATGATTAACTTTCAGTTATTTAAGTATTCATTTATTCTTCAATTTTACGGCCAAAAAAAAAAAATCAATTTTTCGTTTGTAGAAATAGCTGGTAAGTGTACTTTTCTTGATGAAGAAGATAATAGTATCAAAAAATATAATAAGAAGAATATATTGCAACACAATGATAATTATTAATAATAATTATAAATTAATTTAATTAATGGTGAAGAAATAATTTAAATTTTTTTCGGAATGTATTCGAATACGCTTGAAAATATCAAGTTGAAATCGGTAAATGCTGAAATGGTATATTTACCGATTGTGTTCTCTTCTTTTCCTGATTAATATTTTAATTATTTTTTGCTTTAATATATTTTTTTGTTAATGATCTGACATTTTTCATAATATACTGCATTTTTATTCGTTTCAAATTAAACGTTATTTTATAATAGCAATGAGTATGTAGTCAATAAATAAATCGGTGACCATTTTTTACGAGTACATTAATTCATAGCAAAATATATCTCAAACATAACATGAATTTTTAACGTCGAAAAACCGCGCGTATTGTTGGTGATTTTGTTTTTATCATTTCAAGCGTATTCTAATACATTCGGAAAAAAATTTAAATTATTTCTTCACCATTAATTAAATTAATTTATAATTATATATATATATATATATATATATATATATATATATATATATATATTATTTTTTATTTTAAAGTTGAACTTTTTTGGCCGTAAAATTGATGAATAAATAAATACTTTAATAACTTAAAGTTAATTATTAATTAAAATCCAAATACAGACGGCTTCGATTATTAATGGCTTCAATCGTGAACGGTGTAAAATTATATAATGTGAATATGAAAAGACTTTAGGAGAGTGGAACGGGAGTGGAGCGAGAGTAGAGCGAGAGTGGAGCGGGAGTGGAGCGGGAGTGGAGCGAGGTCGGACCTGTGCCAATATTGTGATTAACCTCTCTCTATTCCTCTTTAGAATATTTTGCCAGTGAGACCGGACCTGGAGCGGAGCGCTAGTTTGAATGGGGTAGAGCGAGAGCGGACCGGGAGTGGAGCGAGACCGGAGCGGTACCGATAGTGGAATTCTCTGTCTATTTCTCTTTAGAATATTTGAGCGGACCGGGAGTGGAGCGATAGTGTGAATCCGCCCTTAAAATTTGTTTTGAGTAAGAAAGTTTATAAGAATGAATTGATGAAAAAGTTACTTTCTAGCATTTTTTCCCGATTTTCGAGCGATCGGCAAGTTGATTTATTGTACGAACGTAGAATAAACTTCAAATTGTTTATTGTATATAAATATTATTTTGTTCACCATTCATCACAAATCATAAATCATGGGGAAATATCCTGAAGTAAAAACGACATCATCTTAAGAAATTAAGTCTTGAGAATACACACCAAATTGTTTTTATATTATATATTTCAAATACATGGTTACATGATTAATATTAATGTTAAATTACGGAAATAATAAAATATGTTAATCGCCATTTGTTTCTTCCTAGTTCTATTATTTGATTTCTATTTTAATGAGTTCTTTTTTATATTTTTCGTTTTCAACCGCAGCATGAAAAATACATTTTATTTTTAAATTTGATATTTGGTGAAGATAATATTTTACAACCGTATATTTACTCTGTGTCAATTATAAATGTCTCAAAAAACTATCACTTGAATTATAAACATTTTTGTTTTTCCTGATAATTTTGCAAATTTAGATTTAGGAAATCCAAACTCAGGAAATTCTTATTTTGTATCCATATTTACCATTATATTTTTCAGTTATTGAAGTAAGGACAGATTTCTTTAATGTCACTTTATGGTTGTCTTTTCTTTTAAAAAAATAATATAGCATTCATAAATTTTTTAAAGGAAAAATTGTTATTATTAGTGACATTGTTAATATTTGTCATATCAATATTCATTTTTTATAAAATATTACCCTATTAGGCTTACAGAAGAACTGTGCCTTGTGAATATAAATTAGAAAAAAATAAATGTATTTGCTATTATTATTTGCTAAGCCTAATAATTAATAGTAATATAATAACGATTTTCATTATTAAATTTAAAATAATATAAACCTAGTTGACTTGAGCGTACTATTTTGACTATGTTAGATAATAGACCTTGACTGGTTGACCTATCGTTGGCTGTTAGCAATAGGTGCAGTTCCAACAAGGCCTCACCTCATAGGCCGTTTTCTGTATATTTTTATTATTGACTATTTATATGTATTTATTTAATTTACTATCACTATTAATTTTGATATTATTAAAAATTAATCAGAATCGAATGTTATTATATTAATCCTTGCTCCAATGATTAAGCTTGTATGTACATATTGTTTCAAACAACATAGTAAAGTTTTATCTGAAAAAGAACCAAACAAAATTGCATTCTTTTGCAATATACAAATATATACATATATGCATATATACATACATGCATATATATGGTTATAAAGATATATATATATATATATATATATATATATATATATATATATATATATATAATTTCTTTATAAATTAATTTATACCTGTTTACAGTTTACTATCTATAGATAGATAAATATTGTAAAATTGAATATTTCTTTTCTTCAGTTTTCACAATATCGATTTGTGTAACAATTCTTGGGGGGAGGGGGGGGGAGATAAAAACCTGAGCCATTCATTTCGTTGATCATGGTCACATTTTATTTGTTTATTCCAAAAGTGACTATTTATCTGTTATACCTGATTTTCCAGAATTATTATCCCGTTAAACAAACACCTCTCTTATGATACTAATTTAAGTTCGAAGATTGGAAATGGAAATGGATTATTCGCGACTCAATATTGGATTAGGGAACAAGTTAATATCAGCCTTGGGACTAATAGCGATTGAGGAAGCGGTGGCTGATATTGCCTTTGCGGTTTGAATTACCGTTTCCACTCTGCTTTACTAAAATAACTCTTAACTTTGGCGAGTTATCGTTTAGTTCCCATTAAAAAGGAGGTCAATACTTAAGGATTTAGAAAGCATGGATTAATCTAATTTTATCGATAAGCTGTCTTTACTCCTCTAGGCGTTGCAACCGAGGATTTTTTTTTTTTTTTTTTTTTTTATGCCGAATATCAGCTTTTGGCCTTTAACAAAATCCTGAAGTAGGTACATATATAAAGTTACAACAGCTGTCGGTTCAAAAAAAAAAATGTAGAGTATGGCCCTAAACAAAATATTGCAATGAATTATTTCTAAGGACTTGGCTTCCTGATAAAATATTTATACCCGAAAAAATGAAATATTTTATTCTTGCATTTGATAATGTGATTCTTTTTTTTTTTTTTTTTTTTTTTTTATAATGATTATGTGATTCATTTTTTTAACGAATAAAATTATTTCCGAGGAAATGTTTAAGATTGCAGGCGAAGAAAGGTTTTTACGCGTTTAAAAAACAAAAAAAATCCCTTTATCAATGTTTTCATAATATCATATTTCTTTTTATGAAACTAGAAATGTTATCATCTGATATTTAAATGATTAAAATGATTTTTTCCTTAGAGCAGATTATCTTGGTTATTTATTTTTTAACAATACTGCTTTTATTGGCTTTGCATTGATTTTCCGGTATATCAAAAAAAAGAGGGGGGAGGGGGGTAATTTTTTTATTTTTTTTTTAGATTCGTTCAATACATATTAATTTTCATTCAAGCGAGATCATAACGATTTTTATAACAATAAAGAATATACCCAGAGATTGGCTGAAGTTATTCAATTTTAATATGGACAGGTGTTCGCACCTGTTATGAAAGAACCACTGAGCGAAATTTGGAGAATTTAAGACAAACGGCCTGGATTTCTATAAAGAACTATCTATAGAATCTATAGATATCTATTTATATAGATGATGTAGTTTACTATATATTTCGAATAATGAGATATGATTACAGTTTGTTCTCTTTCATTAAGTTAGAGTGCTTTGGACCAAAGTTATATTATTTTATTTGTTTTCATGATTTTTTTTAAAAGTAGGTTTAACACAAAAAAGAAATATAGAAACACTTTTAAAATTAAATATAAAATCCCTAAAAAGAAAAAAATAATCACTTCAATTCAAATTGATCAAATTCAATTACAATGATTAGATTAAACTTAACTTATTTAATTAATAACTAACTTTAACTACAATGACTAATGGCATTTTCGACAATTTAATTTAATTAAGTTGTAATTTTTAATTTTAAAAAAGTACTTATTATATGATTAATCATAAAACTATTATAGTTTGATGTATACTCATAAGGTGCCTTTACACCTTACGAACTTTACCTTCGAACACCACCCTCGAACAACCTTCGTGAAGCCTTCACGTCGACTGTTCGGGTGTCCTAGGTACTTCATCTGTTCGCCTGGGTTCGGGGGTAGCGCTAGTGTCACTTTTGATTTGGTTTTTCCTTAGTGACAGGAGTTGTTTGTGATACTAGTGTAATTTGTGTAACGTTGTAAATCGTCTCCTATTTTTTTATTGTTCAGATTATATAAAATATATTGATAATGGAGATTTTTTCTTTATCATAAGCTAGCTTTGGGTGCGTCGGCCATATTGGTTCGCCTAACGTCACGTGAAGTATAAATGACTGTTCGCTTCACGTCGCACAGTGGGACGAATCGCCAATCTAGGCGGAAATAGTTAACATCAACGAAATGAAAAAATCTTGTCGGTCTCTTGAAAACAATAGTCTAGCTAAGGCATTTACAAATTATTAATCACTTTAAGCAAGTATTTAGAGAATAATGGGGGTTCGAATACGGTAGTTCCCTCATAATGCTTAGTCAGCGTATTTCCAAATTATATTGTAAAATCAATAGAATCATAAAATGTATCGTGTTTTTTTGAAAAAAATTTATGCTAGGCAATAGAAGACGATTCAGAAATTAAGTTTATATAAGTTCTTGGTTCTTTAAATGTGGATATAAAACAGAGTATCCTCCTCTCTTTTCAATAGTCGATAAGCTATATTTTTTTCTTATAAAAAAAGGGGTTACTAAAAATCTACACCGATCTACACCGAGATATTTATACAGTATATAGTCCACACTATATAGAAATAAAGTATTCATTATGAACTGCTAATACCTGCTAATAAAGATGTGCGCTTTTTTTAAAGGTATAAATCTCTCATTGTTGAGAGCCTATATTTTTAATATTTTGAGGCAATATGGAGGTGCTAATGAAATTTATAGATATATAGTAAACCAGTTTCATTGGAATACACTACGGCAATCTCCGAAGCTATGAAAAAACGAGATTCGATGACCATAAGTACAACAATTAAAAGCAAATAGCAAGATTTTTTCCTTTCTAGGAATAAGAAAGAAATAAAGCATGAAAACAACAGTATACCTTAGGTATCTACAAAGCATTAATCCCTTAAAACAAATACCAACGGAATAACAAAAGAATAAACGCGCCATATTCGTCAAAATAAGTCAGATAATTTGAACATCTTATAGGTAAAGCGGCTACATAGATCAGCGAATTTCATATTGTTTTGGAAAAAAGATTATACCACGGTATGGAAGACGATTCGGCAAGTAAGTTTATCTGTATTTGGCTTTTTAGTGTGATGCACCCTTCTTTTTTTCCAGTAGTCATCTTAGTAAGCTACTTAATTTAAACTACTACCTGTTTAATCATTGTTAGTAAAAATGTGATAACTAAAATTCTATAACGACTTACATAAATAGACAGATATTTTCACAGAATACAATCAACATTATATAATGACAAACTTTTCATTACGCATTTCTTATTCCTGCCAACGTGTGGTACGGTGTTTTTTTTTTCCAGGTGTTAACGTGTCATTATTGAGATCGGATATTTTTAATATGTGGGAACAGCACGGCGGTATAGATGAAATGTATATTTCAGGTTTTTTTCTTTCTTTCCTAGCTAGTTACCTCTCGCATAGGTAAATATTCAAAAAGTCTTTATTTTGTGGTGTAGTGGTGGGGGATCGATATCAGTAAGGAAAGATTGGGTACGATTACTTTACTCGAAACGAACAATAAATTGGTTCAGGGAACATACCAGGTCTAAAATGAATACCGTAAGATACCGGAAGATTATTCCAGAAACCGGAAGATAATTTTGGTACATCTGGAATCATCCTTTTCTTCAATATTTCCCGAATATCTGGGTTAATTCCAAGGACTAGGGAGCATCTGAAGGTACAAGTTTTAAGGGGTTCAATTTGATTTAGGATGGCAACGAAATTGGATTTAAGGCATGCTACCATGTCGTCAATTGATTCATAGGAATAGATGGGTCCTATACAACGGGATAGTAGATCAAGGGATAAATTTATTTCATCTGCTGTCAGGTAATCTATGTTTTTCCAAGATATATATTTTAGAAATAAAGTAGGATTCTTAAGATCATTGGAAATACGTATTAAATCGCGGCTAAGTCGTCGCTCACAGAATTTATGAGTATGATACTAGTTGTTGACTAAAGTCCTCGAAAATATGATCGATATCAGTAAGGAGAATTGGATAGAATATTTGTATTGAATTCGCCGGATGTATGCATTCAGATGGATGGATTCAGATCCATCAGATTCAGATGATGCGGAATGAAATTTTTTTTTTTAAATTTCGATATTAGAATTTAATATATAATTTTTTAAAAATGTATTTGACGTTATTTTATAGTTAATATGTTTTTTTTTTCTTTTTGAATAATTGAAAATGGAATAAAGAAATATAAATAGAATTACTCCATTATTTAAAATTTATCTAAATAATTTTATATTAGGGTTTTTAATTTAATTTTTTTTTTTTTTTTTTTTATGACCATTGCCAAAAACCACTATTTTGACTTTTATTTATTAATTCATGCTTAAATACAATTTTCTACAAACAATTACATAAAATAAGTCGCTTCCAGAATTATTTCCCCCTAGATTGGCGATTCGTCCCACTGTGCGTCGGTACGGCAAGGTTCGAAGGAGAACTTGTTCGAAGGTGAGGTTCGTAAGGTGTAAAGGCACCTATAGAGTTGACTCGTTAGATCGACACTGACATTACAAGGCATTGACAGTGACCCACTTCGGCAGGTTTCGATGTTCTCTGCTTCGTTACGTGCTGCGTAGCCTAATAAAACTTATAAATAATATATTTATGTTTGAATTATCTTTTAAAAAAAAATTTATAAACTAAGTACTAATACAATTTATATTTCACGCCTTCATTCATATACATAATAAATAGACAACTCATAAACTAAACAAGAACGATAAAAATATTATTCACGTTATACATCCAACATTTTTAAATCTATTATTCCATTTAAAAATTATATAAACGAAACATGTAACGACGATAATCAAATTAACCTGTTTCATATTCTAGTCAATAATATATGTGAAGTTAAAAAATATAAATTTAAACGCTGAAATCCTGAGAAGATTGTGCTAAATAATGTGTTAGTTTGATAAAAATGTAATAACTTGGAAATAGCAATGTTTGTACTTACAGAGCCATCTAGTGGGGGAGCGAGGTACTACGCTTTCTCTGTCTCTCATTATTTAAATATTCAGAAATAAATCAAGAAATATGTATTTATACACATATTTATTTTTATTGTAATATATAAAATGTATAATTATGTTTTAATAAGACTATTTTATGATGTTAATTGCCTTAAAAATAAAAATAAAATGTACATAATAATGATTCAAATCCACTGTGTCTTTATTAACCATTTTTTAAAATAAGAATTAGGTTTATGTTATTTAGGAAAAATATCTTTTGCTTTTAAGGTTCATGCCATTCCCAAACCTATAAATTTGGACAATACTTAGTAAACAGTTATCAATAAGTTGAGTCATTGTTGCTTTAGAATACTGTATTTTGATTTATTTTTGATTATTGCTCTATGACTCATTTATTTGTTGTTACTCTATTACTGAGGATTTTTTTTTAAACTATACAACTGCTATAGTTTAATTTATTTTGAAAAATTCATTAATCCATAAATAGTTCACTCAATCATTTATATATTTTTGTCTTCAGGATGAAGTGCTTGCGATAACAGAGAAAGTGGTGATCCGCGTGGAGGACCTCCTGACATGGATAACGCACGCTACAGACTGGCACTGGGGTCTTGGAGCCGTCTGGGGTAAAGGGTCCCCAGCCTCCCTCACACCACCTTACTCTTTTACGATAGACATGGATGATGTCAATAAAGAAAAGGAAGCATTAGGTAACGCTTGTAATTAACCTGGGCAAGGTAGGCAAGTGGAGGCTCCTGTATACAATGTATTATATGTTGTTTTTATTGTGCCTGCATGACAAAACCACATTAATATATTTTTACAGTTGTTGGTTACTCTGCCTATTTTATTTATTTATTTTAGTAAATTTTTAATTTATATATATATATTTGATAAATTAAAATTCTCCCCTATCCATTACTAATATAACACTAAAAATGTATTTTAATGTAAATAATTATTTTTAATTCCAGTAAATTAATTTTAGTTCATGTAACACTAACAGATAAGAAGAATAAATCAATACCCAACCCATTGTTCGGTTAGATTGAAATGAACTTTAGATAAAAGATTAAAATCATTTAATTTTTTTTTTTATGTTTACTTTTAGTTAAATTGGAAGTGCATTGAGGATACGATTCTGAACCCACCACATACCAATACTTTTATCTTTTGTACTCAAGGTCACAGATATAATAATATTTAAATTTTAGGAAGATATGTTTCTTTTAATCTAACAAATAAAGGAAGCATACTATTTGACACATTTCCCATTTATTCTTATTTCTTCATTCCGAAAGTATATTAATTTATTTTTTTAATATTTAAATATATCAATTAAATTTAGTTTTTTTTTTTTTTTTTATATTTACTATTCTTCAAATTATTTTGTGATATCAAAAGGAAACTTATTACTTTTTATATTTTTTTACAATAAAAACGTCCAGCCCTAAAAAGAAAAACCATTATTTCTGGTAATTCTATCTAAACTTTTCCTAACATACGTTTTTTGTGCATTTCTCATTACTTTATTTGTGTTTGACATCTTTGAAATGTTTCTAAATCATATTGTAATGCACATGAGAATAGTTTTCCTTGAAATCTGTAAGATAGCACTTCTTGTTTCTCATTTATTTCTCATAAAATGAATGTAGTTTTTAAGTTATATGTTTAGACCTGTCATTTTTTTTTTTATTTAATTAATTAATTAATAATAATACATTGAACATAATCAATGTGCGGCTTCAAGCTTTGCGTTTATGTCCACACTTTATATAATTTCAAAGAAATTCTTGAAATTAGAATTTACAATAATTAAATTAAATAAATGAGGGGGGAAAAAAAAACCCTCAAACATAGCATAAAAGAACCCCTCATTTGACGTTCATTTAATTATCTGTACTTTCAAAGTTATTTTTAAAATACAAGTCTTTTCTACTATTTTATAATTTTTATTTTTATTTTATTTTGCAAATTTTTGTTTCGGTAAATAATGTAAGATTGTCTAATTTATAATTTTCTTACTGACGTAAACTTCTTTTTGTGCATAAATAGCAGTTCATATCCTCATGTTCCAATGGCAAGATGTTTGTATTTAATTTATTTTTGTTTTATTTTTTCCAGAGGCCAACCACTGGGAAACTCAGACAGGTGTGGTTGTTCTCAGCTACCCTCGCTATTGTAGATATAGAGGGGTCATGAAGAGGCTGCAAGGAGTTGAAGAAGATTGGTTGAGGACCTCGATGGTGGTAGCTCTAGGTGGGTTCACAGCCCCTTGGAAAAACACCAGGATCCTCTTCTGTAAGGAAACATTCGATTACCCTGAACTGGAGGGTCATGAGCTGCTCTGCAATCATCTAGGTGATTCTATTACCTTTATTTTTTCATTATATTTTCTAAATATATTCAAAATACTTTATATCATTCTGTTTAAAATAATAAAATAAACCTGTCCATCTGAAGAGGCTAACATGCTTACCATTTGTATTCTAATTGTGATTAATACTTCTATGATTAGCTGAAAATTAGTGACCTTTTTTATTGGATTTATTAAAGTTCATTACAACTTCTAAGAAAGCAATGGGGTTAAAAGAATATCAAAGCTATAAGGGCTGGTCAGGGGGGGGGGGGGGGTCAAGTAAATTAGTGGAACTTAGATGAATATCGTTCATGAATAATGTTGCCTATTTCTTCTTATTAATATTTCTGTAAATAAGTAACTTTATTATTATTAAATATTTTATTTTTATTGGAATATTTATCTTTAATAAAATTTTATGTTGTTTCATTGTGATCAGAAACCTTAATCTTACATTTGTATTTTTTTTTCTGTACATGGTTAACATAAAACGATTTCTATGTTTTAAACAGCTCCAAAATTAAAAGGACGACCTCGGAAGCGTAAACGCACAACCCAGTCTCCTACTGAATCAGAGACAGAGAGTGAAAGTTCTCAATCAACGGCCAGTTCCTCTACTTCAAAGGTGTGCTTATCACATTTTTTTTTTATATTTATACATTTCATCACTTTATCCATGTCTTTTTGTAGGTGATGTCTTCAGTCTTTAACAGTTTTTAACTGAACTGAATTTAAATGTTAATTTCTAAGAATTATAAAGATGTTCAAAACTTTTAGGAAATTCTTACAAATGTTTTAAATTATGTAGGAAATATATATTCACTTAATTTTCAATAGGCTAAACCCCCTCCAAAGCCTGCAACTGTGAAGCCAAGGCTGAGATGTACCCTTGAAGTGACAAAAAGACCCACCAGGGGCCCTTCTGTTGATGAGAGGAATTTCATGAATGCCTTGCACGTTTTCATGAAAGACAGGAAAACACCCATTTCCAGGATACCAGTTGTAGGTTTCAAAGAAGGTAAGATTTTTTTTTTTTTCTTTTTTATCAATGAAAAAATTAGTTTTTATTAAATTTATATCAGGGTTAATAATCTTACTGATAGTGATAAAAATAAAAATAAATAATTTTAATCAATAACTACTATCAAGTACTTAGTAGTTAGTAAGTTTTTTATTGAGGAATGTTCAGCTAGATATTTAGTTGAACTGTCTAAATCCCTTATTGACTGCCGACAAGATTCAAGCCTACAGAGCTAATTAAGTTTAATTATATTATATCACTGAAACACGAAATTGAATACATCATAATCATGAAAAAGTATTTAAATTTTCTTTGTTGTTGCAAAAATATGGTGCCCATGGAACTGTGAGAGTGGAAACCTGGGCAAGAATCAACAGGAATCAACGTTTAGAAGATTAAACAATCCTTTTACGAAAAAGCTTCATTCTGCAAAATTTCTAACTAGCATAACCATATAGGAGTATGAAGATTCTTTTATGATGGTTTACTTTATTCTATTACAATGTAATTTAATATATGGCTAAATGTCTAAAAATAGATTTATCATTCCATATAAAGAATTGGATGTTTTTCTCAGGTACACTCGAACCCTGAACAAATGATAAATTTTAAATACCAGATACAGTGTATGTAAGTTTCTTTAAAATATTTATTTCAACATTATCGGAGTGACCATACTTCATGTATTGCAATGATATTGGTCTGGTTATTTTCTAAAATAACTGATGTTTTTACCCCTACTGACAATAATATAAGCTTAACATATGTTAACAAGACACATAACCTATGAAGGGAATCCATGGAAATTTCTAGAGTTAGGAGCTGAACTTTAACAGCTGTGTATCGTTTGAACTGGCTACCAGCATCTATCAATGATATATGGGCTATTTTAATTTTTTATTCTTGCAGTGCTTTTCATCAATCCATCATTGGTGGATATCTTTCCTTTCATCATAAAATATATCACACCGGATTCCCTTTACAAGTCCCGAAATTAATTATTTCTGTTTGAGTAAACAAAATTTACATTATATTCAGCTCAGAATCTTTTTCTCACACCTCTTGAGCAATAAGTTGTTTGTATTTTCAACTATTCTATCCGTCAATGTACTGATGCCAATTAAATATGTCATAATGAAATTAGAATGAGACAATTTGTCACTACAAGATTGGTTAAGGAAACTCTAATAAATAAATATCTATTAAGGAAAATATCCTCACGTTCTTTAGAATCTGCTATTATGAGAACTTATAATTCATTTATTCTTTCTCATTGTTAATATGAAAAATAACTTTTTAATTATGCATCTGTTGGATCATTAAATTCATTAATTATTAATAAATTCCAAAAAAAATCTTTAAATAACTTTGTTTTCTTTTGCAGTAAATCTTTTTAAGTTCTTCAAGAAAGTGACTGATCTAGGAGGTTATGATGTTGTAACTGCTGGTAAGCTTTGGAAGTACGTTTACGAAGTTATGGGCGGTGACATGACCAGTACGAGTGCTGCTACTCTTTCTCGCAGGCACTATGAAAAGTAATTATTTTAAAATAGATCATTGCTTTCCTATCAACCTTTGGTCTTTATGGATAATTTTCAGAATAATAGATTGTCCTTTTTAATTTAAGGCTTCTTTTTTTTGTTGTGTATATAATGTAACAAATGATTTATTTAACAGATAAATTAAATCACCCATTCTTACATTACAGGTTACTTCTTCCATATGAAAGACACGTTAATGGTGTGAAGAATCCTCAGCCAAAACTGAAGCCTTGCCTTCCACCAATTACCTCTCCTCAAGTAATAATATTTATTTTTTTAATATTTGAAATGTATTTATCTCAAATCTTTAAAAAATCATTTTGTCTGAAAAATAAAGTGATATTAAATATAGTTTGGATTTCTTAGATATATAGGGTTACTGTAGACACTTTTTTTACATATTCCTTTAATTTTGTCTCTATAGGAAGAAAGGAATTTAATAATTCATATTCTATTGAAATTTTGTTGAGCTTGTGAAGTTCGAGCAGTGTACATGGAAAAAAAAAAATTATTTATTCATATTTCTTTCTTTTAAATAAAATAAATCAATGTTCAAAGTCTCAGAGGATGTAAATGCTATTAAAGTCCATTTAATTTCTCAAAACGTAGATATTTATTAGCTTATTAAAATTTTTGCAGGCGAAGGGATCCTCCTTGCGTAACATCAGGTTAAAGCAGGAAAAAACAACCGGTGGCAAGGAGAACATCCCTCAGGAAAAGGAATCCGAGGGGAAGCTGTCGAACGAGCCAGAAATAATAGACCTTGTAAGTGACGAGCCTCCCGTCAAGAGCGAGGACAGGGGAAAGAGACTACCCATCTCGGTCACAGTCAGTTTCCTTCTTTTTTCTTATATATTTTTGCTAACTCCACCCTAACTCAATATTAACCCTTAGTCTTAGAAAACTGATGCTGTGTGTGATTTGATAATTTCATCAACTTTGCACTCTTTAGCCATGGTTAATTATTAACTTAGTATACCACTGTCAGCGAGGTTGTTCTGTTTTGAAATAAATCTGTTATCTCCTAAAAATGAAAAACGGATCTCAATTAATCATTGTGAAGTAATTTCTCACATTAATATTTGAAGTGGGCTTGATGGAATAACCGTAAATATCTTCAGATCATTCGATCAATCATTAATTTTGAATTTTCTACATTTTGAATCTTAATTTCATAGAAAATTAAGCATTTAATAGTTTTTTAAAAAAATTCAATTTGTAGTCATCTTTGTCTTCATCCTATCCTTTTATCTGCCTGCTTATTTTTTTCTGTAACTTTTTGTTTTTTTCTTCATTACTATTTAATATTATTACTATCATAATATTTATTACTATTATCTTTGGCATCATCCTACCCTTTTTTCTTCCTTTATATTTTTTTTTTGTAACATTTGGTTTTTTTCTTCATTACTATTTAAATAATTTTAAAAATATTACATTCATATCTGTATAATTCTATTTTCTGTTAATTTCCTGACTTATTGCTACACCTTTATCTATTTAAGTTTTGTTTTTTCTAAGGTTTAAAAAGAATTAAGAAAAAAAAAAGTATGTTCAATGGCCCAAAGATACACTGCATATACATTTTTTTCACTGTCACTAACAAGATGATAAATTTTCCTTTAATCACTGCGCATAGGCTCTTCCAGCATTGAATAAAAAACAAACATGTTTGATTTGAGCTAAATCAGATATGACACTGTCTGAAGAGAGAATGATTAATCGCATTGCCAACCAACCACACGTGTTTTGCTATTTTAGGTTGGAAATTGTTAGTTTTTGAAGAATTTTGGTCAGAAATTGGATACAATATAGGCACTCACTACCTATTTAATGTGTTTGTTTTTCTTCCGATTCAGGAACTGGTATGGCCAGATCCAATGTAGGTCCACCCTTAATTGGAAATTACTATTACAAAAACAGCTGGCAGTAAATTAAATATCAAAAGTTTAATTTTGTTTGTTTGTTTAACGTCCATTTTTATGCTACTAAGGCTAATCGGATGATGCTACAGTGGGAGTCCTAAATTTTGCCAATTCAAGTATAATTAGGATAGGGATCTTTAGCGTGTACCTGACATTGTACAGGCTCGGGACCTCCATTTTACGTTCTATCCGAGGGATGGCATAGCTAAGGATTTTTTAGTCCCTTTAAATAATCCTAGGGCCACCACGGGGCACGAACCTGCGACTTTTAGTATTGTAGGTTGCCATGCTAACCACTACACCACAGGTGACCCCAGTTTAAATTTAATTTTGACATGTGTTGAGGGGTCCTCAATGATTTTATTATTTCCTGGTGATCCACAAGAGACTAGCATTTAGAAATTACTGGCTGAGATTCAGGCAGTGATCCCTCTTCTTGAGAACCAATATCTTAAGTTATTTAAAAAAAAAATTAAATTTAGAAAAAAAATCTCTTTATGGTGTTATTACTTCATTGATAATTGAAGGGTTCTGCCGTAGATAGTGCAAACCCACTAAAGGATATTTAAATTTTCTAGAACTATACATACCTATTAGTATTTCCATGTTTAAAAAGGATTTCATTTTGGGATCACCATTTAACATAGATTACAGATACAGTGATCTGGAAATGATATCCATTTAAAGTATATTACTATAATTATACATCAGAATACCATAAATCTGTCAGGAGAGCTAAACGCAAGGCCTGGAGGGACTTCTGCTCTGATATAAGCAGCATCCCGGAAACCAGCCGCGTTAACAAAATTATAAACAAACATACAGAGCAGGGTATGCTGGGCACGCTGAGGCAGCCTGATGGATTCACCACTAACGAGATGGAGTCACTGGTAGCCATGGCGAAGACCCACTTCCCTGACTGCGAAATAACAAGCACTATAGAACCTGTCTCTATGCACTATGAACAGAACACTGGATGTGCAATGTGGAGACAAGCAAAAAACATCATCACCAGCAATAAACTCACATGGGCAGTTAACACACTGGCCCCATACAAAGCAGCTGGTGTAGACGGAATATTTCCAGCCCTTATACAAAAGGTACTACACATACTAAGACCATACCTCCTAGAATTGCTAAGAGGAAGCCTAGCACTGGGATACCTACCACACGAATGGAAAGTATCCAAGGTCTGCTATATACCAAAACCCGGTAAAGGGACCTACGACAACCCTAAAGCGTTCAGACCCATATGCCTGACATCCTTCTTAATGAAAGTATTAGAGAAGATGATGGACAGGCATGTGAGGGAACAATTAGCGGGTACTTACCCAATACACGAAAATCAATTCGTGCCTTCGACAGAACACCACACAGGGTAATAGAGAAAACCCCGTTGAAGAGGAAAATTGATGAAATTTCCATCAGATGGATCATGAACATGCTGAGGGAAAGGCAAATACTCTGAACTAGGATTCAGCAGGATACTAATCAAACCTAAAGGTGGATGTCCTCAGGGTGGAGTGATATCCCCGCTACAGTGGTGCTTAGTGATGGACACACTGCTGACGAAGCTAAACACCTCAGGCACAGGGATATGCGGACGATATAGCAGTCCTTGTAGGAGGTAAACATCAAATTCCATCATAAAATCAAATCCTATCGGACCTCCTAAATAGTGCAACCAGAATCATACTGAACTGGTACAAGAATAATGGATTGAATATCAATCCACAAAAAATAAGCATTTGCATCTTCAGCACTAGGAGGAAAATAGCTATTAAACTACCAACAATTGAGGGGGTCCAGTTGAGCCAAAGTCAAACAGTAAAACACCTAGGAGTCACACTGGACAACAAACTCAATTGGGCTAAACACGTGGAAGTCACGACCAACAAAGCCCTGAAATGTCTATGGGCCTGCAAAAGAGCAATAGGCATAAACTGGGGACTAAAACCCAAAATGGTACACTAGTTTTATACCATGTCTTTGCAGTTTTTCCAGCCGTTGGGTTATAAAGCCAACGGTGCTATACTCTTCCCTGGTCTGGTGGCATCGGCTCCAATTGCAGCTCGGCTGGAAAAACTGCAAAGACTAGCCTGCCTCATGATAACAGGTGCAATGAAGACCACACCTACTGCCATCATGGAACTGATGCTTAACCTAGCAACACTGTGCATGGAGGCGGAGGTGCAAGCCCTAAAGGACTGTTACAGGATCAACAAGTTAAATTTGTCTTTGGGGACACTGGAAAATATTCCAGGAGCTTGAAAAGGATAGAGTACTATCCGTGCACTCTGACATTCAGATCAGGGGCTCACTGGAAGCAAACTTTAACATCAAAATAAACGATAAAGAACTGCACATACCAAACAACGGTATCTGCTGCTACACGGATGGCTCACTCACCACCAAAGGGTCAAGTGCGGGCATCTGGAGAAAAGGTAAACCCAATGAAGGAATATATGCCGTATTGGGCAAATTCACCACAGTATTTCAATCAGAGGTGCTGGCAATTAGCCACTGTGCCTATGAGTTGCTGAATGAAAAGATGTCTGGGAAAACAATCACTATTTACACAGACAGCCAAGCCGCACTTGGTGCCCTTAATCATATAGATACAAATTCCAAGGTTGTATGGGAATGCAAAACAAGACTCAACAGCCTAGCAAACAACAACAGAGTGAATGTAGAATGGGTGCCAGGCCACACTGGCATACCAGGAAACGAAAATGCAGACACTCTTGCTAGAAAAGGATCCAATATCAAACCTATCACCCCTGAACCGGTGTGTGGCATAAGCAAAAGCTCTGCAAAAAGGAGGACAGAGGATATATATGGAGCGAAAAGAAAACAACTTTGGAGGATGCAAAATCTAAAACACTCCAAATTGTTCCTGGACAGTCCCTCTGTCAAAAGAAGTAGAGAACTACTAAATCTTGACAGAAATGCACTAAAAAGACTTACGGCAGTATACACCGGACACTGTAAGCTCAGAAGCCACCTATTCAAACTCAAACTTGCGGTATCGCCAACATGTAGATACTATGAAAAAGAGAGTGAGACGGCCTATCATATAGTCTGCCTATGTGACAGACTCGCAGCATTAAGGTTCAGTATGTTTGGCCTCGGCCGCATCACGAGGCGCATGAGTTAATCAACCCAAGCAGCCTTCTTAAATACACTGAGGTACTGAAAATAAGCATATAAAGTGGAGCAGAACCCAGGCAGACAACTTGGCACACAATAGGCCCATAGGGGCCGTGGTGCATTTGCCACAAGAAAAAAAAAAAAAAAAATTATACATTTTGTAAATTCTAAATACACTTTTGTAGATATTCCCTGTCTGTGGCTGACTGACTGCTTTAATTGCTCCTATAATGTTTTATATATATGTATAGATATATATTTTTTTTTTTTTAAATACTTTTCTAAATTGATTCAAAATTATAAAGCCAAAAACAATTTCATATTAATTTTTAAAAAATCGTGTTTTAAAAATTATAATAAAACAAATCTTTATGAATAATTATTGTTTTATAAAATTTTATATAAATGTAAGAGTAATAAATGAATCAATTTTTGTGATTATAATAGGTAAATCTATTCATTTAATTGTTTGCCTAGGCGACCCCACGAGCCCTGAGCCCCCTGCTGAAGAAACAGAAGCTGGAGATCCTGAAGGAGGGCGGGCTGGAGGTTACCCCCGTCACCCCGGTCGTCGCTAACAGCCGCGCCTCCGTCATAAAACAAGCGGCCCTCCCCCCGCCAAGGCCTGCGTCGCTTATGTTCAGGGAGTCCAAAGTGTCCATCACTGTCACTCCAGATCTCCCTCACCTCCTTTCACCTCCAGGTATTATTCTTTCTTGGAGAAATCTCATTTAATGAAGCAATATATAATAATTATTATTATTATTTTTTTAATAGTTTTATCGTTGATCATTTATTATTTCAAATATGGTTTCTAAATCAATATTTGTTACTCTCTCCCCTCTTTTATAATCTTACTGAAGCAAAGTTTACTTAATGTGTTTACGAAATTTGTATTTATTTATAATTATTAATTGACATGTTTTTTATTTGCTATCTGCAAAAAATTTTCCAGTGAGGAAATGTGTGCTTTACATATATGTGTGATCCATTGCGGAGAATGACAGTAGTAAGTCTCTTGGCCATCACCTTAATGGTCTTCGGGGTAAAATGTGTGGATTTGTGGTGGATTTAAATGTCTGTGCTAATGGGTTCATGTTGAAAGTTTGTCTTTGGTGAAAGTTTTTGTAGTATTGTGTGGCTGTATTGATGACTGTTTGGATGTTGAGGTCCTTGTTGTAGTAAGTCATTAGTCACGTAGTACGGTGCCTCTACTATCCTCCTCAATAATTTCGTTTGAAATGATGGAATCCTTTGGATATTTGAGAGCTTTGCCGTGCCCTCTATCCCTTATGTCTATAAGGTTCTAAGAAGCACGTTTTATATTGTAAGTCTGTTGCTTAAGAATAATTTGGCTGGAAATGTCAAAGAAAATGTAGGTAAGTTTCTAATGAACATTGTTGAAAAAAAGAAAAACAACAACAATGTATGTGTTAATGGCTACAAAAACTTACATACAGTTGAATACTAATGTTCAAAAAGAGAAGAAGAAAAAAAAAACCACTAAAAGAATGAAGAAAGGTTCCAAATTAAAACTGAAAGGGTCTTTTTGAGACACATATACAGTACTTACTTAGAGTATAATCCTGATAATTCGTATTGTCCCGGGACCATAGGTAAATTACAAAATATTGATATATCAATTTATAGGAAATAAAAAATACAAATATTTACTTGCTGCTATTTTTTTGTAAATGATATCAGTAGCAAAATCAAATGTTATAATTTTACTTTTTTTAAATCTGTTATTTTCTTTTGATGTAATCCTTGAAGGCGGTTCCTGTCTATACTTTGTCTAGTGTAGTAAGAGCAGAGGATCATTGTAAATCAACATCCGATTTTGCTAAAAAATTTCTACCCTAGTTAATGTATTCGTTTACTATTTTTGGAACAATCTTCCATCAGTTGCTCGAAAATCTTTTAATACCTACCCATTTTTTTTTTACCACAACTTTTTTTCTATAATAACTTAAATTCCAATTTTTTTCTACAATGACTTAAATTTCAATTTTTTTCTTCAATAACTTTGGCTTTCCCTTTGAAATATTACCTCCAATTGGCTAGTCGAATTATGTTCTTTTGTCAACTATTTTTAATATTAAATGGTCTAGTTATGGGTATTCACCCGTCTTAAAGCACTTATTTACTGCTTGCTGACAGAGGAGTTTTTGTAGACCGCTAGTTTTTGTAGAAGAGTTTGTTATTGTAGACTGCAGAGCATTAAAACATTTCAACAAAACAATTTGTTTATCACCAGCTGCCACGGCTCTAATGATATCTTATTCTCCCTAGCTGGAGAGAGATTGTTTGGACCTTTCAGAGATGTATTAAAAACAAAACTGAAAAATAACATTACATTTGACGAAATGAATACTGAAAAAGAAAAAAAAAAGGTAATCAAAAGGAAAGTTTTAGAAACAGTAATCTCTCACTTACTGTCCTCTCCTTCTCTGAACAGGCTTAAGACAGAACCAGATTTTGAATATTTGAAATATTATGAAGAAGAAAAGAAATACTATCAGGCTGCACTTGACTCAAGAATACCTTGAACCTCCTACAGAAAATGATCTGGACTCCAGATGGAACCAGGTGGCTGACGCCATTGCCAAAAGTGCAGAAGAAGTTCTTGGTTGGGAAGAAAAGGTCAGGTCCGCACCTTGGTTTGACGACGAGTGTCAGGCTGTCACAGATGCCAAGAATGCGGCTTACAACTAAATGAATGAGAGGCGAACAAGGAGAACAGTAGAGGAATACCGCAAGAAGAGAAGTCTCACCACCGAAAAAAGTAGAGAGCATCAAAGAGAAAAGAAATGAAAGAAATTGAAGAGCTGAAGAACTCAAATGATCATAGAATCTTCTTCAGAAAGGTGAATTTTTGTAGGAAACCTTTTAAGCCAGGACCCTCAGCTTGTAAAGCCCGAGATGGGAATATGCTGAATGGAAAAATAGAAATGCTCGAAAGATGGAAAGATCACTTCCAGGAGCTACTTAATCCCAATGCTCCTAATGATGCCTCAGTTGAAAATCTGGAAGATTTTACAGGGAATGATACTGAACCACCAGATGAGGACGAAGTGCAAGCAGCCATAGAGAAATTGAGGGCTAATAGTGTGGCAGGCTATGATGGTCTTAACCCAGAATTGTTTAGAAAAGGAGGCTCTGAGTTGACTAAAGCGATGCAGGAGATTCTAATCTGTATTTGGTAAGAGGAAAGATTACCAAAAGCATGGCACCAATCAATGATCTGTCCAATTCATAAGAAAGGAGACACCCTTGAGTTCACCAATTACCGGGGTATTTTGTTGCTGCCCTTCGCTTATAAAATTCTATCCAACATCCTATTTGTGAGATTACTTCCTTACGCAGAACAAGCTCAAGGTATGTGCCAGTGTGAATTCCGGAAAGGAAAGTCAACAATCAACCAGATATTCACACTGCAGCAAATACTTGAAAAGGGAAGGGAGTATAAAATACAGACCCATCACTTGTTTATTGATTTTAAAAATGCGTATGACAGAATCAATAGAGAACAACTATACAAGGGAGGAATGCAGCGTGCCCAATAAACTAATAAGATTATGCTGGGCTACAATGGATGGAGGTAGAAGTCAAGTGCTGATTAGGGCAGAGTACTCAGAGGAATTTCCGGTCACAGTTGGTGTCAGGCAAGGAGATGCTTTAGCCTGCTTTCTATTTAATCTAGCCCTGGAGAAGCTCAAATGTACAGACTACAGCTACAATTATGAGCCGAACAGTACAAAATTTGGTGTTCGCAGATGATCTTGACATGATTGGCAGGTCAAAAAGAGCTGTAGAGGAAGCGTTCCTTAAGCTAGAATCTAGTGCAAGATCCCTAGGGCTGATTGTGAATGAGGGAAAAACCAAATATATGGTTACTGGACAACGAGCAGATCCTGGGAAAGACTGCAGTTTGGCAGTTTCAGATTTGAGAAGGTGAATGAGTTCACATACCTGGTAACACAGGTGAACTCAGATAACGATAATACTGCCGAAATAAGGAGCCGGGTCACTGCTGCTAACAAATTTTTTTTTGGCTTAAGGCCTCAGCTGAGAAGCCACCTTTTTTCCATAACAACAAAGCTGGTTCTCTACAAGGTGCTAATACACCCTGTCCTTACCTATGGCTCGGAAGCTTGGACATTGACAAATGCTGATATGCAAACGTTGGAGATATTTGAAAGGCGAATCTTGCGCTGCATTTATGGAGGAATCAAAGTCGAGAATGAATGGCGAAGGCGTACAAACCAGGAATTGTATGACCTGATGAATGGGCCTGATATCGTTAGAGTCATCAAATTTGGAAGACTGCGGTGGGCCGGCCGTGTGGCCCGTATGGATTACTCAGAAATCCCGAAGAAGACTCTCACCGAGACACTCCATGGGACAAGATGCGAACGGCCAAGACTGAGATGGTAGCATGGCCCATGATGCTAGGTCTCTCCTCGGAATTCAAAACTGGAAGGCGGCTGCACTAGACAGGGACAACTGGCGAAGGCTGATCAAGGAGGCCATGACTCGTTAGCGGGTTGTAGTGCCGAATAATAGTAATAATTAAGAAATATGAATTAGCCAGGGGAGCAAAGCGCATTGTTTTTATACGATTTAGAGGGAGATTTTGGGGGGTAGACCAGCGAATTCATACAAATTAGCAGGATACCAATTATCAGGATTCTACTGTATTCTTATTTTTTGGAGGTTAGCTAGACACTTAATTTATCATACCTATCATGAAAATTCTATTTTCATGATTTATAAGTCTATTATAAATAAGTTATAAGTAAATAATTTATATTAGAGGAAATATTTGCTATAAGGTGGCCAACTGATCGTATTTACTTTCCCTTACCTATATATGAAGTATATAGTAAGGGAAAGTAGTGTGATTGTGAAAAATTTTGTCTTTGGTTTTCAAACGAAATACACATTTTGGGGTCCCCTGAGTTTAAATAAACAAGTCCCAAGGAATGGTCTGGGTGTCTATGTGTCTGCCACACTAAACTGTGTCTATCTAAACCACACGAAACTGAAATTCGGTATTTGAGGTAGGTATATGACCGTGATATGGTAGCAAAATTTCATCAAAATTGGTCAAACAAAGGGAGCATTTTATTTAATAAATATTGTCTCTGTCTCTTTTTTATGTTTTTTTTTTCAATTTTATCAAAAATGGCTAACAATTTTGATCAAACTCGTCATATTTAGTGAGAATCGAGTATTCTTTAATATCAGATAAGTTTTATCATCATTAAAATGTTCTGAGGGGTCTTAAAAAGGAAAGGGGACTTTTTTGTTTTTCTCTAAAGTACCTTTGTTTTTGTTTATATGGAGAAATTAACTGTATCTCGTTATGCCTAGAAATAAGACGCAATGATTTACTATGTTTCGCATCATCACATTTTCAAAAATAAAAAAAAATAAAAATATTTTATTAGTTCTTAAGTGAGTAAATGTCTAGAAAAGCTCGTAATGCTCAAAATATTTAAAGCTGTTTTTTAAACATATGGTAAAATATAATCTTACCAACTTGGAAATTTTAGTTCCATAATAGATTTCTGAACAATATATAAGGTGGTTTTTGCTGGAACAATCATCTTCGTCAGTTTCTGGAAACGCATTAGAGACTAAGATGTGAAAACTAAGTTCCAGTTTTCTACAAACTGTAGATAACCCTTCTATCAATTCCTATTCACAATACATTTACCAAAATTGCTAAAAAAAAAAATTAAAAAATATCGATTTTTTTGAAATTAGGATTTTTTCCCCTTAAAAAATAAATAAATATTAATGAATTGAAAATTACTGATAACTTTCAAGTTTTTCAATAATTATAATACTCTACAATTATGCAGAATAACAAACTAAAAAAGTAAATAAATGTGCATAAAGCTGTTTTCTGTTAATTTTCTAAATAGCGTTTACACTATTATCAAAACATGTCGGTTTCTACTAATTAGGTTGGTAAGTGAGATTGTTGCACACACCGCTCCAGATTCTTAACTTTTCAAAATGACAACGAAAAAGGGTTGACATCTTAATGAATGAAGTCTTCACTGCACTAAAATTACAATACAGTGTAGGGCAATTTCTGTAGCCCTGGAAATGTGGTTGTAGGTCTCAAACCATTCCAGTGCATTTCCTCCATTTCACAACTGATCCTCTCCCAGCCCAATCACAAGAACTTTTTTGAAAACATGCATTTTGAGAATATCCAACCAATATTCATGTTGTCTAGTAAGTTAACTATGAAATAAGTTGAAACACGTCTCATTACTTGACATTCCTTTTTATGATGAAGGATCTCCTCATACCTAAGAGTGTTACATTTTCAGAATTATTTTTACCTTTAATATTTAATATAATTTTTTTTGGTTTCTATAAATAATACTAATTATTATTTTTGATAGGTCCCTCCAGTGGCAGTAGTAGCAGTACTGGTAGCAGCAAGAGGACAGTCTATGGAAATCCTAAGGAAGTCTTTGTTGCACCACCTGCACCGTCAGGAGAAGTTCTTGATTTAAGGACAAAGCCTCGGATCAATATTGGATCCAATCTTGAAATAACCCTGGTACCTCCAAAAGTACAATCTAAACCACCTATCCCAGCACAGAGTAGAACATTACCACCAATCGCTCCGAAACCCCTTGGCTACCAATATCCTTACAAACATTCGTACATGCCTGTCGTTGACCATCGTCAGGTGTACCTATCGGCCTCTGCCATCTACAACAACATGTACCCTAGACCATACCCTCCACAGCAGTTGCCTCACATGGTCTACAGGGAACTCCTTCGAAGGCAAGTCTTTCCCTCGTTGGATGGAACCACATCCATCACTCTTGTGGGTCAGACTCCGACGTCCAAGTGACATAAGCCTTCTATTTAATTTAATCCTTCTGTTTAGTTTTGAACCATACCCAAATCAAAATATTATTGTATATCCCTTTACCATCTTGATTTCTCAATTTGTATTTTTTTAAAAACTAATATATAAGATTTATTTAGGATAACAATAGTTCAAAATGGGTAATGCCCTGTGCTGAGGGCTGTTTATATTGTGAGGTAAAGTTCCTTGTTAAGCATAGTATATCTAGAAATGATTTGGCATTAGCATGAAATAATCGTGTTGCTTAGTAACATTCCTTGCTGTCCTGAATGGCCTTAGTAATATGTAATCGTATCATCATTCAAAGCTGAGATGTAAGACTGAAGGGTACTCGTCACCAAAACTATTTCAATCTGTAACTTTATTTCTATAACAAAAAGAAAATGAATAACCGAGTTTTTCATACTCATTGGTTTAATTTTGATTTCCAATTAATTTTGATAAAAAGATAAAAAAATTTTCATGAAACTGATTATTAGGTTTTAAGCCTATTTCAAGCAGTATACTGCTTGACTCACAGTACACCTGCAAAACCTTATGAGTCATATTAATTAAAATAAAAAAATTATGCCAGATGAACTTTAGAGGGTTTGCAGGTATACTTTTCATATGTTTTACCAAGAAGGCTTGAAATCGAGCCTTAAACAAGAGAATCGTGCTATATTTTAGCAAGTTGAGACATGCTCATATCACTTAAAATGACTTGCAATTCAAAATTGCATTACTTTTTTATGCATAAATAATGCAGTTCGCCTAGAAAATTTATATTGGGTGTACTTGAAAATAAATTTCAGGAAAAAATGTTACGGTAGAGTTACGATTATAAATGTGCAATTGTTTTGCCTAGTGCTTTGTAGTAGTATATTGAAAACCTTATCATAGTTTTCAATTAAACTATATTTAATATAAGAAAATATATGTATTTATTTCTTCCTAATATTAAGCTATGGTTGATATGTAAAAATTTTGTTCTGATAAAAAGTCAACATCTTGTTTAAATGTTTAGACACTGCATCTAAAAGTTAAATGATCTGTTGACATTAATAAAAACTCATTGCGACTGAAAAGATCACATAAATATTCAGATTCTATTTCCTGTATCGTATATAAATATATATTTTATATAGTACAAACATAAAAAGATATTAGATGTCGTAGATTGTATGTATGTGTATATGTCACCTTTAAAGAGAAAGAAACTAGGGCCATGTTTTTTTAATCCAGTAGTTTAGACTAAGTTTGTGTAAATATATAGCATATATATTCATATGAATACACTGATAATGTTTGAAACACCTAACACTATTATAAATAATCATGTAAGAAAAATATCTTGTCTCTAATAGATGTAGCTTTAATGTTTGAGAAAATTACATATATTTATTTAAAATCTAGTTTATTATTGAAGGATGTCTGCGTGAGTTGTATTATTTGGATTGAATAATAGCTCCATCATGAATGGTTTATTTCAAAGATTTTGTATAATATTCATACTGACAACAATGAATTGCCAATGTGGTTGCCATTGAAGTTTTCTTTTTAAAAAAATTGCTGAGTGGCAATTTAAATAAATTAATAACTTGGTCGTTCACCCGCAGTTAAAATTTTAAGTTTTTGACTTATACATTTAATATATTATTTTGTTTTTCATTTGTTCTTGTTTGGGCAATGAATATTAAATTTTTCTGGCAATCTTTAGTAAGAACAATAACAATAAATTACAAAAATTATTATTTATTATTATTAATATTTAACTTTTTAAATTTTTATTTGAGTGCATCTCAATTATTATTATTTAATCAGAGTTGGGCATCATTCTCTTAAGTTTTTATTACAATGACAGATAGAAAATAATTTTTTATTTTTTATATGAACAAACGAATAATCAATAAACAGATAAGCTTTTATTCAAATAATTCGGACTATTATGTACAGTTTAAAACAAAAAGTAGCCAAATCGGTTCCTATAAGGTATTCTTACATTATCCGAATACCACAAACATTTTATTATAAACAATGTTCAATTTTTTTCCCTTATTCTGCTATTTGGGGCAGAGATGAATAAATTGTTGATCATAAAAATTGGTCCTGCAGTTCTTGTGTAATAAATGGTATAACTAAAACTACTTTATTTTACATTTATATATTTGTCTTCAAAATTATTTTAAGAGTTAGATATTTAAAAATAATTAGTAGAATTTGTTTTGCTAAAATTTTTATTATTTTTTAATTTTTATTTTTGCTCGATATCTGCTGTGCCCTTCCACTAACTATAACTGGAAACTATCCTGTGATATAGAACTAAGGAGAATGCAGGATCAATTACCACAAACATTTTTGAATTAATACCACAGTTAGTACAAAAAACGTTTCTTAATAATCTTTTTTTTTTCTCCAACAAATAAAAAAATCATCAGTACTAATGGTGAAAATTTCTTTTAGAAATTATTAAATTAATTTAATAATTGAATTATTTAAATATTGACAATTTAAAATTTAATAAATAAATCTTCTCTTCACATGTGATATTTAAAACATAATTTTTATCATTTGAATATGTTATATTCAAATGGTTATCTAAGATATGAGATGATAGAATTCGTTATTATTATAAAGGATGATGCAGTGATCTTTATTCAAAATGTCGAATAATGCTCAATTTTATTCTTTAACTGTAATCTATTAAATATATATACTATACAAATATGTTATATACACTATAATACAATATACTACACTACATCAAACTGCTCTCAACACCCCTTTCGATTCTGGTTTCAACACCCCCCTAGATCCTAATTTTTACAAAAGACAAATGAGCTTTTTGCTATTACAAATAATTTTACTACTAGTCACATTTTTAACCATATTGGCTGATTGTAGTTGGTATACATCGTTAGACTTTTGTTAGTTATTTTTATCCACTCATAGGATTTGTTTCTGTGCCAATATATTGACAATATTATTTATCCGAAATGTTGTGTTCATTTGTTTTATATATATTATAGTATATGTACTAGTATTGTTTTTGCTTTCACATATCGTCTGTAAAAAGTTATTATTATTTTTTTCTAAAGTAAGTTAAGGAAAAATAGCTTTATTAGAATAACTGTGGAAATAACAATAAGATTGATATTACCTAGTTTTATAGATGTTCTAAATGTTACTTAATCAATAAAAAAAAAAAAAATCAATAAAAAAATCCTCCCACTATTCTGTGTTTTATTGTAGATATGTGATTTGAAATATATATATATAATGTACACCAGAGCCATGTGAAAAAGTGATGATTATAAACTATTTGGTTTTTAATATTTAAGTTATTGTGATGAATATTAGTCAGTAGTAATGTTTTGTACAAAATTATTTTTTAAGAAATTATATATAAGATATATTATATATACAGACGTAAATATTATTTTAGAGATGAAAATGTAAGTTAATGCTTTAAAACTGAAGGGGAGTTACATAATATATTTTGTTTGAGAAATGAGTGATGATTAAAGCAGCTTTGAATTTAGTGGTTTCCAATCTGTTTTGTCTATTTTTTTCCTTTGTACTAGTTCTTTGGAAATAATGATGAAGCACATTTTTTTGTATTTCGACCACATTTCTTGTTTTGTATTATATTGTTTTTTTTTTTAAATCTAAAATTAACTTGTATATTTTTATGTGAGAGTACAGCAGTATAAATACTGCAGTAATTGTGTTTAATTGAAAATGTGAAAATTAGATATTAGTAGTAGCTGTAGAAAGTAGATTTCTAGTGTTTTGAGAAGTACAGCTTTATCTTATATAATGTGAAGTTTGTGAAGTTGCATTGAAAATTGGAAACACATGATGTAAATGTGTGTGAAATTAATTTTTATAATACGTGTTTAAAAAATAAATGAAAAAAGAGCCCTTTGCGATATCCTTTTTGAAAGAAGGATTTTATTAAAAATGTTCTTCTAAATAATACAATATGTATTTATTCTTTAAAAAATAATTAGGACTAGACGTATATGACAAGTAATTTAGGGTACCCTATAGTGGTTCTTTTATATTTATATATGCTCTGTACCACTATACTGTCATTGTTCTATTTCCTTCCCAGTCGGTTTAAAATCACATGCTTTTAAAAATATTTAAAACTAAGTAAAGAATTTATATCAACATGGCAAATCGAAATTGTGTTGGCTTTTTTTTTTTTTTATCTAGTTACTGTGATGTCTTACTAATTTATCTTAAGTTATGTACATCTTTTACTTTTATAATGGAAATATATATGTATATACATAAATATATATATCTACAACTTATATTATTGTTGCTATTATTTTAAAACTCCAATTTGACTTCGTATATTTTAGCCTTAGTTGTGGATAGTGTGAAGGTGTTGCCGTTGTGACCTCAAGTCAGCAAATTGCAACACCTTAGAAAAGTTCAAATCTGTCCTGGACGGGTGAAACTTGGAGGACAATAGTTTAATTAGCTATTAAGAAATCGCAATATATTTTTTCAAGCCTTAAATTACTGATTCAGAAGCATGCATCTTTAATAGAAAATCATATCGCTCTAGCTTCTAACAGATTGTTGATACTCATAACTCGTGTCTGAGGCATATCGCTTTAAGTGCTTCGGTAAAACATGACGGTTGCTGATTTACCTTTAAACAGTCCTAGAATTTTTCAACAAATAGCTTTTCTATGTTATTAGTAACCCATGGTATTAGTAACTTCAAAACATGAAATAAGTCATAAGTTACATTTGCTCATTGATCTTTTATTCTACTTTTAACCCTTCACTATGCCTTCGGCAAAATTATTGAATATTCTCCAGCAGCTTTATTCTCTTTCCAAGTTATGAAGTTAGTGCTTTGTTCTGGTAAAACATTACTAGCATTTCTCTATCATTTCACCAGTCTACAAGAATACTGATGCCAGTCGATGTTGTCAACATTAAAATTTATCAAAAGAAAGTTACATTTTCTCCTTGATCTCTCCTCTTTTGCCCCAGCGCAGTGTGAGGCACCTTCTGCTAGAGTTTCATCCACAAATCCCTTTGCCAGCTAATTCCTTTTTTTCTCACTCCAATCCTCGTCTGTCAAAAGCCTTCTTTAGGCCTTCATCTAAAGTCTTTCTTGGTCTTCCTTGAGGTCTCTTTTTTTTTTTGTTCAGTTGTAAGGGTCCATGACACACTTGCTTAGGTCAGGCCATCTTTTTGAAATTTTCTTCTTCCCGAGGAAGCCATTATTTATAGAATTAAAGCATTTTCTAACTACAGTATTCCTCTCTTTAATTTCGCCTCCAACCATCCATGCTCATTTAGGTTGGACCAAAGGTATTTAAAGTCGCTTACCTGCTTTAGGCTCATTCAGCCTTACAAATTTGTCTGCTAGATCATTTTGCCTTCCTATCCTCATATAATTGGTTTTCTCCAGATTTATTTGCATGTCAATTTTCTTTATCCCATCTGGGATGATATGGTGGTTTTATTTTTGGTAGTTACAAGGGTATTTACAATAATACATCTAGTAAATGTGATGGTAAAACAAAGAAAAAAATAATGCCATGACCAAGTGTGTAGAGAAATTACTCATTGGTATTAAGCACTGTTTTCATACATTTAACTTAGAAGCTCATCAGGCCATCTTCTTTTCAGACGCCTTGGAGGTTTCTCAGGAAAAGAGGGAAACGCTAGGTTGTAAAAACGGGGATTCAGATGGAAGTACTGGTACGATGAAAGTAAGTCTGGATTGGACTAAATCGGCGACATAAGTAACATTTAAGTCTTTGTGGATGATTTTATAGGTGATGATAAAAAGAGCATTGAAGGATTTAGGATTGCAAGAATTGGATTCAAGAGGAATTATAAGGTTTGGTGGAGCCCCGAAATTCAATTTTGTAAGTTCAAATCAATCTTTTCATTGTTCTATAAATTAGCCTTTTGTAATAGATTGGAAGTTTTGTGCTTTTTTCAAGTAAATGCTGAAGTACTGCAGCGTCGAACAGTTTCCTGTTGTTTTAATATAATGGAAGGGTTCCATGTAAGCTGTTTGTCAAGAGGAAGTCCCAAGTAATGGATCTATTCAATGGGCATAAGGGAAGAGTTTAAAGATACAGATGGGCAGGAAGTCGTAGATTTACAATGAAGTGGAAAAGTGGGCTGATAGGATTTGTCAGGATTGATTTAAATATTCCAGTTTTTACACCATTCCTCAAGGATATTGTTGTGGAATTGGAGATTTTGTGATGCAATGATTGGATCATTAGAAACAGCTAACACACATGTGACCTCAGCATAAGTGGCGATAACAGTACTACGATGGGTTGGAATACCTGGAGTATAGACTGTTTAGAGGATAGGACCAAGGATGGTTACCTTGAGGAACACCTGAGAAAATTGGGATGAATATGCATTATTATGATTCACTTTGAATACTCAGTCTGAGAGGTAGGAACCATTTATTTATTTATTTATTTACAACAAGATGGGCTCTTCAACCACTTGGGTCATTTTAGCCCCCATAGAACATTTGCAAAAGTAGGAAGAGAAATATCAGAGTAAAAAATAAAATAATACAATAGTAACTTAAAGATTATGGGTGACAGAAAACAATGAAGAAGGTAGTGTCGCTATTAAGAATTTAGAAGTTGCTTAGAAAGGGAGAATACTGTAAAGGATAATATTATAAATGAATTCAAGTGAAAAAAAGGAAGAAGAATGAAATATAATAAGAAAAAACATTAAAGTTTAGCAAAAAGATTAATTTTCCTTAGAAACATGAACAGTTTTTCGGCCATATTCGAGGTGTTATTTAGTATCTTGCCCAAGTCCCACTTCTCTCCGCTCTACTTCGTAAGCATAACATTCTGTGAGGATATGCGACACCGTCAAAGGCATGCCGCAGGTGATGCATTGAGGTGGGGACTTCCTTGCCATGAGGTACTCGTGGGTGATCCTGGTGTGTCCTATCCGTAGGCGGCTGAGAAGTGCTTTTGTGCTTCTTGATTTGAAACCCTCTCTTCGGTTTAGCTGCAGTTCTTTTCGATTTGGAACTACCACTCTTAATTTGTTGTCCATCAGTCCGAACCAATCGCCTTGCCATTTCTCTTGCGCCTTTTGCTTTACTAAGGCAATTACTTCTGCGGCGAGTGCATGTGTTACTGGCTCTCCTTCTTTAATCCCTTTCTTCGCCATAGGAACCGTTAATGAGAAAGTAGGGATGAGATAGGAATTTATGGAATTTGTACAGCAATCCCGGGTGCAAAAGTCGATCAAATGCCTATTCTACTACAAGAAAGACCCCAGTACATTACAATCCGAGCTATATTGTGGGCGAGATATCTACTACATGATAATATTGCTGGATCCTGGATTGGGAAGTTCGAAATCCAAATTGGTGGTATGGGATTACCTGATTTGAGTTTATGATGGGGTAAAGATGTTTAAGGATGAATTTTCCATTATTTTGCTCATGACTGGTAACAGGGAAATAGGACGGTTAGAGGACAATATGGAGGTTTTATTGAATTTTTCTACTAATCTCTCCAAACACAGTCAGGTCATCAGTGAATACCTTAGTTGTCTATTTTACTTTCTGAGGTTTTCTGAATCCCAAGATGGATGGTCTCATGCTGCAACCTTGCCTTTATAATATTGAATGAGAATTCCCAAGAAATATGGTGACAAGTTAGGACTATGTTTCTCTGGCTGTTATATAGTCCTTAGATAAACAGCATTAGTCCCTCTCCTAAACCCATTTACTGTAGTGCCTTATCTACTGCTATCCTATCTCGATCGAAGACTTTGAAAGGATTAAGCATAGACATCCCTTTTCTCTATGACCTCAGAGATTTGTCTTAATTTGAAAATCAGGTCTTGGCAACATCTGCTTTGTCTGAATCCATATTATGCATCATATGGAATTGGTTATGTAGTTTTCCTCTATGAGTTTGGAATAACCTTTAATCTTGTCACTAAGGAGTGAGATGCTTCTATGGTTTTCCATTTCCTTTTATCTCCTTTCTTCTAGGTACAATGGCCGATGTTTGGCAGTCCTTGGTTTCTTTTTGCCCTTCCACATCAAGTTCAAGAGGTGCTGAAATATTTTCGTGCCCTTTACTCTGAGCTATTTTATCATTTCCAGAGAGAGGTATGTCATCTATTCCAGTGGCTCATCTCACTTTCAGTGTGGCTATGGCCTCTATAACTTTCTCTGCTATGTAGTCCTCTTCCTGCCAGTTTTCATTAAACATCATAGGTTCATTGAGATTCTGTACCTCATTTCCCATAATTATTCCCCGAAATATTCTACCTATCTCTTCCTAAGATGAAATAGTCATTCCCTGTTTGTCTTTCATATGTTTCATGACTCGTCACTTCTCTATATACATTGCTCTCAGAGTTCTGTACAAAAGCTTTGGGTTATCTTTAAAGTTCACATCAAGCAGTTTCCATACTTTTCCCAAACTGTCATTTATGATTGCAGAACTATTCCTCTTGTGTATATTTACCTTAATTATAACTCCTTTACTTCTTTCCTCCACCAGGTTGAATTCTGCTTTACTTTCTGACCAAGCTTGCTTTTTCTGCTGCCTCTTGGTTTCTTGAAAGCGTTCCTATTTTTTTCTATGGTACTAGAATCCCTTCGGTAATCGCTGGGTACGGCTTTTTCCTCTGTTGTCTTTTGGTAATCTTGAGCTAAATCCGGGTCTTTCGCAGCTTGTATGTTTTTATTTTAGAGCCACACTGGCTTGTTCTTGGAACATTCCTTTTTGTTGATGCTTGATACTTGAATAACATTTCTGTTTTCAATGAGATATACTCACAGCCTATCGCTGCCCTTCATCGCTCTGACATTTATTGTATTTTTATTCTAACATTTTAATATTTACTATTTTTATTTATAGATAGTAAAAACAATTAAATAGGTAGTGTACAGAATTAATAATATAATAATGAAACTTTACGAAATCAACCATAAAATGAAATTCCCCGGGTGAAACCGGGATATACAGCTTGTTAATATTAAAAAGTAAATTTTTTTAAATATTACTTCAAAAAATCAGGTTTTTTTTTACACGTATTATAACTAAAGTCCCTTTGGGACTGGTGAATTGAAGGTTGGTGCCACAGGGCAGATACAGATGGAGGGAGGCCTAAACACCAGTCATGGATAGTAGTGCCATGTAATTGAAGATTCTGCTGAATTTTTGGTTATACATAAAGATATTATGTATAATTCATAGAATCTTATGTGGACTTGAGCTCAGTAGATTGGAGAGAGGGATTGGTCTTCAAACATACATTACTCTGGTAGGACAGTGAGCAAATATAGTACTTTAGAATTAACCTTGGGTAAGAGATCACTGCACAACCTTGCAAGGAAGTTCATTGGTTCAATGATTAGCCTCAAACATCATTAAAAAAATTAAGAGTATCAAAATGACATCAGTTCAAATACTGAAATGTATACAGCTAGGATACATCTCATAGGATGTTCGTTTTTCCATGATCCAGGAAAAACAATATATCCGAAATGGAAAAAAAAAAAAGCTAGGATGTTCTGCTTTCCAACTCTGAAAACGTCTAACTGACAGAACTCTTGTGTTATATCTCTTAATGTATCCAGAAAATAAATCCATACTGAGAAGTATAAAACATAAAACTTGAAATCTGACTCTCAGCTTAACATCTCATTAACTTATATTCTTACTTATATACTTAAAAGATACTAACTACAGGATAATACTGATTCTGCTGCTCGGAGTGGAGACAGATCCAACGTGATAAAAATCGTTCAAGCCGTTATTGATTTATAAATGGTATAACTTGCCCGACCTTGTTTTACATATCTAGAATAGATTAAAAAATGTGTAAAAAAAGAAAATCTATCAATTCCATATAAAACTATTTTTTCTAACTTCATACGATTTAGTCAAAATGCCAATTAGACCCCTCGTCTTCTAGGGTCAATATTTCATATTTGTATTATGATTATTGTATGGTATCTGAATCTGGATTATGGTACAGATTGATGTATGGACTTGTTCACAAACTGATTGATACTTAACACTAGTGAAAGTCTTAGCAAACCACATGATTCAATCTAACTAATAAGATTAGCCTTGAGGCAACCTGTACATACCCACCTTGGTCTCTGACTTTTCTTACCAGAGAGCACAATGCTTTAGGACTAGTTTGCTACTAAATCATACAATTTTATTTGCTGCTCTCCTATTATCTATATTACATTTTCTAGACATAGTTCACTCAATTTGGCCATGTATAAGTAATACATAATCTCTGGCTTAGGACTTCTGTTCTAATATTTTATAAAATAATTCAATTTTAAAACATCTAGACACTACTCATCACTGGATAGAAGCAATCATATTTTGGATGTGGATAACAATATAAGGACATATATGTTGTTACAGCCTATGAATGACTGACAGCGAATAAACGAGGCATAGGAGCTTTAAAATTTAAAGCAACATGAAAAGAAGTTTAAGAAGCCCTGGATGTTTAAGCAGCTATATAAAGAGGTGACCAATAAGATCATTTATCGATGGCCTTCCTTGTGGCAGTGACAAGTAGTGATAAACTTGAGGTTTCTTATCTGGGCACTAGTTAAATATTAAGAGGACTTTAGGTATAAGAATTGTAATTTAGATTAACTGGAATGAGTACTAAGTCTGTAAGTATTAATTATTATTATTTGTAGTTTTCTATTAATTAGGTAGTATATATAATTGTAAATATTAGATTTAATAAATTGTATTTTTCAATAATTTGTAGTTATTTGTTATGGGAACAAGCCGTAGACCATTATTATATCAGAAAGTTTGCCCCATAGAAAAATATATATAAATCCATTTTTCCTTCCTTCTAAGAATATCGACTAATTATTATAAGTATTTTGTATCCCAGCAACAAAACTAAAAGTAACCAACTAATTAAATAAATAAAATCCAGTTACTTCTTACAGCTGCCAACTTCGCTCTCTGAGTGAATAAATTGATTTCCAATGGTTTCTTGATAAACATTTGAAAATAAAGATGATGATTGATTGATAATTTAAAATATCAAAACCAATGATAGGCTTTAACATAATCTTATTGGAGGTAGTTTTTATTTTATTTTGATTATAAAAATATATTCAAAATAATAAATTAGAACTTGCTTAAAAATTTGTGATTATGACCAATTATTAAACTGGCATGCTGGGATTTTTCTTCCAAATCTCAGCATTGAAACTGAAAATTTGCTGATAAAGGTAACCAACTTTAATTATAAAATATAATTATTTGATTGATGTGATTAAGAAAAATGGGATAAATAAAAGAAAAAAAAACTAAAACATTTTAAATTTCTATAAAATTGGATCAATTTTTTTTTCGAAATATATATAAATATAAGACAGAAAAAGAAAATCCAAGAAGAAATAATAAATACTCGATAACGGTAAAAGTAAAATTAGGAATAAATACAGACAAAATGAAAACTTGGTCCCCACAAGGAGCGCTGTATCATATGAAACTATTTCTTTTTTTTTTCTTTTTTTAAAACAATTTATATTTTAAGAATCGTTTGCTGACTTAAATTATAAACTCATACACCTATTTCGCAATAACAATGAACGATCTGTAAATACTTGTTCTATCAATATATAAACTGATGTACAAGTAATTAATTCAAATCCCTGGAATAGCCTTCATTTTTTTTTCATTAATATTACTTATTTATATATGTATATATTTATATATATAATTTAATTATTTACATGGAAATGAAATTTGGGCTTTAAGCACCAAGAAAATGGTTTCGTTTACATTTGTTCCTTTCATGTATTTTTTTTTTTTAATAAAGAAGAAATTATCAAATATATACAGTAGGTATGGACAAAATAATGTCAAAAATTTTCTAGGTGATAAAATTTAACAACTAAGAATGGCATTTATACCTCCAGGGAAGCTGATTCTTTCTTTATTAATTTACTTAATATAAAATTTTGTTTCATCATAATGAGGCTTATATACACAATGAAATATTTAATAATAAAAATCCATAATGAACCTAATTACAAAGTATAAGTGCCATCTTGACTATTAAATAAAAAATGAAATAAAATAAACCATAGCACAGAGGATGGTACAGGATATAACTTGATATATATATTTTTTAAAGTTTAAAACATTCAAAATAAATGTTCACTCCTATAAAAGAATTTATTTGTGTGACACTTTTTAAAAATTCCTTTATTCGGATATATTTTTAAGAACTATAATATCTAACAATAGGGAATGGAATAAATTTACATATTTTGGCATATATGTAAGAAGAAATGAACATAAAATTATAATTTAGGTCTGACAATACCAACAACAGAAATTATTATTATGTAAATATGGATGGGAAAGTTATTATTTATAAATTATGAATGATATATGTAAAAACTTTACATAAAAGCTAAGTAAATTGAATTAAAATGAAAAAAAAAAAGGTCCGGTAAAGGTATTAAGAAAAATATCGAGGCGAGCAAATGATTCTGCTAGGCCATACGATTACACTTCTCCAAATCTTTACCAAATAGAACAAATTTCGAAGAATTAAAATAATGAGATGAGTATACAATCCTTTTCTCTGATCAAAATAGCAAGGATACATTCAAAAATTTTAAAAAATGACTTAGCCATCCATATTTATAAATGAAAAATATTAAAAATTGTACATTTTTCAAAATTAACCCTCACATATCAATTGGGTTAGTTCAGAAAGAAACATCATTACAAAGTGCCATTTTTTTAAGTAACAGATTTACTAAAATATACAACTAATTAAAAAAATAAGTTTTACACTCATTTGGTGACAAGTAATATTTCAAAATATTAATACACAGATCATTCAAACTATAATCACACAAGCTCCTTAAAAAGCATATAAATACAACTAATGTGATGTCTTGTTACATCACAAAAAATTCTTAATAATGATAATAAATAAACATTAAATATGAGTATTAAAAACAATTTATTACAATAAACAATAAACTAGAGTTCAACATTATAGCTTCCATAGTTTGGACAATCCATGTATTTAAATTGCCTACGCCCTAGGAATAAATGCCTCAATAAAATTGTCACCAAAATGTGTAAAACTGAATCACAATTAAAATATACAGAACTTAATGTTACAGGTCAAACATAAAATTAGTAATTTTTTTTTAAATAAAAAAAGGAAACCCATATTCAGCTTAGGTAATTTGGTTGTCTATCAAGTCCTAATTGAAAACACAGGTACTTGTGCAAGATAAAACAAAATAAATTAATTATACAGTTTACAAAATATCAATAAAAACCTTTTATCTTAAATTACTTGTGTCCGTTGTATGTTTTTGTAAATTTTTTTTTAAAGTTGCATCAAGTTGCTCCCCCCACCCCCCTTTTAAAATATGATACTCTCTAGATCTGCCAGCAGCAATTAAAATTAGGCTGCAGAATAGGCCCTTGAATATTTTGTGCTAATTTTTATCCCAATTTGAAAATATATAAAATCGTTGCTATCCCTCAAATAAAATAAATTTGAAAAATGAGCTAAAAAACTTTTCATTAAAACAGTTTCCTCTCACTTTTAAAAAACTTATATTTTACACAGTCCGCTTTCTTCATTAAGACTATCACAATACACAGACCCCGGGAGGAATCCGTGAGTTTCCCATTACGCTATTAAGTGATGTTCCATTCAGTTGAATTAAAAACTTTTTTTTTATAATTCACCTAAGTCTACCTGTAACACTATAAGAATAAATATACAGTAAGGAAATTTCCACATACAGTAATAATAACGTCCACTATACTAAAATTTAGCCTTATGTGCTCCTCATGGCTCACGTTATACAATACTGATCTGTCTTCTCACAATCTCTTTTAACAGATTAAGAAATAAAATAAAAGTAAATAAAAAAATTATAATGAAGAGAAATAAGTAATAATTAAGGTACGATCCGATTTGACCTAATCGAGTCCATTGCACATATTATCGTAGGACACTTATTTTCATTTGTACAATAAAATAAAATGATCGACAACAAGAGGGGGAACAGGATTAGTGTTTCAGAATTTGACACGATCATTCTCGTATAGTTCTCACATTTTTTACTTTTTCTTTATTTTTTTTTATTTTTTTTTTTAAATATTTTGTACATATATATTATATATATTCATATATATATAATATTTAATATATGTGTTTTATTAAAAAAAAAAAATCTGTGATTAAATGGGCAGGAATTTTATACAAAGAATCGAGGATGCAGTGCTCAGGCACTACTTTGACACCCTCTCTTCGGGCCAATGCTCACTTTGTCACACATTTTTGCACACACCATTGTTCAAAGCATTTGCACTTGTGTTTGACTGGTCAAAGAACTGAAACAAAAAAACAAACAAAAAAATTAAAAAATCTTAATATAAAATTAGGCAACTACAAATAAAAATATTGTTAGACATAAAACTAATTTACCTGAACACTTGAAAAGAGGGACCCAGAACGCATTTCTTTTTATTTGTTTTAATAAATTGTGTAAGTTAGGTAGGTAAAATTTATGAATTAATGGACAGCATTGAATCCACAAAATATAAAACAATTTTAACCCAACTGCTAATGGCTGGTATATTAGCCAGCCGCGTGCTGGTCCCCACCTAATGCCCCGCTACCTCCGCAGTTAAAGGTTAAGCCATTTGAATGGGCATTAATGCTCAATACTTAAAAGAATATTCAAATAATAGCGATATTTTAGGATTGATAAAATCGGTTTAGTTAAAAATAGTTCTCATGATTATTATTCATCCTTGGCCATTAACTTTGGCTTAAGTTTACTCAAAACTTATATATTGTGAACCAGTTACTTTCTTTAAACTGTTATCTGAATTAAATCAGTCTTAATTAAAAAAACTCTAGTTTAGGAACTGGACTAAAGCTGGACTGAATTTATACAGCAACTATTTATTTGCTCCACAAGCTATAATCAAGAATATTGAATTTGTCAAAAATCCAACCAAAGCAACAGCTTTAAGTCTGGCAATGGATCTAAATTAAAGAGATACAGGCATGAAAAATTACTAGTTAGCATCTTGCATTTATTTAAAAATATTCCATCACCAAGTCGACTTGGATCAAACGCATACATATAATGTATGCTGCAACTTATCTTTTAACTTTATGGACATTGTGCCAATCTATTATCCTTTTTTAAAGCTTTAAAGACCATTATGAAAAACATTGGCACAGTTCGACCAATAAATTTAATATGAGATAACAATTGAAACTCACGGCAGCCGGTGACTTCTTGTCCCCTGAATCCTGCGATGAGGGAGTATTTGCAGGGGCCGAACGGGGTTCTGGCGCACCAGGACCTCCCCAAGAATTGGCCTGCGCAAGAGGGGAGTCTCCGAAAGGATGAGGGTCGTGGTCGAGGGAGTTGGCTCCATCATACTGGGTGTTCTCCAGCCTCGTGATTAGCCTCTCGTCCTCGTCTCCAAACTCACCTCCCATCAGCGAAGGCTCACCGACTACCATAACATCCTAAACAACAGTTTTAATTACGTTAGTAATTACTCAGAACTAAAAATTACTCTTTCATTAAGAATTCTATCATCATAAAACAATTGAAAGAAGGTAAAACCATTTAAAAGTAAATTGGCACGTATGTCTAAGATTCATGAAGCAAGCTTCACATTGAATTTTTTTGTAAAACCCACAAAAATATTTTATAGAATTGAGGCCAACAAAAGGAAACAGGCATAAAATTTCTTCAGTAATATATCCCTTAGATCACAGTTGCTTCAACATTTTAACAATATTTTGCAACTGAGTTTAAGTTAACCTACTAAGTCTGAAAATGGAATGAGTTCAAAATCCTAATAAAAGACAAAATAAATAGGTCTGAAAGAAATGTCCAAACCTGTAGCTAAAAGTTAAAATAACAGTATGTAACAAAGCAAATTAGCGTCAAACTACAAACATAAAGGTGAACAGAAAGACAATAAAACTATATGGAAATGAGTGGTCAGGTTACAATACAATTACCTGTTGCCAACATCATTTTAGAATTGGTCTCTTTATTATTGTAATGAAAATTGATTATTGTAAATCAATGAATCAACATTTTGATTATTAAAAGAAAACATGTCATTGATAATGTCTCATTTTTATCATTTATATATCATTCGTGTTTGAGCAAAAGGGCTTAAGTCATTAAACATTTTTTTTGACTCGTTTTCTTAAAAATCATAATTGACTATAATTTTTTCGTTATTCATAATTTATTACAGTCTCTGTTGAAAGAATATAGTTTCATTTATTATTCTGGAATAAAGAAATGCAATCAGAAAGAATTTATAATGATTTTCAGTACCTTGGTAAATAGTTCTTTAAGCTTCACATTCCATGACTTAACCCCTTTTGACCAAACATCAGTGATATATAAGTATTTAGAAACAAAAAACCCAAAGTGAAACAGGAAAATTCATTAATCAAATATCACACAAAATCTAGGGGGAAGTGAAGGCGTTTTGGAGATGGTTTACTAACTGGCACATGCGCATTAAAAAGGATCAAGGTTCAACAGTCAAGTTTAAGCAATCTGAAAGCTCTTGTGTCGGAAATTTTAAAATTGGAAATTATTGTTTGCTACACAATTAGTACGTAAAATAAATAAAAATAGACGATGCAAGGGGAATGTAAAAAAGAAAATGCTGAAAAGGATCGAACCATTTTGATATAGTGACTAAGATAAATAAATTAAATAGCAACAGCTGTCGAACTGATTAACTTATGGAGAAAAATATTCCATGAGACGAAATGTTGATAATAGAGATGAATATTTATTTAAATTAAGAAAGCAGGTCAAAATTATTCTAGGGATTAATAGTCTTAAGGTAAGATAAATTTAGGATTTCATTTATGAACATTTTTGTTTCTTTGCTTTAATGGTTAGTTATTTCAGGAAGTACATGAGATATAAATGCCTTGCAAGCCTTAACTAGATATCATGGTAATTTGTTCAGAAGTTGTTTATAGACTTATTAATCAATTACTTACACTATTTAAGGTGATTGATTATAAATAAAATTACCTGAGATGCTAAGGAGAAGTTGGGGCCCGGAGACCTCTTCTTGTTGGGGGCTGGAGGGGCGTTGTTAGCGGCGCCACCACTTTGGGAGCCCTTCCGTTTCCGCCTCTTGTTTGCTGGCCTTTGCGATTCTAAAAATCAAAATTATTATGTCAATGTGGTTATTGAAGTAAATCTCTGCCTCATCAAAAATCACTACTAATTAATAGCAAAGATCAATAAACTTAACATTGGGCTTTATCAAGTATTTAAGATAGGTTGATAATTAATCAGGATTTTCAGTTTGATCTTTTTTTATATAGGAAACCCAATGTTTCGATCCCTTAATACAGAGACTCAACAGGTTTCTGTATTACTCTGGACTCAACAAGCCCTGATGAAGATCCTCATCAAGGGATCAAAAAATTGGCTTTCCTATATAAAAAAAAGATCAAAACTGATTATTTATCAGCCTATCGTAAAGAAAAACAGTTGACTATTACACACCTCTAAATCAAATATTTAGATATTACGAAAATAAATAAAAAAACTTTGATGTTCTCTGATTTAATGAATGAATAACATAGCGTATAAATTTTGAAGCTTCTTCGATATTCTTATTATTAGCAATCCACAGTAACAAGTTGAAATTCTTTCCCTTATCCTCTCACTTTGTACCTCCACAAGCTCCTATATTACATTTGGGACCAAAAATATACAGATAAAAGGAAGATGAATCAATTAAAACTATTAGAAAGGAAAAAACTTTTATCTTATTTAAAAAATAAAAATGATGTACTGTCAGCATCAAAAAAAAAAAAACAGCTAAAATTGTTTATCTTAATATGTTTTTTAAAAACATTTCATGGCTCTTTCAAAAAAAAATTTTCCTCCAGCTTCTGTTATATGATGTTTCAAAAACCTAATGAAATTAAGGCACATGATAAAATTTGTTTTGACTGAAACCAAAGGGTTTCGACAAATAAATGAGAAAGGAACAATAACAAAAAGTCAACAAATATTTAATGAAAACCAAATCTTTATAAGCTTTTCTAAAAATGCTCACAATTTCAAAAACCAAGGTTCAAAACATAAGTTCAAGTTAGGCAATTGAATTAGTTTGTTATTTCTTGTTATGTGCTGCTGTTATATCAACTGCCTTCTGTGGTATGAAGTGTGAACTTCATTACTTCTAGCTTTGATCTCCAATAGCGCTCTATGGCAAGATGCAACCTTACTGGGACGTGTCTTAGTCACACTTGTTGATTCAGGTTTGGTGTAAAATAGGATAGGTGTGATTATTATCAACATTTCATTGGCTCTGTAAACATGTTTTCTGTCATTTAAGGATTAAAATAATTTATTGGAGCTACTTTTGCAATTACCCAATTCGGACTTGAACAAATTTTTTTTGCAACCTGATAGCAGCTTTTTTTTTTTTCGATTTCATTTAATGAAAATCAACAGAAGATGGTGACTTGCAACAAAATATTAAATAAGAAAAATTAAGATACTTTAATATGAAAAATAGAATTAAGATTGTCTAAACATATTATATCAGAAACAAATGTTCCTGAAAAGATCATAGTAATAATTAAACTGCCCTGCTAAGGAAAAAACAGTTGATGCTCCATAGAAAAACACTGTGAGGTCTAAAATAAAGAAAATAAGGAAAGTTTTAACTGAAATAAGCTGTTTACTGCATGAAAAGTTCACGACTCCAACAATACCATGATCCCACAATTATTGAACAATTATAGAAATTCGAAGGTTAGCCAAAGAAGGCGAACTTGTGACATCCCGAAACTTGAAGGAAAACCTCAATTTAATTGCCTCCACTAGAACAATTAGAAGATTTCTTCCTGAGATAGGTGTCAAATGGAGGAAAGTTGATAAAATACTACCTCTCAGCAAAGAGCATCGTGAAACTCGCTTTAGAAAGGCACGCGAGTGGCTGTCCTTAGGGGATTTCATCTGGACACGTACAGTTTTCACAGATGAGAAATTTTTTTCAAAAGACGGACCAGATAAAGAATTTAGTTATACGGAAAATAACTCTAAAACAGTATTTAACCGTCACAAACGGCAAATGAGAGGTGGTGGAGTGATGGTCTGAGGTGCAATTACAGCGTCAGGCGATTATCTCCTGAAAAGTCTCTGGATGAATGAACAGTCAGCAATATTTAGCACTTATACGTGAAAAGGTAGTAAACTAGATGAATTCCAAGTTCCCGGAAGGAGATTATTACTTTTTACAAGACACCGCGCCATGTCACGTCTCCCGAGTAACAAAACAAGGGTTGTCCGATATGGGTCTGCAAGTTTTAGAGTGGACATCACGCTCTCTCTCCTGACCTGACCCTGACCGATAGAAAATTATTGGATGTCACTGTCTACAGAAGTTTATAAAAAGGGAGCGTACCAAACGGACAATGAGTTATGGGAGGCGATCCAAAAAGCGGCGAAAACTATTAAGGGCAATAAGCCAAACTTGCTGAAGGATCTATGCACTTCAATGAATAGAAGATTATTAAAAGTGATTGAAGACAAGGGAAATACTATTAATTGTTAGTTCTTACTAAAGTTTTTTATATATTTTTTAATGTTCCTAATATGTACAAATAAATTTGGCCAACTTTGCTTATATCAATTTTTCTTAAAAATTATTATAAATTTGTTAACATGAATAAAATTCATTACAAAGCAATTTTGTTTTTAGTACTTGATAACCTATTTGCACAATTTTTTTTATCCAGGAATCAATGTATTATTATAGAGAAAACTGGTGTACAAAAAAAATTGGCCAGGAGTGTATCTCTATTGAAGTAATAAACAAATTATAGTTATTAATGAAATACTGACCAGGAGGTGCTACCATTCGCTGCCATTTCTGGAAAAGGGTCGTCTTGAGACAATCCCTTGGTGAGAGGGCGTAGGCTTTATGCCTCGACATCAGTTCTTGCATTGGTTCCAATATCACACACAGCTAGAAATAAAAAAAAAAAAAACAACATATTACCAATCTAGAGTAAAAGGAAAAGCAACATTGATACAAGAAAAAAAACAACAACAACAAATTAGCGTCAAAATAAAAGTTAATATCTATAAACTCCATCTGACTAAATGATGATATTACGTTAATTCAATCATAACTTCTAAAAAGGTTGATAAAATAAAGAATAAAATAATTATTAACAATAAATACAATAAGATTTTGATGTAAAACTGTAATTATTACAATTAAAAAGTACTCTGACAAAGAGATGCTATGCTAGAGTTGGGCAATAGTTGGTGGAAATTGCACTTGTTCCATGCAGTGATAGTATTGGTAATTGTCAGGAATTTTTAGATGAATAAAAATACTACACTATATATTTCACTCATTAAACATCAGTAATCGTAGATAGAAATCATAAATAGTAATCGGTGGTTAACCGTTATTGCAGCAGAGGACTATCAGGGTGTCGGTAACAAGAAAATTAAATAAATAAAGTCATTTGCTAATTAATGGCCAATATTTTGGCAAAATTTGAAGGCTATCGTAAGGGTTTACAAAGTTTAAAACAGTCTTTCGTCTGTCTTGATAATGATTTACAAAGTGGGTTGGAACCTCAGCCAAATAATGACCTTATTTATTTAAATTTTGTTGCGACCGACACAATCAATATTTTTTGCACGAGGTTTCAGTACTTGTTATTACTACTTCTCAATAGACAAGATTAAAAAATTAAAATAAAAATAATCCTGTTAATTTTATAGGTTTATCGGAAGTTAGTGAAAATAAGATGATTTTTTACTATTTGATATTAATTTTGAACAGCCCTACTCTTTGCTAGGAATGAGATCTTTGAAGAAAAACAAATGATAGAATTGGGGATTCAGAAGTATAAATTTTTTAGTAAACACAAATGCATTCTGATTCTCCAAAATGCTTTTCATTAATTTCAGTTTATAAAGAAGAGGAGAGGCAAAATGGAATATGATGTTACGATGAGATCCCATCACAATCTCTGAGTTGTAGTAGTTGAGATGGGGTAACAAGGATGCTCTTCACTGATTATATTAGTGTTTAATAATTAAAACTATTTATAGTAAGGCAGTAGTCCAAAATTCTTTGACTAATAGATGGGGTGTAAAAGAATAAAGCTAACAAACATAAGAAAATTTACAACTAGCTAACAATTTTGCTTTTTTTCTTGTTTAGAAGGAAGCAAAAGTACTTTTATGAGAATATTCACTTCAAAACTTTTAATATTATAATTATGAATTATACTATGAATAAAATATTAAAAATAATGTTATTATTTAACTGCTACTAAAAAGTTGCAGATAAAAAAATCTGTATTATTCAAAACCCTCTGTCCTAACCTATATATTTACTTTTAATACTCATATACCTAACTGTATTTTATGATAAACAAGGAGCATTATATTAAAACTAACAATTTCGTTTGTTATTGTTTCTGTTGTCACTCAATTAAGACCAAATATGGAACATAGAGACCAAGTCATATTGTTTTAGATGAAAAATGTTTTAGATAAAAGTTGCTGAGCGTTTAATTAGCATGAAACAAGATCCTTACATACAACATAACCTGACTCCTTCATGGAAACACAAATAAAATGTGAAAGTATTCGCAGTGCTTACTTGCATTTTATTATTGATATTGTTAATTATTTAATTGTTTGTTTATTATTGATATTGTGGCCTAACCAAGGAGATATAAAAAGAAGACAGAGGGAATAATAGAGGCAGAATGGATTTTAAAATTTAAAGCGTCATTGTTGACAACATGAAAAGCAGCAAAGGAAGGAAGCCCTGCACCATTCTGGGCCTTTAAACACTGATATAAACCATGAATTGGCTGTCTCAAATGTCAGTTTACCAAGAGCATTCCTCAGGTGCTGTGATGTAGCGATAAGTGTTATCTGAGCGCTAGTAATATATATTTTAGAGGACTTAAGTAATAAGGATAGTAATTTAGATCAATTAGCATAATTAATCAGTTTGTAAGTTATAATTATTTTAGTTTTCTATTTATAAGGCAATAGATGTGATTTAATTTGATGTGATTAAATTAAGCAATTTAATGTGATAGTATGTACAAGATTAAAAACATTGTGGTTTTAAAAATTTCTACTTATTTGTTGTTGGAACCTGTAACCCAAAGAAATATGAAAGCAATTGCAGTCAGCTAAAATGAATTTCATGCTTTACTCCTCAATTCCCTCTTGAATTTAGAGTTCTCTAATTTATAGTATGATTGACTTTAGACAAACTAAGGGTAATATGTTGAGAATTATAAAAAAGCGATTAGCATTTGTAATAGCTAATACAATATGCTCAACTCTGGGCTATGCTGAAGACATGGATTTTTTCAGGATAAGATTCTTTCACCCTCAGTTAATTAAGAATACTCAATTTTTTTTTCTTTTATTATCTGGGTATGTAAGACCAGAGAGTTGATCTGTTTCTGGTGTAACAGAATAACTAATTCACTGCCACTGCCTGACTCGATTTCCGAGACCAAGAATTACAGGCTTGGTGCCTTACTCACTGGGCTATCCCCTCCCTACCCTAGGGTATCACTGAGCGTGAGTATCAATGAAAGGCAATGAAAAACACTTATGAATATTTTTCTTGAAGGAAACATGTTATCAAATATTCAAATATGGAGGATAAAAATGGCCCAAAAAAGAAAAAAAAAAATGTGTTTTTGAAAATATGCATCAGTAATGATAATAGTCCGGCAGCTGAGGGTCAAAAAAGTGTCTGATTTGAAGAAAGTTTTTGATCTTATAGCCTGAAAGTACTCATTTCATAGACAACAAAAGTGAACATCTGCCACCTCAGATCAAATTTTATAGGCAAACAAAATCGAAGTTTTTGAACTTTTTTCAATTTATTGATCATAACTTGAAAACGATTTATCACAGAGAAAATTGTGTTCTGATTAAAATAAGAGGGCATAAAATTTCGCATCGACTGAGTTCCTCAAATTTAAAAGTGGTTGAGTTTTTTTGCCAAAACCGATTATCAATTATCCGCAATATTGGCCACTTTAGCGGAAAAATGAATTACACTCATGTTCCAAAGCCCGCAATTTGAAAAGGGCTCTTCCAAATAAAAAATATTACCTATAATAGTTGTAGAATATCAAATTCTGTGTAAAACGAGCTCCTTAATTTTAAAATTAGCCCACTCCTGTGGAGAAAAGTAATTAAAACCGTATTTACCATTTAATGACCTAAAATCCGTGATATTTTTGGATTTCTTTTCAGTTTCTCGCATAGACAGATTACAAAGAATTGTTTTCTCATTACTATAAAAGTCTATACTACTCCAAATGTAATCGGTTTAGTGCTTTAGCCGTGTTCAGAACATCGAAAATCTGTATTTTAAACAATTTTCGTGGAAACCGTGTTCCAAAGCCTACAACTCAATAACATTTAGTTGAAATGAAATATGTTTTAGGTAAAAGTTGCTGAGCGATTAATTCAGCACGAAACAAGCAGCATACGCTGACTCCTTCGCGGAAACACAAATAAAAATCTGGTGCGTGCGCGCAACACACAACTTTCACTTACCAACTTACTTAAATTAGAAATTGGTGTATTTTGTTAATTGCCACTTCTCAAAGACACATTTTCCACATTCATTTATTAATTTTTCTTTTTGTTTGCTCTATAAAAAACACTAGTTTTTTTATTATTAAATAAAAGCTTGTGGTAATTCGGCAATGCAAGCATAATACTCCAAGTCGTCTGATTTTATAATTCTCTATGTAGATGTTGAAAACTTCATTTACCATGAAACAAATAATTTCCATTAAATGAACAGATTAGCTTTAATTATGAACAATGGTCTGTCATTAAAGGCGTACTCTGCATGAGTGGGCTCAACGTGTTTTATGAGTTGACTGAATATTTTTCTTTTTTTCTCCTCTATATGTTTACTTGATTTTTATCATATCTCATATTTAGCCATTTCTTATTTTTAGGCGAAACGAGAGACAGATAATTTCTCCATATAAACAAATACAAAGGTACTTTATAGGAAAACAAAAAAGACCCCTTCCTCATTTAAGCCCTCTCAGAACATTTTAATAATAATAAAGCTTACCTGATATTAAAGAACACCTAATTGTCATTAAACACGACGAATTTGATGAAAATTGTTAAAGCCGTTTTTGAGATATGTAATCCAAAAAAAGGTAAAAGGTTGTAAAAGAGTTATGAAATAAAGTGCCCCCTTCGTTTGACCAATTTTGATGAAATGTTGGGTATCACATCTTTGGCATATACATACATCAAATACCCAGTTTGATCAAAATCTTTAATGCCGTTTTTGAGTAAATAAAAAAAAACACGTGAAAATGATACGAAATTTCTTAAGTAAAGTAGTCCCTCCGGTTAATCAATTTTGATGAAATTTTTACAGTCATATCTCGGGCATATACATACATCAAATACCCAGTTTGATCAAAATCGTTGAAGCCCTTTTTGAGTAAATAAAAAAAACACGTGAAAATGATACGAAATTTATTAAGTAAAGTCCCCCCTCCGGTTAATCAATTTTGATAAAATTTTTACAGTCATATTTCAGGCATATAAATAGATCAAATGCTCAGTTTAATCAAAATCGTTAGAGCCGTTTTTGAGAAAATTGAAAAAAACGTAAAAAGTTATTAAATAAAGTACCCCCTCCCTTTGAGCAATTTTGATGAAATTTTTGCTGTCACATCGTGACCATTTCGCGGGACTTGGTCATTTGGACTCAGGGGACCCCAAAACGTGTATTTCCGTTGAAAACCGGAAGTCGAAATTTTTCACAATCGCAATACTTCCACTTACTGTATATTTCATATATAGGTAAGTGAAAGTAAAAACATGGAAGTATTTGCAGTGCTTACTTCCTGGTAAGTCTTCGGTTTTTGAAGTATCAGGGGATTTGATAAAATATTCATAAAAATAACTACTTTGACAGGCAGATGCTTGGCAAAATTTAACTTTAATTTTAATAGATGGAAGGAGGTTGTTTAGTATTTCAAAATGGTTAATACTTCAAAAACAGAAGTCTTAGCAGGAAGTAAGTACTACGAATACTTTAACTTTTTTTTTTTTATTTCCACGCAGGAGTTAGGTAAGGAATTAGTTAGGTAAGGAGATTGTTTCATGCTGAATTTGATGCTCTGCAACTTTTATCTAAAACATTTTTCATTTAAACTAGGTGTTTTTGAGTTATAGGCGTTGGAACACAGGTTCCACAAAAATCATAAATAATACAGGTTTTGATCTTCCAAACCTGACTACTAAACTGATTAAAACTTCAAATATATCATTCTATTTGCAAAAGTATAGCCTTTTATAATAATATTTATTTGCCGATTCCTATTCGAGAAACTGAAAAAAACATCCAAAAATTGGAGTAGCCCTCTTTAAATTGCAGGCTTTGGAACATGAGCTTAATTCATTTTTCCACTAACGTGGCTAAATTGATAATAGGTTTTGTTGAAAAGATTTAACGTATTTTAACTGTGAGGAACTCTGTCAAAGCAAAATTTTATGCCCTTTTATTTTAAAAAGAACAAAATTTTCTCTGGGATAAATTGTTTTAGAGTTATGATCGATAAATTAAAAAAATTTCTAAAAATTTGATTTTGTTCGCCTATAGAATTTTGTGGCAACCGATCTGAGGAGGCAGTCGTTCACTTTTGTTGTCTATGAAATAAGTACTTTCAGGCTATAAGATCAAAAACTTTCTTCAAATCACTTTTTTGGCACTCAATGGACTATAAACTACACTGAGTAATTATAAAATTGTAACTTTCATTTAAACAGAACAAGTTACTCAATACGAAGTTAAAATTGTTATCGTTATGAACGCACTAGAGGGAACATCGAGTTATTCAGTCCTGCTTTAAGATCTAAGTACAACGATAGTATGGAAAAATGACTTACCCTGAGGTAGTTGAGGGTAGAGTTTGTGATTCCTTGCCTAGTGATGTTCTTGGACAGCTGGTCGATGACCGCAGGGTCCTGGCCCTGGGAGTGCAAGGAGAGGACAGAGCGAGGGACCAGCTCTCGATGGCTCCTCACCGCTAAGTGCCACGACTTTATCCTCATCAGGTCATCGAACGTGAACTCAAGGATCAGCCTACCTTCCGTGCAAACCTGACAGTACGACTCAGGTTCGACGCTACCCCGGTCCCCACTCCACTGCAAGTTTTTAACATATTAGATATAATAGAATAATAGAACAGATGTAGAAGAATCATACATAGAATTTCATCAAAAACTTGTTACAACACATACTTATTAATTTAATACTAAATTATTCATCTCAAGAATTATTATTATTACTATTAAATAACAAAACAACATATAACATAACATAATTGGAGATTCTTTTTAGACTTTAAAAAATTCATATGACACATAATAAATTTGGATAAAGGAAAGAATGTGTCATATTAATAAAAAAAAAAAAAAAAAAAAAAAAAAAAATTAACAATCATAAACACCTTAGAGCAATTTTGAGGAATATGCCAGTTTTTAAAGGAATAAATAAAATATCCTATTGACTGAATCTTATTTAACATTATTCAAATTAGCTTACAGCAAGCAAAAACAATTTTTTAAACATTAAAACTAGTCCCAACTATAAATAAAAACAAAAAATAAATGTGAACAATTGAATAATATATATCATATTATATTATATATAATATAAATCCTTAACAACTAAAAGATTATAAAACCTTTTGATTTTAAATAAAGTCGAATAGAAAATATTCATGGTAATGAGGTACAAATTTATGTGAACCATAAATTAACGCTCATAGTATTAATATAAAAGTTTATAAATTCATATAAACATTTTAAGTACATCGGTATAATATGTCATATTCTAACACCAGAGCTTGAAATATAAAGCGACAGCATACTTATGATTACGTAAGATAAAAAATACATCATAATGGCTAGCATGGGGTTCCTTGAAACAGGGGCGTTCAGGGCACAATGAAACGTTTCATGGAGTCCGACGGGTGTTTCATCGTGCCGCATGTGTTTTTCATTGTGCAATAAGCAGTCGGTTTTTCATTTTCTTACAGTTTGCTGCGAACTGAGAGCGTAACACTAAAAAACTGTATTAATTTATGACAACTTCTTCCAAAGTCAAACTTTCCTCTTTCCTGAAGAATTTCGTGGCTACCCTAAAGCGGAATAACGAAAAACCGACTGGAAGCCGAATAAAGTTTTTTTGTTAATAATGGTGTTGTTTTTTTCAGCTGTACGCGGTCAGACATGATGCATAAAATAATGTTTAACACATTTCTTACATACGATTAGATCCTAAGGTAACATGGAAAAAATAAAAAATTGAAAATGAAGTCTCAGGTGGGGTGCTATGGGTAAAAAAATCTTTTGTGTTTCATTGTGCACCATCTCCCTCTATATATGAAAAAAAATTCAAATAAATGGCATGTATCTTAAAAATTTCATATTACTTCTAAGACACAGTATATATTAAATTTATGTACAAACCTTAGTGAACATGGGTTTTCCATGGTGCGTGACCATAGTACACTGATCACAATCAAGTGTTATACTAGTATTATGGAATGATTCCTTAGGGTGTTTAAGATTGTAATAAAGCTCTGTAACGCCTCCTTCAAATATACTTCTAAAGTACCTTGGGATTAACGTCCTCCCGATTGCTGAAACATATCAATTCTTATTAGTTAAGGGTACTTCAATAATATAAATTCAAACAAAAGAGAAATTTTGAATATCACTGAATAATTAGATCAGGACTCCAATGAGCCTCTAAATCCACTCAGCCAAAGAGAAACTAACCAATATTCATGAAATGAGAAAATAAATAACTTGTAAGATGAAAGAAATCATGTAATTATATTGAAAATTAGTTCCGAGATTAAATATATGAGGTAATAATTCTGAAACTTATTGGATAAGGGAAAACCTCACCCAACACAGCAATTTGCACCCATAAAGTTTCCATTAGTCCAACAAAGGCAACTTATACTATGAGGCTGTGATGGCTGAGATTGTTACAGCATTTAGTGTTCTCTAAAGTAGAAGAACTGATTCGAAACCGAAATTTATTTTGAGGCAGATTCCCAAAATGAATCTTGACCTTTCCAGTCCTGGAAAAGGTTGAAGGAATATCTATAGAATAATTCCTTGTAAGGCAGCAGATGAGGCAGACACTGAAAGAAAATAATGGGGAAAAGTACATCACAGCTTTAAACTGTAGCAGTGACCAACATTAATTAATATGATTGACATTTGTGTGAAAATGGAATGGTGTGCCTTCACATGAATTATAAAATTAAAGGATATGCAAACAGAAGATATAGCAATCATTGAAAAAAATTAAGGTAATATTAAATATTTGAATGCAAGCGGAAATTTGATCCCAAGATATATAGAACAATTTAAATATGTCAGTAAAAGAATAGTGGTTGGAAACTATCAAAGTAACTAAAATCCTGAAATACCTTTAGAAATATTAAATAAAGGGAGTATAGAACAATTATAAAACCAGTTATGATATGTGTGACCTGCACATTGAACAGTGCCCAGAATACTAATAAATGGAGGACCAAGAGAAAACCAAAGAACTGCTGAAGGAAACTGGTCAGTCCATATTTCATGATGTAAGGGCTAGATAGATAGGGCGGGACATCTAGCATGTAGCTAAAAGCGATTCATGTAGATATAAGCCGCTTTACAACAATGAATGTCTGAATAGTAAGCAAGAGAGTTTGTGGTAGGCCAAAAACAGATAGATTAATAGAATCAATGGTAGTTAGCTCCCTCGACAAAGCACTTAATTAGTAAAAAAATCTGGTGCGATGCACCCAATGCACTACTTTCTGTTACCAACTTAATTTGATTAGAAACTAAAGTGTTTTGTTAAATGCCATTTCTCAAAGTCGCACATTTTCCCACATTCATTTACTTATTTTTGTTTGTATTTGCTATTTAGAGTACACTGTTTTTTTTTTTATTTTTAAATAAAAGTTTTTACTTTTGATAATTCGGCAATGTAAGCATAGTACTCCAAGTCGTCTGATTTTATAATTTTCTATGTAGTTGTTGAAAACTTCATATAATTACCATGAAAAAAATAATTTCCAATAAATGAACAGAACATCTTTAATTATAAACAATGGTCAGTAATTAAATGCATACTGCGCATGCATGGGCTCAACATGTTTTATGAGTTGGCGGAATGTTTTTCTTTTTTTTTCTCTCCTGTATATGTTAACTTGATTTTTTTTATGTTTCATACTTAGCCATTTCTTATTTTTAGGCGAAACGAGAGACAGATAATTTCAACATATAAACAATAACAAAGGTACTTTATAGGATAACAAAAAAGGCCCCTTCCCCATTTAAGCCCCCTCAGCATATTTTAATAATGATAAATCTTGCCAGATATAAAAGATTACTTGATTCTCATTAAACATGACGAGTTTAATCAAAATACACACACACACACACACACACACACACACACACACACACACACACAGAGCGAGAGAGAGAGAGACCATTTTGCGGGACTTGGTTGTTTGGACTCAGGGGACCCCAAAACGTGTAATTCCGCAGAAAACCAGAAGTCAAAATTTTTCAGGATCGCAATGCTTTCCCTTACTATGTATTTCATATATAGGTAAGTGAAAGTAAAAAAACTTATGGTTTAAAAAAACACAAAACATGCATCACTTGAAGGTACATATCAAGATATATCAAATTATCATTTGCAATGGAATGGTGTTCAAAATGTAACATTTTGTAAATAACAATCAGCAAATAACATATCAATAATTAGGTAGATAATTACTATATCTCTTTGGTCCATCCTCTAAGCAGAAGGTGAGCGTCAGCGTTGCATCATCTTCAAAGAACTCTGTTGCAAAAGCATCCCACCAAAGGTTGTCACTTTCCTGAAAAATATCAACAATTTTTAATTTCAACATGTTTGTCAATTTTATTTATTAACTACTATTAATTGAAGAAAGAGCTTGGAACTCTAATTATGAAAATGACAGAAAAAAACACACTAATTTTCACTATTAATGCAGAAAAAGTTTATTATAAAAAAAAACCACCAATTTTTAAGTTTTAATTTAATTTTTAAAACTAAAAGCTGCCATATTTCAGGGAGTTAGAATGCAGAAAAACCTGTTTAAAAGAAAAAAAAACAAAAACTGCAGCAATGATTTCATCAATTTTCTCCAAAGGCTTCAAATTAAAATAAATTTTCAAATAATCCAGCTTCCAATTAAAATTAATTCATAAGAATCTTTTGAAATAAATAAATAAGTAGTCTGAAATAAAATGTTTGATTGTATACTTAATATCATTATGTGCATTTATATATGTAAATTTATTAAACAAAATTACAGATACAAAATAGATATTATAAGTTAAAAAAAAAAATTTAAATATTAAATAAAAAAAAAGTAAAATATATAATGTATAATAATAAAATATTATAAATGTAAAAAAATAAATAATAAAAATGTTATTCAGTAATAATAAATAGGAGCTAATGATTCGATATTTTCCTGATAACTTTGTCTTCTTCACCGATCTCATCCCTTCTCCCATTTTATATAAATGTATAGCAAACAAAAATAGATGTTAACTACCACACACGTTTCTAGAATCTCTTATAAAATCTGGCAAATAGCCAACTAGTACGATACCTTTTCCTCACTTTTAACATTGGATTAAGTTTAAAAATCAACATTGAACAGTCATTAAATTAAATAAGCATAGCGCCGAGCTTTACTGCATAGTCACTACATAGGCTTATTCATCAACTGCTCTTCAAAAGCAGCGAAAAACTATTATTACTCATATTTATACATACTTGCTTTTCTGAGAGTTGAATTAATATACAGATTCAATTGAAATATATAAGTATAAACATTAACATAACAGAATATTAACAGATGTTAAACTTTTGTTTGTTTGTTTAACGTCACTTTATGCCACTAAGGCTAATCGTACGATGCTACAGTGGGAGTCCTAAATTTTGCCTATCCGGGTATAATTAGGGTAGCGATCTTTAACGAGTACCTGACATCGTACAGGCTCGAGACCTCCATTTTACGACCTATCCGAGGGATGGCATGGCTAAGGATTTTTTACTCCCGTTAAAAAATCCTAGGGCCACCGCTGGGCGCGAACCTGCGACCTTTAGTATTGTACGTTGCCAAAACTTTTGTTCAAAACGAAAATTGAAATATACTTCTTTCACCAAGTATATGTATTTTAAATTATAAAGAAAAGCAAATAAAATTAATAGAAAATACTACAAAAAACATACTGCTCGAAGATATGATTTATTACCAAGGACGAATTTTGCAGAAACGTGAGCTAATTGTCCCTGAAATGTTTCGTCAGTTTTCCTCTATAAAAAATCATGGGGAAAAATCAAATTTTCATTGAAGTTAAAATGATTGGGGATGGGGTCAAAAGAGATAATTGTACATGTAACACAGATTTGTACATGTTACCATGTAATTGTGCCGACTTTTCGATCCTAAGCTCATTCAGATGCTAATCAGGGCTAAATGAAAAAGGCACAATTATCTATGTAACATCTACATATACGCACCCCAAAACCATTTCCACTCTACTGGTATCTAGTCAACTATCTTCCACAATTGTGTATTATTCATGTTTGGGCAAAAAGGCCTAAGTCACAAAAACATTTTTTGTCTCGTCTTCTTAAAAATCATAATTTACTATAATTTATTTGTTATTTATAATTTATTACAGTCTCTTTTGATTTTTATTACAGTCTCTGTTGAAAGAATATAGTTTCATTTATTATTCTGGGATAAAGAAATACAATCAGAAAGAATTCATTATCATTTTCAATTGCTTCGTAAATCTTTGTTTAAGCTTCACATTCCACGACTAAACCCCTTGTGACCAAACACCAGTGATATTTCTCTTTAAATTAATGTGTTTGAAAATGTTAGCAAATCAAATGTTCCATGTTCCAAAAACTAGAATAGCTTAATATTACATCTATAATAACATACTATTATATAATTATAATCAAAAATAATTTTTTTTTTAAATATAAGACTTACGTCAGTCCTTTGCTGTAGCCTCTTGTTGAGCTCGTATATCCTGTAATCGGGCTGGCCGAAGTAGGGGGTGTGCCGCCTGGGAACAGGAACACATCTACAATTCAATTAGTATGAAAGTTCAAGGTACCATCTTTCTACAGGTAAATATTTATAATTAAACAAATATAAAAAAGCAGTAACTAAATAACTATTTACTCATATAGACATGCAATTTAACTCCAAAATTAATCTGATATAGGTAATTAGAAAATGGATAAACATATAATCCTCATAATCAAAACAAGATATTTTTATATGTAATACTTAAGAGGAATACATACACATATATATATATATACCCAAAAATAAGATTTAAAAACTCTTCTAGAATCTCAATGACCTAAGACTAGACTGTTGTTTGACGCAAACGTCGGAGTTCTCAAGTCAGGTGTGACGCCCACACGTCACCTACGCAAGGGCATTACCAAGTAAAATCCTATAACCTTTAATAATAATTATTTATTTTAACCACAAAAAGTATTCTTATGATTAAAAATATATTCTGAAAAAAGATTATCGTAAGGCATGTTTTTATTTTAATTATGACAATAAGACGATTTAAATGGTAAAAAAAAAAAAAAAATTAAAATGGGACAGGAAAAGCTTCGTTGATATGTTGCAATTTATCATCATTCACTAACGTGTATGATCTTAATGCACATGTATTAATAACCAATTTTTAAATTGAACAATATGTGGATTTTTTCCCTACCATATAACTAACAACTTTTCCAATTTCATTCAGAATACATAAAAAAAAAAAAAAAAAATATCTTAAGGAATGTTTATATCTACATAAATCTAGTTTTACAATCATTTTAGTTTTATTATTATAGGATACTTTCCTTATTATTCTTTTAGTTTTTAGTTTTATTACCTAGAAAATTATCACTACATATATCTACGTATATAAATAAAGATGAAATTCTGTTTGTTTGTTCTTTATAGAAATCCTTTGTTTTTTATTTAGTTTGTCCTAAATTTACCAAATTTCTCTCATTTGTTCTTTGATATAAGGTGCGAACACCTGTCCATATTAAAATTGCATAACTTCAGCCAATCTCTGGGTGTATTCTTTATTGTTATAAAAATCGTTTTGATCTCGCTCTAAATTGGTTTTTACGAAATTACATTTTTTACGAAAAAAAAAAAAAAAAAATGAAATTCTCCGGATGAAACTGGTAAATACAGCAAGTTTCAAATATTGACATGTAGGTACTTATTGTATTCACTTTTTCTTTCTATAATTTATTAATAAATTCCTATTATATAAAATTTCCTGTTAAACTATCTTACCAATAATTTGTAACACTTCTTATTTATTATAATTACAGTAATTATTCATTATTAACTCTTTATTTATACCTTCAATTTTATCTATGATTATTTATCTTTCCTTATTTTTTCTATAATCAGCTACGTTATTTTATTATTATTCAAATTTATTTTACTCATTAATTTATATTTTCATAATTTTATTATTAACTATTATAACGTTATATTTAAACATTATTACTTTTATCTTATTACTCCTTTTTAAATTTTTACTTTTTGCAATCCATCTATAAAATTTTATGGATAAAACTAACGTACCCATATTATCTCTAACTAATTATCATTCAAAATTATCTTTCAGTTTTATAAGACCTTTTAAATTTTTTTATATTTTAATAACTGCTTCATTTTATTTCTATACATATTTTTAACCCACTTGTAGAGATGAGGTTACTAAATTCTATACGTAAGTGGCTTTTTTCATTTTTATTTATTTTTTATATAACAGGTTAAAAGAAAACAATTCAATTCATAAAAAACATTTTTAAGTACGTTCAATATATTTCTTGTTAGGGCTATTGGTAAAATTTTATTTCCAAGTATTGAATTATTAATTTAATAGTAACCTTTGTTACTTAATTATTATTTACGCTTATAGAACATTAACGATATGATACTACGATATAGATATTACGCCAGAAACTAAGTGACAGGAAAAATAGATAATAAAAACAAATTTATCGAACAAATACTAACAAAACACTTTACTTCCGGAATAGCAAATTAAAAATATTACTGGGGCACTTCAACACATTTAACAAAACATAATACCTTTCCAGAAGGAACAACAATAATTAATAATAAATGTAGACTATGCCGTGTCCATGTCAAAGCGGAAAAGATGACACGAAAATAACAGTTTTATCCTGTCAATAGAATCGATAATCTATTAGGATACCAAGGGATTACTGTTCAAGTCCCAGCCATCCGATAAGTATTGATCACTTCATCAAAAATGTCACCGAATGAAGTCCGATTGATATCCTTAATATAGTGAAATTAGGCCGCTTAATTATAAGAGTATTACGTATCTCCGTTGTTGTATAACATAATAGTAACAACGTATATTATAATAAAGGCACATTAAAAGAGAAAAATAGTGAAATGGGGACAGTAGGTCCTATGGTGGGAGCTTCTTGAATTAACCTTTATAATATAATATTTGAGCATAAATCATAACAATTTTAACTGAAGGGTCCAGTGGAAAAACGATGAGATTTCACATAAAATAAAGTTAGATTTTTAGAAAAGCTATAACTCAAGTTCTGTGACCAAAGCGCTCTTTTCTGGAAATTTCTTATGATTAAAACCTTTGATGGGTGTTACCTCTGGTGTAGAGGTTAGTGAAGCCAAGCCTGCACAGAAGGTCGCGGGAGTGTAACTTGCCAGGTGGCTCTAGGATTTTTTAAGGGTAAAGAAGGGGTGTTAGCAATCTCCGAAATTAATGTAAAAAATGTTAGGCAAACTATAGAAGGGAATGGTCCAACCCCGTATAGTTAAACCTGGAGGTTCGACATTTAAACTTAATTTTACCTCGAGGGAAGTGGTATGAGGGAATGAAAATTTCATCCCGCATAACTCAAAAACTATCAATTCTTTAAGCTATTATGTAGATGTAAAAGGTCTCTGTATTTTCCAGGAAATGAAAAAAAAAAAAATCATTCTAATCTGATAATTATTAATTAAGAGACAACGTATTGAATTCTAAATTAGTTAAAAAATAAAATTGTCTTCATATTCTGGCTTTTAAGTCATAGGTTGGCATTGCATGAGGATTAGTAGTGTACAATTTATAAAAAGTTAATCAAATTTTCATCTGTATAATATGATAGGTTTAATATATTACTACATAAAATATTATATGAGTGCTTCTTATATTAAAGTTTTTAATTGTTTTATTTTTAAACAAAAATTTAGATGGATGATGCCCGCGTGGTCGAAACAAGTTGTCGATGGTTTAATAAATGACAATTTAAGTAAATTGCTGACCTGATGAAAAAATCCAATAAAAATATAGTCCCAGGAATTTTATAGAAACAGGTCAAAAATTGGAAATGGTTATAGTACTGTAACACAATTTTCATTTACTGTGAAATAATTTTCATTTACGAAAAATTATAATTCACAACGTCAGAAAAAAATAAAAGCTCAAATTATTAACAAGGTAACATGAAGTACCAACTAGTGACAATACAGTGACACAAAAGCTCACCATACGCTTCGTTGTTGATGGCAAGACTAAGGGCCCCGAGTCCATTACTTCTCAGTACGTCCTCGCCACATCCAGTACATCTGATCACTACTGTTATAGTTAGAAATATCTACAGACATAATTACTCCGAGAAAAAAAAAGTATGATATGAATGAATTTTATATTTACCAAAGACGAGGTAAGGAGTGGAGGGAAGGCAAACAATGGGAAGGTGATAAACAAGTGTTGAGCGCTGTGTCAACGTTGAAGGCGCCTGTTGACAACAGAAACAACACCCAACAACCAAGCACTCCAACTAGCACATAACAGTGGTCTGGCAATTTCTCATCGGCACACGTTCGATAACTTGACACATCTATTAGCAACGTTTCAATTGCGCTCTTGATTAATGTCAACTCAAACCAATCCTCTATCATCGAATCAAGGATAACTTAATACACTTGTTAGCATCTGTTCGATTGAATTTTTTTTTTTTTGTAATTATTATTCAAACCTGAAACCATTCAAATTTGATTTATCATCCTAATACCTCTTTAACAAGTGATACGATAGATCATTAAATCAGATCGAAAAGGATTCAAGATATTTGTATATATACGTCTAGAAGAAATCTAATAGAATATTAATAAAAAACAAAAATTATGTTCCAGAGATGCGTTTACGTTAAAATTATGTTCCAGAGATGCGTTTACGTTAAAATTATGTTCCAGAGATGCGTTTACGTTAAAATTATGTTCCAGAGATGCGTTTACGTTAAAATTATGTTCCAGAGATGCGTTTACGTATCATAAATATTTTTTTTAGTATATTATTATGAGGTTTTTGGTTTACTATCTGTTTTTAATTTGTTATGTAATGTTCCTACATTATTCTTTTTAAAAAATTGTCAATTTGAAAATTTAAACTTTTAAATATATATAAATAAAGATGACATTCTGGTTGTTTGTTTGTTCTTTATAGAAATCCATACCATTTACCGTTTGTCATAAATTCTCCAAATTTCGCTCAGTGGTTCTTTGATACCAAGTACGAACACCTGTCCATATTAAAATTGCATGACTTCAGCCAATCTCTGGGTATATTTATGATTATAAAAACCGTTTTGATCTCTCTTTACATTGGTTTTTACGAAATCGACCGTTTGAGTCGATTAAAATATCACTTTATAGATTCTACAGATTTAAAAAATGAAATTCTCCGGGTGAAACTGGAATATACAGCTAGTTTCAAATAAATTGACTAAAAAAAAAAAAAAAAAAAAAAAAAAAAAAATTGAGGCTTCTTTATTTTTCACTTTTGCATGTAAAAGAGTTGTCGACGCGTTTTAAGTGCTAGTTGGGACATACCTATTTAATGAAAATTGTTTGTTTTCATGGTAAATAAATGAAGTTTTTGTAACAACTAAATAGAGACTTATGTCAGGCAATGGAGTGTGTTATGTTTGCATTGCCGTACTGTATAAAAATGAAAAATTGTTAACAATAAAATTTTAATTGTTCTTTAGACAGTAAATGCGTAGATGATACTTGATGTATTTCAAGCAGTTTAAGGGTGAAAAAAAATATGGTACAACCTAATCTTGATAAATTATATTTTGGTTTATAAACTTTAATTCCATAATAGATTTCTGAATGAAATATAAGATGGTTTGAGAGGAACAGTAATCGTTATCTGTTTCCGAAAAGGCATGAAACTTTTAAAATGAAGTTTCAACTTACGAGCTGTAAATACCCCATAAACCTATCCCCTTCATGATATATTTACAAAAAGCAGTAAAAAATAAATAGAATATAGATGAAATTAGATATAAATAATAATGAATCAAAAAGTCCTGAAGACTATAACGTTTTGCAATAATTATAATATTCTATACATTAGGGAGAATAAGAAACAAAAATCAGTAAATAAATTTGGAAAAAGCTATTTTCTGTAAGTAGCTATAGGGCCTTTACACATTTGCCAAAATACGTCGATTTTTACTCTAGGTAGTTTGGTAAGTGAATGTTGTGTGTTGTGCTCATCGCAACTAATTTCGGTTTGTTATTCTCTATGGATCGAGAATGATAAAAATATAAAGTCGTCTTTACTTTTCGTATTCAATAATTTTTAAGAGGCCTTTAGAATGAATCTACTTTGCCTACCAAGTGGCTGGATACGACGCAACCTCCTACTCCTACATAGTGGAATTTTAAACCTATATTTGCGATATGTCGTCGATATGTATTCAAAAATTTAAAATTCTAAACGCGTATAGCCAAATGTATGCTTAATATTAGAGTTAGGTTAGGTTACAGTTACATACTTTTGGTCATAATTTAGGAATCGTCACCTTTACATTCAAAAGCATTCTCAAAATCTTTTGAGAATTCAAAGAATGGAGGCATTCGCTCCCTCATTTAAGAAATTTTTGGAAAAAGTGAGGGAGTGAAGTTTTCAAAGTCTTTATTATTTTTTAATCACTGTAAGAAGGTTAAAGTTGAAAAATAATGCAGAATCGAAAACTATGACCATTTTTCATCGAAAAACAATAGTTGAGTGAAAAAATTACTTGGAAATTCACCAGTTTTTTTGAAGTGAGGGAGTGAAGTAGCTATTGACCACAGCGTATATTTCCCTTAATAACCTAGATCTCACAGCGGAGGAAAGCGATCGCAGCCCCTGGTCGGCAGTCAAAACGATCCTAGGGTCTTCACTGAACCGATTCTTTCCACCCCGGGCTTTGAGCTGTGTTCCTTTCAACGCTCAGACCATCCAACACTTGATGTGAGGGAGTGAAGTACGAGGGGTGTCCGTAAAATAAGTTTCCCTGTTGTGGCACGGCCGTGCAAGTCGCGGCAGGTCCCTCAGACGGCACCAGCGTGTCGCTTGGACTCCCCCCTCCACATCCCAACCCCGGTCAACTTGCTGCCACCATCAGTTCGGCCTTGAAAGATGGAGCTCCCAATCGCTTCCCCCGCCAGGTGTGAGATACGATCCGTGATCCGTTTTTTGTGTGCTAAAGGCAATTGTGGGTCTCCAGAATGAAGGAGCAATCGAAGCAGTGGAAACACCCGGATTCACCAACGCCGCGAAAATTCAAACAGACGCTGTCTGCCGGCAAAGTCATGGCAACAGTGTTCTGGGACAGAAAAGACGTGTTGTTGTGTGAATTTTTGCCAACGGGCACGACAGTCAATGCTGAACGCTACTGTAACACTCTGAAAAATCTTAGGAGGGCCATACAAAACAAGAGGAGGGGCATGCTCACTAAAGGAGTCCGTTTTCATCACGACAACGCTCGTCCGCATACAGCCCGCGTCACTACCGCTCTCATCGAGGATTTCGGATGTGAAATCATCCAACACCCACCCTACAGCCCCGATCTGGCCCCAAGTGATTACCATCTGTTCCCAAGCCTGAAAAAACACCTAGGCGGAACGAATTTTGGGACAAGAGAGGAATTGGAAGAAGAGGTCATGAAGTTCTTCAACAGCGCGGCGGCGGACCTCTATGACCAGGGCATCAAAAAAATGGTGACACGGATGCAGAAGTGCATCGATGTCAACGGGGACTACGTAGAAAAATAGTTTAATGTTCAAGATTTCTAATGATGTAATATACAATGGTAATAAAACATTTTTTTCACTTTTAAAAAAATAGGGAAACTTATTTTACGGACACCCCTCGTAAAATCGTCTGGACATTCCTTTTTTATTTTATTTATTGTTATTGGTAACAATAAATGACACCGCTTATTTTTTCATGGGATCTTGAAGTAATTACTGACTTAACCAATTAATCAAACACTCAATTGTTGAAAGAATACGAGTTTTTGCCTGGGAGTCGGACAAGGTGAGGGAGTGAAAAAACAATTACTTTTAATTTTTTTTAACCAATTATAAATTTAGTTTGGAGCTAAAACATAGCCTCCATAGAACAACAAAAGGAGTGAAATAGTTCCTATTTTTTTCTAGTAACTAGCTCTCATTTCAATGGTTGAAAATGGACCGGACGTAATATTTACACATTTTCAGATAATGACCCAATAACAATGTTATACTTATATGAACATATTTAAATCAGTAAGTTTTTTGATCAACTATTTGATTTAATTTCTATATTAAAAAATCTGGTGCGTGCGCGCAACACACAACTTTCACTTACCAACTTACTTAGATAAGAAATTAATGCGTTTTGTTAATGCCACTTCTCAAAGTTACTCATTTTTCAACATTCATATCTTATTTTTGTTTTCATTTGCTCAGAACATTTGAATAATGATAGTGCTTACCTGATATTAAATAACACCTAATTTTCATTAAACATGAGGAATATGATGAAAATCGTTAAAGGCGTTTTTATGAAAAAAAATCTGGTGCGTGCTGGCAACACACAACTTTCACTTACCAACTTACTTAGATAACAAATTAATGCGTTTTGTTAATTGATACTCCTCAAATGAACAGAACGGCTTTAATTATGAACAATGGTCTGTCATTAAATGCGTACTCCGCATGCGTGGGCTCAACGAGTTTTATGAGTTGACTGAATATTTATCTTTTTTTCACCTCTTCATGTTTTCTTTATTTTTATCATATCTCATATTTAGCCATTTCTTATTTTTAGGCGTAACGAGAGACAGTTAATTTCTCCATGTAAACAAAAACAAGGTACTTTATAAGAAAGAAACAAACAAACAAAAAGGCCCCCCCCCCCAAAAAAAAGCCCCCTCAGAACATTTTAATAATGATAAATCTTACCTGATATTAAAGAAAATATAATTTTCATTAAACATGACGAATTTGATAAAAATCGTTAAAGCCGTTTTTGAGATCATCGAAAAAAAGGTAAAAATTGGAAAAAAATTATAAAATAAAGTGCCCGCTCCGTTTGACCAATTTTGATGAAATGTTGGCTATCACATCTTTAGCATATACATACATCAAATACACAGTTTGATCAAAATCGTTAAAACCGTTTTTGAGTAAATAAAAAAAAACACGTGAAAATTATACAAATTTGTTAAGTAAAGTCCCCCCTCCGGTTAATCAATTTTGATGAAATTTTCAGTCATATCTCGGGCATATAAATAGATCAAATACCCAGTTTGATCAAAATCGTTAGAGCCGTTTTTGAGAAAATCGAAAAAAACGTAAAAAGTTATTAAATAAAGTACCCCCTCCCTTTGAGCAATTTTGATGAAATTTTTGCTGTCACATCGCGGGCATATACCTACACTAAATACCCAATTTCAGGTTCCCACGGTTTATAGTTTTTGAGCTAGTCTGTTCACACACACACACACACACACACACACAGACACACACACACACACACACACACACACACACAGACCATTTCGCGGGACTTGGTTATTTCGACTCAGGGGGTCCCAAAACGTGTATTTCCGTTGAAAACCGGAAGTCGAAATTTTTCACGATCGCAATACTTCCACTTACTATATATTTCATATATAGGTAAGTGAAAGTAAAAATGTAACATACTAATAAACAGATAAAAAAAAAAAAAAATAATAACTAAAGAACACGAGTATTAGAAGATAGGAATTACATGACAGTGGGCGTCTTAAAAACCAAATTTACATGAACATAAAAACATGAAATTAAAAAAAAATCTAATATTAATATATATTTAAAAAAAAACATTAATGAATGTAAAAAAATAAATAAAATATTTAAAAGGAAGCAAAATATTCCTCTAAGGGACGAAATAAGGTTACACCATTGATCCGTTCTATTCATAAACCTTTCCCTCAGTCAATAGATTTTAACCAACCTTAATTCACTAGCAAGATTTCCATGGCAGTAAATAATTTAAGAATCATAAATATGATGAATTATGAAAAACTTTACTGACAAAAAACATAACGTACTCAATACATGAGAAATATCGGAGATCTGGTTAATATTTTTTGGAAATACCAAAAATATAATAATTTTTTTTTTTTTGTAAATAACTTAGCATAACGAATAAAAGTTAACTGATGATTTGGCCTAACTGATTTAAAAATTTACAATGAATTGAATTTATTACAGAAATAAAATATAAGATATTGATTGCATTAACTGTAAATTGGTTAATATTTAAGGGCCCAGTGCCAGAGATGTTTATACTGTTAGCCCAAAGTGTCTGATAAAATTTAGTCTTATTTTTTTTATGGCAGGGAGGGGGTAATAATTTGTAATTTATACTTTTTCGTACCCTTCATGGTTTACTACAACTTTATCTTTAACTATCTCTCTATAAACCAAATAAATCTAAAAAAAAAAAAAAAAAAAAAAAACAAGAGCGAAAATAAAAAAATTATATTTAAATCTATAAAAATAATTTATTTTTAATTATTTTTCAAAACAATACAAATTTACAATAAATTTAAAATGATGACATAATTAAAAATCTGGTGCGTCCGCGCAACACACAACTTTCACTTACCAACTTACTTAGATTAGAAATTAATGCGTTTTGTTAATTGCCACTTCTCAAATGAACAGAACAGTTTAATTATAACGCATTGGTTTGTCATTAAAGGCGTACGGCGCATGCGTGAGCTCAAGGTGTTTTATGAGTTGACGGAATATTTTTCTTTTTTTCTCCTGTATATGTTTACTTGATTTTCTTCATATATCATATTTAGCCGTTTCTTATTTTTAAGCGTGATGAGAGACAGATAATTTCCCAATATAAACTAAAACAAAGGTACTTTATAGAAAAACAAAAAAAGCCCCTTCCCCATTTAAGCCCCCTCAGGACATTTTAATAATAATAAAGCTTACCTGATATTAAATAACAACTAATTTTCATTAAACATAACGAATTTGATAAAAATCGTTAAAGCCGTTTTTGAGATAATCGATCAAAAAGGTAAAAATTGGACAAAATTTATTAAGTAAAGTCCCCCCTCCTGTTGATCAATTTTGATGAAATTTTTACAGTCATATCTCGGGCATATAAATACATCAAATACCAAGTTTGATCAAAATCGTTAAAACCGTTATTGAGTAAATACAAAAAACATGTGAAAATGATACAAAATTTATTAAGTAAAGTCCCCCCTCCGGTTGATCAATTTTGATGAAATTTTTACAGTCATATCTCGGGCATATCAATAGATCAAATACTTAGTTTAATCAAAATCGTTAGAGCCGTTTTTGAAAAAATCGAAAAAAACTTAAAAAGTTATTAAGTAAAGTACCCCCTCCCTTTGAGCAAATTTGATGAAATTTTTGCTGTCACATTGCGGGCATATACATACTCTAAATACCCAATTTCAGGTTCGCACGGTTTATAGTTTTTGAGCTAGTCTGTTCACACACACACACACACACAGACACACACACAGACACCCACACAGACCATTTCGCGGGACTTGGTTATTTTGACTCAGGGGACCCCAAAACGTGTATTTCCGTTGAAAACCGGAAGTCGAAAATTTTCACGATCGCAATACTTCCACTTACTATATATTTCATACATATATAGGTAAGTGAAAGTAAAAATTAAGATTAATTTTATGCGGAAAATGATTGAGAGAGATAGATAAATAGAGAGAGTGAAGGAGAGAGAGAGAGAGAGAGTGAGAGAGAGAGATTTTATTTATAATTAAATGTACAACATTAATTATTTTATACATACCTTTTATTATTTATTTTATATACTTTAAACATGATTTCGAATCATCATTATTATCAACAATTTTATGAAGTTGATTGAAACAATCATGATGCATGTATTTTCAGTTTTTAATGAAAATTTTTAAAAACCTGCACACAAATATACATTTTTGAAGGAGCTATAGTTCCAATTACGTTTTTGGAGACTTTCTTAACTCAAAATATATCACAGAAAAAAAAAATGTCTATTTTTTCAATTAATCTTATAAATCTATCGAGAGGCAGTTATTTAAGTTTAGAAGAGGCAATATTTCTGTTTAAGAAACCACAAGTATTAGATATTAGTTTTGAAACAACATATTCTCACATCTGTTACTTTAGCATTAAATGTTTTTACTTCACTGAAGTCAAAAGAATAATTAATTAAAGTACGTACTTAATGATCTTCTAAATGATTCCAAAATACCCTAGCTTCATTTGGAGGCTAAGCGAATAACAATAATTGCAAAATCTGATAAACATAAAGTTCTCTCATGCCGCGAACTATCTGAGATTCCAATTACACCCGAAAGGCCGAAGTAAATAAATCGAAAAATGTAGAAAAAAAATCTATAAAATAAAAAAATTAAATCTTTTTTCTTAAATAATTTTGATGGTTATCAAAGCAAGAATTCAGGAATCATGGAAAATTCGGGAGAAAAAAAATCTTCCAAGGCCCTGCGGTAGTCATATATCTTACGGCATCCAACGGCAATAAATTTTAGCCAAAAAGTAGGCGGGCCAATGCGGAAAAGAAAAAAAAAATTGGGGACTCGCGAATCATAAAGCCTTCCGCCAGAAGGACCACAGAATACCAAGAGGCCATTTAAACACGAAAATTATATTTAATGAGTATCGTTATGGTAAATTTTCATGAAAAAAGAAAAAGTCTGTTCAATATCTCAAGTTTGTGACAAATATTTAATGAAAATTAATACAAAAAACGTTTCATGTAAAGTATATGTAGGAAACCTAACGCATAGCGACTTAAAATTAGATATATATAGAATCTGAACATTGTATTCATATCAGTATTGTGAGCTGTCTCGTTATTGAATTGAAGGGATTTTATAGGACTTAAATCTTTATACATAACAAAAGATTAAAATAAAAAAAAAATCTTGCACTTGATGACTTTAGATACCTAAACGTTTCATGCAATGTATTTAAGCCTGCTCGAATAAAATAATAAAATTGATTTATAATTTTTAAACAGTCTACTTGGAAGATAACAGATAAATTAAACTGTTCAAAAATTATAAATTAATCATTTAAAAATAACTTATAAATGAAAAATGACAACAAAGTTAAACTAAAATAAAGATTTAGGGTTAGTCCAAGCAAAACTCCAATTAGTGTATCACAATATGTGTATATGTTTTTGAAAGTATTGTCGGATTTTAATATCATGAAAGGGTTATAGAAAAAGCAATAAATTTGAGAAGTTAATCAGTTTCATAATGGTGAAGGAGTCAAATCACTTCAGGAGGGTATTATCCAAATAAGAACAATAATATTCAATATTATTCTATCATAGAAATTATTTATTATAGGAAAAGAATTTAATAATATTTTTATTTAAATTCAAAGTAATGTTCCAGAGACAAATTTCATATTTTTTTAATTCTACTCATCATATTACTGGAACATAACCAGTAGCGGATCCAGAAATTTTCTGAGGGGGGAGGGAGCACTTTTTATTTTTTGAATATTTGCATCTTAAAGGACCTAATTAAAAATATTAGTGCACATTTAAGTAGTAAATTTCTGTTAAATGTTTAAATACAATCCTTTTATTTAAGGAGTTTAAAAAATGATTAAAGATAGCCCTTTTTATACAGAAATAGTAATAATGAATTGGTGTCCTAACCTCCCAGGGGGGGCCACTGAACATAACATAATACGTATTTTGTAATTTAAAACTTTAATTAGAATAGATACCATCAAGTAAATTTGATAGCAATAAAATAAAATAAATTATAATGAAGTAGCATGAAGAGAAATTATCCATTGGAAACACTCAACTAATACAATCAACATAAAAGGTCCGGAGGCCGTCTTCTTTTCAAATTAAATTACAAAATGTTAAAATACTTCGAAAAATTGTCAACTTGGGAACATCTAAAATTACGCTTTTGGTACGTAATGATATGAATATATGCCGAAAGTAAGTACATACATAAACTACAAACACATATTTCACACTTCAATCCAAAATAACCCAAATCCACTCGTAACTACCACTTTCCTCCTCTCTGTAACCGAGGAAGGTTACTATGAATATGGTTTAGGGACTAGAGATTAACCTCATTCTTTAATCAGAAAAAAAAAAAATCTCAAAGAACAGATTTGCTAGAAGTTATTTATGTTATTTATTTTAATAATAATTATACATAAATGACCCACGCGATTCCTTCGTTGTGCAGTTATTCCTCTTAAAGAAGTTCCTGATTAAAAAAAAAAAAAAAATGAAAAGTTATTTACAGTCAAACTGTTAAATAATGTAAGGCATCTGCCTTATTTATATTCAAAGCTAAACTGGAAAATTCAAAAGATGATCTCGCATAACCTCAAATAATGACCTGAAGAGAAGAACTTTAGGTAAATAAATGGCACTATTATTATTGTGCGTTAATCATGATGATTAAACTGCTATTTACTCAGACTTAGTCACAATTATTGGCAATATAACCGAAGGGCAACGTCAAGGGCCAATAAAATCATAAATTCATTAGCTACACCAGCACATACAATCCACAACAAAGATTTACATTTAGTGCTTGACCGTAAATTTTTATTGTCCATTAAAATACAGAGGAAGGAAGGTTACTTCCAATCAGAAAGCATGCCCTGAAGGAAGCAACACATTTTTTTTTCTTTTCTCCTACCACATTTTTTTATTTTTTCCCATCGTCAAAACTTGTTTCTTTTATTCTGTTTTGTCCCTGGTGTAAGTAGCGCAGCAATATATTTCGTTTTGTGTAATATAATTTAACTTCAACTCCGATGAGATAGTAAATTATATAATGCTGGGCAAAGGCTATATTCATTATATCTTACCCATCTATAAGTTGATAAGGTTTAAATGAAAATAAAAATGTTAATATAATAATGTTAGACAATGTTATAAGCTGTATGCGGGGACCTTGGAAGACATGGTGTCCGAAGGCATGTTCGAACGATTAGTCTGGAACGAAACGTTGATTCGCTTTTTGACTATTTGATTATTATTATTATCAAACCGTTCAATGAGAGAAATACAACCTACATATCTCAAGATTGAAAAAAAAAAAAAATTAAACGAAACAGATATATTTCGTCCATTGTAATCGCCCCCTGGCTGTCAAATAGGGATACATCGTTTGGTTCCAAACATCGAACCAAGAACGAAACAGTATAAATCGGTCTTATTCCTCTTTACAGATTAATATTATTCCTCTTATCAATGAATAAAAAGATTTTTTCAAGTGGAAACATTATTTTGAAAGATACATTTTTTTAAATCTCAATTTTGACATATATCGATACAGGCCCTAACTTTTTTTAGTTTCTTCAGTTTTAATGTGCCTTTACAGTGTGGGAACCTTACCTTCGAACCACACCCTCGAACATGGCTCGAACCCTCGTAACAGTGTTCAGCTATCCTAAATAAGACACAAAGTCGTACAGATACTTTATCTGTTCGCCTGTGCGTACGGAGATAGCGCTGGTGTAACTTTAGAGTTAGTTAAGATAAGCTTCTAGACCTTTTAGTATATTCTTTTGACGATGCTTTTATGCATAATAAGTTACGAGCAGAAGGCAGAACGGCCAACAGTACCAAGTCAGTCGCCTTTTTAATGAAAATTATTGTATTAAGGTTCATATGTGCGGTCAGACATTATTGTTCGCACAAAGTTGAGATTTAAGAATATCATAATAAAATAATTCGTCTTTCAAAATAATCTTTCCCCTTGAAAAAATGTTTTATAATGCCGAGATATTATTGATGAGCTACTAAAAGAAGTAGTAGGTATTGTGAAAAGTGTCTACATTGCAATAATAGAGGAGCTATGGTTGATTTAAAACCTCATTCGGCACACCTATGCATCCCTAACCAGCGGTAACTTACATACTGCGGCGACCCTAGAGGAAAGCTCCCGATAGTCATCGAGGATGATCTCTTGGACTTGTTATTCAGCTCGGATGACCCCCGGATGACTGGGCGGGCAAGCCCCGAGGAAAGCGGGCCGAGAGCTGATTGATGATCTCCCGACCATCGCTCACATTGATGAATGGCCCGTCTACTATTGTTTCTCGCCAAAATAACAATCTCCTCAGTCGGCCTTATAGTCCCACATCAAAGGCCTTTATTTCCCATTTTAATGCGCCCCCCCCCCCTAAATTCGCCCTATGTGTTTAATTCTGAGGTTACTGCTAATACCATCCTTTTCTCCAAACACGAGGAAACCAATATTTTCAATAAACGTGGATTATCATAATAATACATATGTTAAGATTTCGAAATTTCTAAAATATCCCAAAATGACAACTCAAAAACAACTCTAAGTACAATTTAGAGAAGGAAAAGTTGACTGTTTTATAGGTCACGTAGGATGATTGAATTAAGGAGTTTAATCATTTCTTTATTATACCTATAAATGCTTTGCTAAATGAAGTCATTGTCAAGGATTGGTACTCCAACAAAGTACCTTTGTTTTTGGAGAAATTAGCTGTCTCTCGTTTTGCCTAAAAACCGGAGAAAAAAAAAGGAAAATATTCCGTCAACTCATAAAACACGTCGGTAACTATACGAAGTTTTCAACAACTACATAAAGGATTATTAAATCAGACGAATTGAAATATTATGCTTGCATTGCCGAATTATCACAAGTAAAAAGTTTTATTTAATAATAACAAATTAGTGTACATTAAGTAACAAATACAAACAAAAATAAGTAAATGAATGTGGAAATACGTGTGACTTTGATAAATGGCATTTAACAAAACACGTCTATTTCTAATCAAAGTAAAAGTTGATAAGTGAAAGTTGTGTGTTGTACGCATCGCACCTGATTTTAATGAAACGAATCCTATTCTAAATTAAGACAAAATCAACTTTTTAAAATGAAAATTACTTAAGGAAAATTCAACTTTTAACCGAAAATAATTATCCGAATGAATTCTAAAATCGAGTTTTCCAATAAAGAAAACTTCTACAGACTTGCAAAGAAGCAATCAGGGTAAAATATACTTTTTCAAAAGAGCTATCGAAAGCATTCCATTATAAGTCTAATGATTGTGGAGGTGTGTAATGGTCAACTGTTTTTTTAAAAATAGGATGATAAAATAAAATAGAAAACGAATCGTGCCTGGAAACTAATAAATGTTATTGTTTTACGACTGTTCTCTTAGCTAATTCATTCTATTCGGTTCACTCGAGTTTTGGATACTGGAATTTTTTGTCTCAAGGTACATACTCTGCAGTATGCTTAAACAAATTTTTGAAGAAAAAAAATAAATAAAAAAGATTTTCGATACATAATTTATCCTGAGGTTAAATCAATAAAACCGACACATGCTACTAAGAAGCTAAAAACGGTATTCGTCCAGAAATGTTCGTATCACTTTCGCCAACAATCTGTCATCAATTAGTCTTTAAATATACATTTTTATTTTTATTAGTAGTAGTATTGAAATTTCATTCCCATAATTTTATTTTATTAAAAGCGTAAAATGCAAAAAAATGCTCATACTTGAGGCCACATTTTTGAAAAAAAATCATCTAGTCTAGTTCACTAGTAAAATTAAGATCAATCCTTGGGTAAGTGCTCCTAAAAATACGCCTGATATTAGTCATTAGCCTAGCTATCACGAGTTTCTTTTATTTCTCTGGAGTGAAATTCGCAAATGCTAACAGTGGGAACCAGAGCGTTGGTTAGCTGGCACCGTTAAAGAAACCCTCTCTCTCTACCAGGTTCATGCTCCACAAAGTCTCGAATCTCATCACTGATAATGGCTCAAAATGAATATTTAATAATAAATAAACATACGTTCCCCCGGATTATAACTCATGGAAGGTTAAGTTACTTTTTTTCTCTTTTTTTTAAATAGCAATGTCACGTAAAACAATGTATTATCTTAATAAGGGAAGTTTTATTTTTAGTTAAATTACTATTATTTTTTCTTACGCTCAACTTGATTGTGATTAACTTATTAATTTGATTTTGATAAATAATATCAAACCTCTTTATTTAATAAACCTTGATCTGACCTTTACTATACACTTATATTCCTATAAATGGTAGATGCAAAACCAAAGTGAACTTAAGCGCCAAACTGAATTTAACTTGAAATTTGAGAAATAGGTTAGTGTTAACTTTTATCGCTTTTGAAGTGCAATTTATTTCACTTTTTCTTTTACATTATTCAAAAATTAATACATTTCCACTGTGTGCCGAGGCCAATGTTTTCAGTTAAATAGTAAATATTTTAATATGTATATATTATATAACGGGGAAGATCATTAGAGAGCTACTCTGCTCAAGGTCCCGAGTTCGAATCTGGCTTAACAGGATATCAATATTCTGTCACAGATAAGGTGAGTACATACTCTTAAATAAAAATTAAGGAGGAAAAACCTGGAGTTTAAGCGTGATCACGACATAATTTTTTGTGAGACCGCTGACCTAGAAACAATACTGGTACAGTACAAGAAACATTCACAAGTGTGTACTATGTCATCCATTAAAAATAAAAGACTTTCAATTATATTTCTATTTATAGAAAATTAAACAGAATATACAATATCAGTGATCAAAATGAAAACCTTCAAGGATTTTAATAATAAAGAAATAGTTAAAAAATAGATAGACAGACAGAGAGAGAGAGAGAGAGAGAGAGAGAGAGAGAGAGAGAGAGAGAGAGAGAGAGTGAGAGAGAGAGAGAGAGAGAAGGTAATGCGGAGAGATACATCCTATCTGGTGCACACACGCGCAAGAATTAAGAAAGTGAACAGGTTCAGGTTGAAACCTGATTCTGTCACAACTGGCTGAGGTCAGTTCGCTATAAATTCTATCCTGCTACAAATTATAGTTAAAATATGTACTTTGCAATTTACAACTTAAAAGTGTTCCTGTGTTTAACACATTATTTATGATCTTTTTTTTTTTTTTTTTTTCAATTTATCGTTAAATTGAATGATATTTTATGCAGAACGGGTATGAATGAATTCCATTATCACTATCGCCATTGGCCCTTGACCGATATAAGATTAATATTTGAAGAATTGTTGATTACGAGCTCTTCAACAAATAAAAATATGGATGGGATTTTATATATCTATTTAAGTGTTTTCAACATTGCATACCACATAAGTTAAAACCAGGAACTGCTACTTGTAAGTTCGGAATAGTAATTTATAATGTCAAATACGTTTTTTAAATTTTGTGACTACTTTCAACTGGGATAACTAAAAAAAGATAGTCTAATAAAGCACAGACCACCTCTTTAAATTTGCTAGGCCAATTTACACAAAAAAAAATCACTATCTTTAGATTTTTTTTTTTATTTTTATACTTTAAAATCCATTTAATTTCATAAATATATTTAAGGTGAAAAAAAAAATTATAAAGTAGGTGAATAGTTATTTAAATGTAGAAACAAACAATAACGAATGTTTTTAAAAAATAGAATAACACTTATGTGGGTTTCAAATAATTTTTATTTACGAAAAACTATAATTCACAACATCAGACAAACAATAAAAACTCAAATCATTAACGTTACAAAAAATAACTACTATTGACAAAGCAGTGACAGAAAAGTAACCAAGTGCTTCCATCTTCAAGGCAGGACTTAGCCCCCAGTCCATTGCTTCTTATAATTAGCCGCAATCAAACATTCCAGAAGGGCATTAACATTCTCGCAACATCCAGACCATATACTAATACAGTTATGTAACTACTCCAACAAAAAGTCTAGAAAACCTTTCAATGTAAAAAAAAACTAGAGCAAAGTGAAATAAATTTATTAAAAGCAGTCTGAATTTTGTGAAATTTATTATTTAATTGATATGCCACCTTTAAAAAAATATTTTAAAGGAAAGGAGAAGAGAGAGAGAGTAGCGGCCATTACACTCAAGAATAGTTCCGCAGGTCACAGATTTATAAACACAGAAATGAGGAGCATAAGTTGGACACGCGCCTTAGTTAAAAATATCATCTTGGGGCCTCGCACACTAAACACTAAATGCATCTACACATGCATTTACAAACGCGGAATCAATTCTAATGGAATAGTAACATTCAATTTTTTTTTATTAATTATAGTCCGCAATTAGCATCAAAATCACCACGAACTAACGTTAATGACACTACATAACATGAATATTCGAATCGTGCAATCATTAATTCAAATTTTAAAAAAATAATAAACCATCTTAACACAAATCTTTCAGAATTTTAAAGGTTAGAGAAAAAAAAAAAATCGAAATGCAAAAGTTAAAATCCAAACTTAGATTTTTTTTTTAGATTGTTAAAACACAGAGGCGAATATTTATTGAAAAAAATTATTACCTTTTTTAGGAGGAACGTAAGTAATAAATTATTTATTTATGCAGTTTGTAGACTTTACTATATTTCAGTTAAAAGTTAGGTTTCTACACTTTTAGAGAGTCCATTTTATTCAAAACCTTTTTCTTTATTAACCACAAACTGAAGCCTCTAGCGCCATATACCATATTGTAAAAGATAGTCATCCTAATTTTTGGATATACATAAGCCACCAATACTAATGGTCATTTTCGTCAAAAGTAGAGAGGTGAGGGATATTCCTTCCACTTTAGGGCTAGCACATTTTTCACATGTTAGGGAATTCGACTCATCAAAAAGCAAAAGTACCGTTTGCAAACTTTATTGTAGATCTTTTCTCTTCATAAATGCTCACAAGCAAAGTGTTTTAACATTATTTTTCTCTGGTACTAATGATACGGATTTCATAATTAATCACTATATTCATAACTAAATATTATAAGTATAAAATACAAATAAAAATGGTTGTTGCAGGTCATTATTTTATTCTGCATGATTAAATAAACATATTTTTCAATACACAATAAAACATAATTTTAATAATTTACAGGAAAGTAATAGAATAGAGGATAAAAATAAATAATAAAATAGTTTAAAAATTATAACTTAATTATTCAACCAAAGACTGTAAATAAATAACATCAATAAAATTGCTGCTTAAAAAGTAATGTTCATGACACGTACGGGGAAAGTGTCTTACCGGTACACTGTCGAGTTTCTGAACTCGTCAAAATAAAAATCGTAACGAAAACACCCACCACAAAAAAAAATTCAAAATTAAAATAAACTCATTTATCTTCCATTGGAAACAATTAGTTATGTCCATTTTTCTCTAATAATGTTGTTACATGACCAAACAAAAAAAAGGAAGATAATCTTAATTATAACTTCGTAGTTTTAAATCTACCCTGATTCAATGTTATGAACATTAATTTCATTTAAGAGTCCAATGACGTAATATAATACTTTTCACATATATGGTTGAATTCAAAACGTCTTCTTTTCGAACTTTTAACGAAAATATGGAGAATTTATCATTAGGTTTAAAAATAAGCAAACTGGCTGCACCACGGCAATTCATCATTTTTTCTAAAGCCCTGTGAAAGGAATTCTCCAAATGGACGAGTGAGGTGAGAATGGGAAGGAACAATGAATGTTGAGAGATAAAAGATATGCCAATGATTTTGGCTCGCGGGGCGAGGAAAGCTTCTGCTATTTCTGTCTGCAAATGGTTTGTTTCTAAAAATCTTCCTCTGTTTAGACTAATTTTAAAAATACATTTCCATCTCATCAATCTCGATCTTTATTATATTTTTTTCCCCAATTCTATATATTTGATTCTATAGATTTGAAATAAATAAAAAATATTGATAGAGGTCAATAATCTGCCAACGGTTTATTGCCTAACGATAATAAACAGAACAAGCTGTCTTCTCTATCGAGTTTTACCGCTAAGAATTTCGGTTCGGATGCTACTTTGGATAATCTAGGGATAAAATAAACACTATTTGACAATAGTTTACCTGATCATATGATAATAAACGTATCCTATCGATATTCTCGATCACAGTTCGATAAGTATCTAACAGTTCTGACTTCAAAAATTATCGCATATCACCCCCTCCCCACACAACCACTTCGAGAGAGAAAAAAAAAGATTTACTAAAGAATTAATATAACATTAGGTAACACAAAATACAAGATAAAAATTTAATGGCAACAATTTATTCTCATAAAGTTATAATTAAGTCTCGGATTTTTTTGTCCACTGTCATGTGAGTGGATTCAGGCTCTTGTAGGCCTATTTTAAAAATATTCCAAAGTCGTACAATGGATATAAAAATTGAGGAATAAAGTGGTGAATCTAGTTTTATTTAACGCTTGTAGCTGATCATTTTTAAATATTTACCTATCGAGAATATTATCCGGGCTACCAAAAAACATTACCGTCTTTCTCATTCCTACTGTAAGATAAAATTTAGAAATTTTCAAGAATTGTTTTGTTAACAAGGCCGACACTATACTTTTTAAAAATACCTAATTAGCATCTTGCAAGGTGTATTATTAGGTAATTTTTGTTAAATAATATCTTGTTAAATATAGCACTTGCGACTTCCTAACTCCTCCACATTTAAAACTGGAATAAATTAAAAGAAATTATTGTGAATAATAAGTTTTTTTTTGTTAGATATAATAATAATAAAGCCTATTCAATAAGCTAGAATCATCGGTTGTGAATCTACGAGAATGTTTAAAATGAGACATTAGACTACAGATAAAAATCATAATATCATGAGAAGGATATTTTTAACGGTCAGATTAACATAAAAAAACAAAAAAAAAACATGTAATTGAAAGACCAGCAAGTACAATAACATTTAATTTGTGATTTGAATGACCCTAGCATTCCATATGCTACATATAATAAATATGGATTACATTAAACGTGTTGATTGACAAATGAACGAATCAAGGAAGGAAAAAAACGTAAAAATAAAATATATTTATCCCAGCGTTTTAAAACAGTTCTTAATTGTTTTAACATTTCTGAACTATCGTCAGACTGATTAAGATATACTTTAGTCCTAAATTTATAGTCAATGAAGGAAGTGACCTTTTTCGCTGATTAGAAATCTCAGTAAGGATAAAATTGTAAGTGTGATGTTCGTTATAAATTAAAATAACCTTAAAGAAAAAAAAAAAAGAAAAAAAATCTTGTAAATGATTTATTGATTAGTCCTAAAATTAGAGTTACGAACAAAGCGACTTTTTCGCTGATTAGAAATCTTAGTAAGGATAAAATTAATCTGAGTGAGAGTGTTGTTCGTTATAACTCAAAATAACCTTAAAGACAAAAAATATAAAAAAAGAAATTAAAAAAAAAATCTTGTAAATGATTTATTCCTCTTAAGCGAACTGAATTTTATGTTAACAAGACTGTTTGTTTAATATATCGTTATTATTCCTAACAGTTCTATGTTAGGAACTGGTTGGAATAAGCATGGGAATGGGGGCTTAGCAAAGTAGGACTTGGAAGTAGAGTTGGGGTCAGGCGAGGCTTAATCCATGACCTTTTCTTGCAGCACCCAGCGGCCCCGTTACACCCACCTTCATCCCGTCTACGACTAGTCAACGAAATAATTTCTTAGTCGGTTTTAAAAAGAAATCCTAGAACGGGAGTTTGCCTCGTGATAAGACAAGTTTTTATAAGTATCCTTATAAAAACACATACACACACACAAAAAGCAGTTTTGAAAATGCCAAAATAATTTTTTGATAGTTTATAAATAATTTAGAACCATATAGATTAATTGACAGAAAATATTAAAAATATTATCCAATGGGATCCCCTCTCCGGCTTGATAAGTTATGCTGATCACTAGACGAGAAGGTTCTTCAGCCTTCCTTGGAAGTTACCGGGCATGAGTTTATTAACATAGGTCCAATAGAGGTTTCAGTAACAATGTTCATGTGTTCAATTTCGGTCTAAGTTTTAGTTTCGAGTGTTTTGAGAGGAGTGAATATCAGATTTAACCTTTGGTTCTAGGTTGGTCCTAGGTAGTTTACTGAGTCTGTCTGTGGAATCTATATATTTCCGAAAAAGACTGGAGGACATATTTCACGACGAAGAGTAAATGTGCGGTGATTTTTCGTGATTTAGACGGATTTTCCAAAATTTAAAACAGCCATATAATTTTGTTAAATAATGTTGAAGGGTCTAAAATGTATATGCTGGATTTACGTTTCTTGTTATGATTGCTGTGTTGTCTGCTGCATATGGGACATTACACAGAATATCATGCAGAGGTGGATGTAACAACAAATTTGAGAGGCGTCACGTCAGCACTTTTGTTTTCATTTCTATACGAGTTATTTTCATGCATTAAGAAGGTTTACAATCTAAAGGACAAAAAATTTCACATTTAGGTTTTTTTTTCTATCCCTCCCCTTTTAGGCTATATGGGTTTTCAGGTAGGATGGGGGATTAATTCCGAATATTATTAAATTTCCACTGGCTTCGGGTTTCCAATCAGATGTTGTAGGGGCACCGCGCATTTCATAACTCGTTTACCCAATCGGCCATTCCGCCACCTTGGGGGTGTAGTAATTATGTGATTGCAATATTTTTTGCAAAGACTCCTGGTACTCCTGCAAAGACATCCTTATTAGAGGATAACTCTGACTCGTAACGGACGAAGAGATATCTGTCGGAAAGATAAAATTGTAAAAGATAGTAGGTACGTGGAAGATTAGTCTAGAATTTAAAGAGAAGATTAATATCAGTGATGCGGAGAAGCATCTCTGTGACAAAATGGGTAGTTTATTTAAGGAAAAATAAGACTAGAATTAACGTGGTGCAATGATAAATCAGTTATATAACATTTTGAAAAAACCAATAAAAAAAATACTATACCACTAACTCATACTCACATCAGTGGAATTAATCTCAGCATAGCTAGATTAGTTTCCCAAATTCAAGCTCAAGTGTCTCATTGATTTCGGTGTCGCTATTTAACTTTCGCTGTTTGTAATAAGTCCAAATTAAGTGATTTTATTATAATGTTGTACCAATTTTATTCATTTCATTTTGTTATTTTAATAAGTTGTATTACAATAACTTTTTGTTGTATTTTATATATGATATCTATCGCTAAAAATTATGAACACTACTTTAAAATGCACCAATGTTGAAAGCGGCCCGCGAACGTATTTGCAGCCTAAGGTTTGGCCCACATGTCAAAGATTGCCTATACCCAATCTAAAGAATGGAGATGATCACAATGAAAATATTAAATTAGAAAAATAAGTGTGAGGTCCAACGCCACATGTCTGCCGACGAGAACAATAATATGATCGAATAAAAAAACTTGGGGATTAAGAATCGAACTTGAAATAGCAGCGAGGCGAGACGCTGAGGACTCTCCTATTTACTTAATCAACGGGTAATCATTAAGATGTACCTACACGGACGAAGCTACCAGAGGAAGATTTCAAAAGAGTTGACAAGGTGGCGAAGTTGTGATTGCCCCTCGTCTCTACGGGCGTGTGCAGCGTCGAAAGGATACTGATAGCAAATTGTTTAAGCATAATTAATGAGCGTGATGGGCTGATACTAATTCTGGCCAGGGGGGATTTCTATCATTATGCCATCATTATTACGTGGCGACGCAACACCTCCTCATTATACTTCATTATTTCTTCATCCCATGGCGAGGGATCAGTTAAAAACCCATAATTTACTGGGTAATCGGATCTCGTGAAAACCGGGCCTGTATTCTAGCCCATGTCCATTAACAGTACTGGACCGCACGGAATCACAGAGGTTTCGGACTTGGGTGGACTTAGGCGCTGAGCGGTCTTGATTTATGGCCACTCAAAGCGTGAGAGGAGCCGGGTCCGGCAGGAAAATAGAAAGAAAGAAAAAAAAAAAAAAAAACCGAACGCCCTTGCTCGACTGGTTTTTTTTATTTATTTATTTTTTTCAAGACAGGGGGCCGCGCTCTGTCTCAACTAAGGACTACTTTTTGTACACGTATATCTGGTACCGATGGCACCTTTTAACTGTAGCAGGTACTTTTGGTCTGGGGTGAATTTTTATAATTTCCCTATTTTATAATTAACAAAAAAAAATTGGAGGATTATCTAATTTAAAAAAATAATTGAAGCCTGGAAAGGCATAAGGGCCTAAGTATAATATCAGTATAATGAAAATATTTCATTTATTATGCCTAAATGTCAAAACAATAATCATATAAACTTTACTATTTTAATTTTTTTTTTAATCTTATCTTTACGCTTAGGGCATCCTTCGTCCAGCATTACACTAGCTCCTGAATAGAATGTAAATTTAATAGTATTTGATTACAACCAAAATCACGAGTTACCCGCGAGTATTTTAATATTTAATTTCCAATCTTGGAATAATTACGTCATAATGATATTATGCAGACATTTATTATAAAAAATAAAATAAAATAACCTCAGTAAATGAACAATCAAAGGAAATAGAACCGTGGATGAACAACCCAAACAGATCTTTCTTCTCACTGCCAAGGCTCCTAAAATCTTAAAAATGTCTCGAAAATGTAGATTGTAAGATATAAGGGTGTAAATTGCATGAAAATTCTGTGTGTGTGTATATATATATATATATATATATATATATATAGCTTATAGACCTGGACAGTAATTAGCATTCTAAACAAAAAACATAAAAAAAATGTATTGAAAAATTCCAGAGAAAACCAGGTACTCCCAACGACGACCAGAGCCATCTGGGATTAGAGTATTGATGAATGGATGAGGAATAGACCGTGCATGGAAGCAAGGAACTGCTCACCAAAACTGACCAGTCTCATCCTAACATATGGCATGATATGATGACAAGGGGCTTAAAATGGGTAGGACTTGTAAAGCAATTCATCAGCAAACCTCTACGACGATGAATGTCTCAATAGTAGGTAAGAGACTATTGAGCGGCGAAAAGCATGAATAGTGGAATCAACAACGGCGCTGCAGGACTGCATATAACAAACCCGAATGAAGTAATATAAGAGAAGCAGAGGTGCAAAGGCTGGTATAGGCGCCTTATATATATTGAATGTATCATGCTTTTATATACTAATATCTTAAAATTTATTTTAACATTAACTTCCTACACGACACATTTTACCATCGGTGCTATTCCAACATAAATAAAAAAAGTTAGTTTTTTCAAAAGGGTCTTTTAAGTAATATAGAAGTCGATCAAGTTGTAAAATCTTGTGGGAGACTATAAATTTTAAGTTCTCACTTGAAAAGATTCGTTTACGAACATGAGTTGATTAAAACTATCTATGATTTAAATTCCCTATCCAATCCTCATCGAGGTGGTGAAAAGGATGAGCAAGAGAAACATGATAATCTAGGGACCATAAGAGATTCACTTCTAACAATTTTCATATATAATATATGATAATATATAATAATATATAAATTAAATTCTAAGTAAAAAGGATTGCATATATTAAAGGACATATTCTATTTACAAACTATTAGAATATAAAATTTTTCACTTCATGTTTGTCCTGTAAATACTTTTAATCATTTAAAAATTAGTGTTTAACACGAGAAATCGACGGTTGTTGGCACTGTAGTTACTAAAGATATGAAGAATTGAAACAGAGTATAAAACGAAACATTTAAATAAGCAAGGTCAGTTATGAAATGGAATCTTGTTTTCGACGATATTGTGTGGACGTAAAAGAAAAAAAAAATTGTTCATAACCATCGCAGAACATAAGCCGGGTTGTCTAAGAACTTCGGCCAAAACAAATAAGATTAGAGTTAAGAAAAAATATTATTACTTTCTAAAATTATTATTAATTTTAAAAAAGGGTTAATATATATAAGGAATGCCATTACGAAGGCACATTGCTGTAAGGTTGAGACCCTAACGGAACTACGGTTGAAAGCTGAAGTGCGTCCAAGCGCCTTGTTTAACGGAACGCACTTCTCTTTTATAAGCTGACATCAACACGGCCGATTTTTAAATTGAATTATAATTACAATCGTTAATACACGAAGAGGTTAGTATGAAAATAGTTTCTTTTCTTTATTTAATTAAATGAGATATGAATATTATTTGTGCATAATTTGTATTTAACATGTACTTAATATCATAGCCTCAATATATAATTATCATGCCAAATACCCATAACTTTTTACCACTGTGATTCTAGACTCTAGACAGGAAAAAGACTCCCTAAGGTTATGCGATTTCCGGTTATTATTTTCGGTAAGTGATATCTTCTTCATGACGAAGAGAAGAGAGAATTAACCTGATAATGAACATGAACTTAGGAAAACTTACTAGTTATTAAAATGCTTAATTTCAATAAGGGCATTATTTAGTAACTTTCCAAAAAGAGTTCGCACAAGATTGGCCCTTTGAGACATGATTATTAATATTAAAATTCATTGCACATGTTATGTTTAATTTTCGATATGGAAATACATCTTTAACCTACGTTCCTATAATGTTATTTACCAAGAAACTTCTCTAAATTTGCCTGATCAATTCACCTGAATACCGACGTAGACATAGAAATAGAAAAGAGCACTAAAAATTCATATTAATTCAAACCCTTGAACGAAATAGGTTGACGTTAATAAAAGTTTACAAGAATAAAACTGTGTTAAGAGGAGAAAATAGTCCGGGAGCTGAGGGCCAAAAAGGTGCCTGATTTGAAGAAAACTACTTCCTCCTATGACTTCGGGTTTTGAAGTATCAGGGATTTTATAAAATATTCATAAAAATAACTACTTAGACAGGTAGGTACTTGGTAAAATTTATCTTTTATTTTAACAGATGGAAAATGGTTGTTTAATTAGTTCAAAATGGTAAATACTTCAAAAACCGAAGTCTTAGCAGGAAGTAAGCACTACGAATAATTACCCGTTTTTATGTGTACTTAGGGTTTAGCTAATGTTGTGTGTATGGAGCTTATTTCCTGCTAAATTTGATGCTCAGTAACTTTTATCTAAAACATTTTTCATTTAATCTTGGTGTTTTTGAGTTAGAGGTGTTGGAATTAGGTTTCCACCAAAATCGTAAAAATTACAGGTTTTTGACGTACCGAACCCGGCTAAACCACAAAACCGATTTAAACTTCAAATATATCATTCTATTTGCAATAGTATAGCCTCTTATAGTAAGAAGAAAGTAATACTTTGTGATACATATTTACCGAATTATATGCGAGAAATTGAAAAAAAAATCCCAAAAAGTTCACGGATTTTAGACTACAAGGCACTAAATACGTTCACGTTGTAATTACTTTGTCTCCACAGGAGTGGGCTAATTTTAAAATTAATGAGCTCGTTTTACATAGAATTTGATATTCTACAGCTATTATAGGTAACATTTTTTATTTGGAGTAACCCTCTTTAAATTGCAGGCTTTGGAACATGAGCGTAATTCATTTTTCAATAATAATAAATTCGTAATTCAAGTGGCTAAATTGACAATTGGTTTTGACGAAAAGACTTAACCGATTTTACTATGAGGACCTCAGTCGCCGCGAAATTTAATGCCCTTTTATTTTAGAAATAATACAATTTCCTCTGCCATAAATTGTTTTCAAGTTATTAGCGAAAAATTGAAAATTTTTCCAAAAATGTCGATTTTGTACGTCCATAAAATTTGATGGCAACCGATCTGAGGTGGCAGACGTCCACATTTGTTGTCTATGAAATGAGTATTTTCAGCCTAGATGATCAAAAATTTTCTTCAAATCAGGCACCTTTTTGGCCCTCAGCTTCCGGACTAAAAGTACTACTGGCAACATATGTACTTCCCTGATGTTTGTAATTTTACCATTTGTAAGTTCTTAAGGAGCGCTGGTCTTGAGGGACTTGCGTGAATACCGGCATTAGGAATAATAAGAGATGTAATAATTAAAATAAGCAGGAATGGTGAATTTAGTAGAACTTGGAAAATCGATACGGACAGGGGGGGGGTTGAAGGGGTAGCAATACATCCTCTAATGGGCTAAATATTGGCTAAATGATAACTAGTTTATATCAGACCGGGTTCAATTAGAGAGTTAATCCTAGTAATAAAGAAATGTAGAGGTTTTCTCTGACCCTAAGCCGGTAGTGATATAAAGCGCCGAGGTAGAGAACAGCGGGGTTGCCGGAGCGCCTCGGCAACGCTGCAAGAGCTCATCACGGGCAGTTCAGGCTACTCTGGGGTACCTAGAGCTAACTTACAAATATCTTACTATCTCTATATTCATTCATATATCTATATTATATCAATAATAAAATGTATTTTTAGTATTTTAAAAAAATCTACAAAAAAAGGAATCGAATAATTGATAAGATGATATGAACACGAAAAACTCAGAGCGAAATCTTACAAATCAATAAGGGAAAATCGAATCAAGAATAACTTCTTCCAAGTAACTGATGCTTGTAAATGGAAAAGGCTGTAAGTGTCAAATTATTGATTTGGAGATAAACCAAAAATAATATCATAGCTCAGATTTGTTTCAAAACTGATAAAAAATATTAGTGACATGACCAATCACATGGTGAATAAGTTTCCGCTAAGTTCGAATATTAGTTTGTTCCATCTCTATCACTCGCTAAATACTCATTTTTTCTCAACGTACGGGCCAAGCATCTACAATTCATGTCCAACGACATTGAGTATCCATACTTCAGAAAAAGTATCGAATCAAAAGAAGTATTGCTAGTGGTGTTGTTACGTCCAGAGCTTGCGGCACGTAAGGCGTTTCCTATACTAAACCGTGAGACATACAGCATTAGCATCGGTGATGTATGATGGCGCCTGTAGGTACAAAAATCTTTAAGATGGGCATTACTTTATATTTTTTCCCTTGTAGGCTCTTAATAATTTTCCGTTTATTTGCCACAATTAACAATTAATACCTTCGCCGCTTCTGTCGGGTGATTAAGAAAATCAAGTGCCATTCAATAAAGTTTGATACTTGAAAATTTCTTCACCAATCCCCCAACCTATCCTCAAAATTTTGACCACACTGAAAGAGCCTTTTTTGAAATATTAGATTAGTATTCGAGATTAGCGGATGGATTTGATTTATAAAATTTTTTTTGCTAATCCCAAACATAGAACTAAATCGGAAATCTTTTTGAAAATCTTGATCGTGCAACACATAATAGACGAAAGAATTTGAAGCTAATAAAATTCCTCGACAGCTTCTCTTAGTAAGCTCACCTATACTATTTTACGTTTATCCAATTTTTATTATATTATCAATCACAATAGTTAAACAATATATTTTTATTGTGAAGTAAGTGTAGTGATTGATAATGTGACCAGTATATAACCCTGGAATCAAAATATTTTGGCCCCATTTTATTGCACTATCAATATCTATATATATCAATATTAGTTTCATTAACCTTATTAAGTTTTTGTTAATTATTTATTACTGTACAGAGTTACAATATCTATATAAATATCTTTTGATAAGCAATCTGTTAAATGCTTAATTTTTTCCATTATTGTTCAGCTATTCACATTAAGCTATTTTTTTTTTTTTTTTTTTTTTGCCCGTATCTTGTTCATTGCCTTTAAAGAAGACCTGCATCACTGAGTCTAATGTAGGCTACAATAAAATAGTTGATTACTACTTGTAGTAGATTCTTTCTCAACAGCGGTAGAAATATAAAAGCTAAATGTGTTGTACTAAACAGTTAATATGGACCGAGAGTGAACGATTAAAAAAAAAATCTGGTGCGTGCGCGCAACACACAACTTTCACTTACCAACTTACTTAGATTAATAATTGACGTGTTTTGCTAATTATCATTTCTCAAAGTCATACATTTTTCTACATTCATATCTTATTTTTGTTAGTCGTTAAAGCCGTTTTTGAGTAAATAAAAAAAACACGTGAAAATGATACAAAATTTATTAAGTAAAGTCCCCCCTCCGGTTAATCAATTTTGATGAAATTTTTACAGTCATATCTCGGTAATATACATACATCGAATACCCAATTTGATCAAAATCGTTAAAGCCGATTTAGAGTAAATAAAAAAAACACGTGAAAATGATACAAAATTTATTAAGTAAAGTCCCTCCTCCGGTTGATCAATTTTGATGAAATGTTGACTATCACATATTTGTCATATACATACATCAAATACCCAGTTTGATCAAAATCTTTAAAGCCGTTTTTGAGAAAATAAAAAAACACGTGAAAATGATACAAAATTTATTAAGTAAAGTCCCCCCTCCGGTTGATCAATTTTGATGAAATGTTGACTATCACATATTTGGCATATACATACATCAAATACCCAGTTTGATCAAAATCTTTAAAGCCGTTTTTGAGAAAATAAAAAAACACGTGAAAATGATACAAAATTTATTAAGTAAAGTCCCCCCTCCGGTTAATCAATTTTGATGAAATTTTAACAGTCATATCTCGGGCATATATATACATCAAATACCCAGTTTGATCAAAATCGTTAAAGCCGATTTTGAGTAAATAAAAAAAAAAACACTTGAAAATGTTACAAAATTATTAAGTAAAGTCCCCCCTCCGGTTAATCAATTTTGATGAAATTTTTACAGTCATATCTCGGGCATATTAGTACATCAAATACTCGGTTTAATCAAAATCGTTAGAGCCGTTTTTGAGAAAATCGAAAAAAACCTAAAAAGTTATTAAGTAAAGTACCCCCTCCCTTTAAGTAATTTTGATGCAATTTATGCTGTCACATCGCGGGCATATACATACACTAAATGCCCAATTTCAGGATCGCACGGTTTATAGTTTTTGAGCTAGTCTGTTCACACACAGACACACAGACACACAGACACACACACAGACCATTTCGCGGGACTTGGTCATTTCGACTCAGGGGACCCCAAAACGTGTATTTCCGTTGAAAACCGGAAGTCGAAATTTTTCACGATCGCAATACTTCCACTTACTATATATTTCATATATAGGTAAGTGAAAGTAAAAAAACTGAAACCTTGCGGTATTTTTTGTTATTGTGCGCGAATTTGTCTTCACTTTCATCCAACCTTTTTTTTTCCCCGTTTTCCGAATTCCTTGGGCATTCTTAATTTACATTCCCTTCTAAAGTATGGAACTTTAAAAACAATTCAGCAAAATAAAATTTGTACGTGCTAGCCGTCACATTTATCAAATTTAAAATTTGTCTGGACCTAATAAACACACATAAGAACATAAGACCTGACATACCAGTTACGGGATATTCTTTTGTCCATTTCATCAACAAACCAACTCAGCGCAAAACTGCTTCATTGATAGAAGCAAAGCAAAGGAAGATTTCAAAGACTACGGATTCGAATTCAAAATGAATTTTATTTACTGTCACGCGAGACAAAACACGAAAAGTGAATTACAAATTTTAATAGGAAAATTTCTTTCTCGTGAAAAAATTAACGAATCGATATCCTTAAATGACCAAAATTAATTAAGTTGAAAAACAACAATTGAATGGATCCGCCGAAAAACGTTTTAAGTGACAAATATGCAATGTTGAGTAATCAGTGAAATAAAATCGTAGTCTAAAGTTATTGTTAGTTCTGTAGGTGAATTTTTTTTCTCATGTGATTTGTTATGTATACATGTAAAATGACATAATGGAGTACTAGATCATACTATGACGTACTATTATACATTTTAATACATTCACCCAAAAGTGGCACTTCGGCAATTTTGTCGCTTAGAACGTTTTTCGGCGGATCCATTAAATTATGCAGTTTGTTAAAATGTTACGATAGACTAACCACCATTACAGACTTTTTTTAGTTCGCTGAGGCCACCTGACATTACACCTGTCCCAACGCTCAATGGTATTCAATTTTTTTTGTATACTGCCGCATTGAAAAATAAAAACAAAATATACGGGAACCGTTGGGAAATGTTTATATAAACATATAAATATAATAATAGGAACAATATACATTTTTTAAAATGTAAAATAAAATTATTTTTGCTGAGGTAAAAATAAAGACAACCCACTTTTTCTAATTAATTTTATTTTTATTTTATAACAGGTATTTATTTTTAACAGGAAACATTCGAACCACTTATCCTTTAAGAAATGATCATTAGTTTAGGAACACGTTTAATCAAAATACATTTTTCAGGAGGGATGGAATGTGGATAAAAACGTAGTGTTGAGGTAAATCGGGTAGCTGGATTAGTTGGGTATATCTTAATAGTGGTGGAAGATGGTTGACCGCAGATATAATGAAGAAGAAATGGTTGGGTGTGCGGTCGGAATAAAAAGCACTAATATGCAATAAACACATATATTATTTTTGCCAACGTTTCGACCCAAATTTTACGTCATCATCAAGGCTATTTGGCTGGTGGTACTCAACTGTCAGTTAGATAGTGTTTAAAATATAAATGTTTGTGTATGTATAGTTTTATAATTAATAGTTAAATGAGGCTGGAATACTACATATAATAGACGCGCCTGATAAGGATTATAGGAAGATGATCCCTAGGGAGAGAGAGAAGAGTGGCGAGGAAGAGAGAAGGTATTTTGGAAAACCGGTCTAGAACGGAGAACCGGTCCTCGATACTCCCACCGGGGCTTCTTATTGACTCGTCAGCCCGCCTTCTTCCAGTCCTCGCAAAAAATGCCTCATTGCGGTTTCCCGGGGTGGCTCTTAAGCCGTCCCGGCCCGGCGATATCTTATTGTTCCATTCAAATAGCGAGGGGTCATTGAAGAACGCAGAGGTCAATGCCGACCGAGGCTATCTCGCATCCCTCCGTATTCCTCCCTTACTCTGTCATAACGGGATTTTCAGGGTTAAATCGTCGGAAGAAACTATGCATTCAAAGGAATAATAGACATGGAATCCACATTTCTTCCTTGAGTAATAGATCAATGAATTTCTTTGTTAGTTTATCTAATGTTACTAATTGCTGCAATGGCTAATCGGACGATGCTACAAGTCCAAAATTTTCCCTATCCAGGTTTAATTCGGATAGGGATGTTGAACGAGTACCTGACATCGTACAGGCTCAGGACCTCCATTTTACCTCCCATCCGAAAGACGGCATATGCCTCTTCTATTTACTCTCTTTAAAAAATCCTATGGCCATTTTTCGGGCTACGAATCTTGATTTGTAATTGACAAAAATCAAAATACAAAATTTTGATTTGTAGTTGGCTAAACTAACCACTACTCCACAGGTGACTACCAATAAATAAATCAAAAGAGCAGAAAAAAAACAACTAATAATAATCTCCCTTCATGATTATGTAACATAAATTCGCAAAATAAAAAAAGACGGACAAGTAGGGCGGATTCACACTATCACTCCACTCCCGGTCCGCTCTCGCTCTACCCCATCCACACTATCGCACCGCTCCCGCTCCGATCTCACTGGCAAAATATTCTAAATAGGAATAGAAAGAGGGTAATCACAATATGTCTGGTCTCGCTCCACTCCCGGTCCGCTCTCCTAAAGTCTTATCATATTCACATTATATAATTTTACACAGTTCACGATTGAAGCCTTTAATAATCGAAGTCGTCTGTATTTGGATTTTAATTAATGATTAACTTTCAGTTATTAAAATATTTATTTATTCATCAATATTACGGCCAAAAAGAAGTTCTATTTTCGTTTGTTGAAATAGCTGTTAAGTGTACTTTTCTTGATGAAGAAGATAATATTATCAAAACATATAATAAGAAGAATATATTGCAACACTATGATAATTATTAATAATTATTATAAATTAATGGTGAAGAAACAATTTAATTTGTTTTCCGAATGTATTCGAATACGCTTGTAATGTTTAAAAAAAAAATCACCAAAAAGAAAATAAAACACGAAATCTTGTTGTGAAGCGATTTTTCCATGAGGAAAATTCATGTTATGTTTGAGATATATATTGCAATGAAATTACGTACTCGTAAAAAACGGTGACCGATTTATTTATTGACTACATACTCATAGCTATTATAAAATAACGTTCAATTTGAAACGAATAAAACTTCAGTATATTATGAAAAATGTCAGATCATTAACAAAAAAATATATTAAAGCAAAAAATAATTGAAATATAAATCAGGAAAAGAAGAGAACACAATCGGTAAATTGCAGCATTTACCGATTTCAAGCGAATTCGAATACATTCTTAATAAATTATTTCTTCACCATTAATTAAATTAATTTATATTTATTATTATTAATTATCAGTGTTGCAATATATTCTTCTTATATGTTTTGATAATATTATCTTCTTCATTAAGAAAAGTACACTTAACAGCTATTTCTACAAACGAAACATTGAACTTCTTTTTGGCCGTAATATTGATGAATAAATAAATACTTTAATAACAGAAAGTTAATCAGTAATTAAAATCCAAATACAGACGACTTCGATTATTAATGGCTTCAATAGCTTCAACCGATCAAAAGTGAACGGTGTAAAATTATATAATGTGAACATGGTAAGACATTAAGAGAGCGGACCGGGAGCGAAACCGATAGTGTGAATAGGCCCTTTGTCACGCTATCTTTTATTATAGTTTTATTCGAAAACTAGAAAGAACAGCACAATAAAGGAAACAAATAGGCAAATTCAATTCAGTATGTTAAACGACTGACATAATTTTTAGATTTATATAAAAAAAATAAAATAAAATATGGAATTTGATGAGAACCATCGAGCACTGTTCCCAACATGCGTCAAAATTTCCGCCAAACTTTAAAATACATTCTATTAAATATATATCAGTGATCCGGAGATAAAAAGACAATGCCCAACTTTAAAAAAAGTAAATTTAACACTATACTAAATATCATACACTATATATTTATCATTCGTTACTTCCAGTAACTTGCCACTTTTCCAAACGAAAAAAGATTAACAAAGTGATAAATTTAGTAAAATAAAAACATAGACATGGCGTTATTTACTTCCAAGGCATAGATTTAATGTATTTAAATACAAGGCAATCAAACAAAGTAATTAGACCATCCTTCGGTTACATGATATAATAAAATTTATTTTGGCTCTTTTAATCAGTGATTTCTAAGCTCCACTCTAACTTTAGAACATATCAAGCGAACCGTTTTCAAAGCATAATCATTCGATTTTAAATAGTTGAAATCCGAAGTAGGGATGAAACTAGATTTACTTTATATCCTACTTTATCAATATTACAAATCTATAACTTTTCCCCGAGTTTGTACCATAAGTGTTTTGAAATAATGATGAAACTGCAACAAATAAATGTGATTTAGGTTCTATTTATAATATTTATAAACATATCGAGAAACAAGTACTGTTTCTCGGTCAGCGATTGTATAAGGAAGTGTTATGACCAATGATGCTTAACTAACGAGTTTTCCCCCCTTATGGGCTGTGGAGCAGGAGGTATTGTCCCTTCCACAGGGACAACCCGCAACAAAATAAAATGCAGTAAAATCTTGATAGTCCGACATTTGTTAATCCGACAAGCTCCTGTCATCAAAGGCGAAATCATGTTAGTGGGTCATGAAGGAACAGTGGAAAAGGAGTTGCTTTCCTGTCACAGCATGGTCGTTATTTACAATAAAGACATCGACATAGGCAGAGCTACAAACTTTCATTTTTAGTTGTTCGAAATTCCGTTTCAGTTAATTTTTTTAAAGTAAAGTCAATATAAAAAATGAGCGTGCACACACAACACTTACGCTAAAAGATCAATGGGTGATGTCTAAATTATACCCTGAAGGGTTAGGTATCCACTTTATAAAACCTTGGTGTGCCCAGTAGTGCCTTCAAAGCCGATACATCAAAAATAATTAACAGTAGTAAAGAAGAAAAATATTATTAATAGGTGTTGGCCCGAGGCGAGGAATTCATCGACGAGGAAGATTGGTTTCCTACAAAATGCTAGAGGTTACTATTAACACTGGCCACGATAAAGCTGTTAGCATTGTATCCACCGTCGTTAGTATTATATAGTTATTTGTTTGCGAGTGTTTACACTCCCCTAATTACCATACGATTATAGCCGGAGCAATTTGTTATAGCTAATCCACTCGGCCTATTATAGCGACGCCCTCCTCCTTACACCCATGTCTACTTAATAATATTTAACTCTCGGCAGATGGGTTGTCCTGTATCTTAGTCAATTTGTCCCATCAAACAATAATATGGGATTATGTGAATAGGTTTATTTCAAAACAAAGAAACCTATCAGTATCCTCAATTATTTCCTGAAGGAACTATAACATTGAATAATTTGTAAAGAGCAAATGGGTTTTCGTTAAAAAAGTTAGGTTTCAGGATGAAGTAAGATGTAAACCTAGATTAATACCAATATATTTAATGAAATTTTCGTAAATATTACATCAAATCAATCAAATATATTTAATATAAATTTATTCCCTCAAATAACCTAATGTATATTTTCGATAGTTATTGAAAATAATTAATTAGTCTTTCTAAACCACCGCAAAAGAAAAAGAAAAAAATCCGCCCCGAATCTTTAATTTATAATCAAATAGCGAAGCTACATTTGGTTCCAAAAATTAAATTTGTAAACAGGGATTAAGAATACTAGGTGAATTTTTTTATAGAGTTAAAAAATAAATATTTTTTAATAGCTAACTGCGAGGATATCAATTTAAGTCACTTTAACATCAGTTTTTAATGGAGTACTGACTTTGAATTTTTTTTTTATCGTTGCTATTAATTCAGATTTAGAGAAAAACCAATAAACGTAATTATTTATTATTTACATCTAATTATAATTATTTATATCAAAGAAATTGTTATTAACACGTTAATCGTCATGTCAGTCATATGTGTCTGACGCTAAGAAGTCCTACATGAGCCATGTCAGACATATATGTCTGGCGTACGCGATTTGGTAGAAGGCCACGTCAATCACAGATGTCCGACGCAAATTTTTAACTAAATTATCTAATAAAGTTACCATGGCCCATGTGAATTTTTTCTGATATTATCGTGGCGATTAACGTAACAGAAATTAGTTAATCTAAATAATACTATTACTTGTTTTAAATTAGCTAGGTAATTACAATAATTAACCTTCATAATTGGTTTTAAATAAATTTTTTTTTTAGTAAATTCTTTTAATTTTAATTCTTAAATTATTTAGTAAATATATATTTTCTACCAGTTACGTCCTGAGAAGTTTAGGATTAAAGTACCATGAAATCAATATACTGATGGATTCATTTTGTAACTTTTTTTTTGTTGTGGAGGGTGAGGCCGCCCCTTATCCCACTTGTAGTAAATTGGACACGTGTACGATTCGCTCACTGCTTTCAATAACGTCATATCTCAAATAACATGATTTTTCAGGACAGTGAATTTGATCGAATCAGATAGTCTCTGATTTGACATTTTACCATTGAGCGGATAGTTTTAGATAATAGCTCATTTTTCTTTTTTAATAAAACAAACAAACTTAAATTTCAGATAGACCCTTTTCCTTTATGACATTCTTTATAAAACCTTCGTCGATATGCCTGGCTTATAGTTATAAAACTGACTATACTGCAAGGATATATTTCTCTTTCAGGGAATTCAGAAAACAATAATAACTACTAATACCCTATTTTTGTAAAAATTACTTTTAAAAAATTTCAAAGAACAATATTTTTTTTTTTTTTTAACAATGTGAAGTCTTAGCTCTTTCTCATAAAACAATAGACCGAGGACTGGTTAAACATTCACTAATAAGGAGCAGGGGGGAGAGGGCCGATATACCTGTGCGAAGGGTCTCGGACCCCAGCGGACATAAATTAGTCCCCTGATAAATAAAGATGGGCTAAGAAATCATCCCGCCCAAAAAACTCCGACCCCCAGCTCATAAATAACCAAGATATACATCATCGGCTTTCACGCCTATCCGCTAACTCGAGGGGTACTCCACTCCCGAGTTTTAATCGAGTAACTTCATTTAAACTGTTAAATTTTAAAGTAACAGTACCATATTTTTTAAATAAACAATTTAGCAAGAGTTGGTTCGAAGTCCTACACAGAAGTAATGCTTAATACTAAATTTACAAACTAGTCTAACATCCCGACATTACTTCAGAACGAAATTGACAACCATCCTATTTAGTAAAATCATTTGGTTTTAACCGGATAAGTACCAGAATTGTATTAAAAAAAAAAAAAAATACTATATTTATTATGAGTTCGAGACTTTTCAAACCAAATCCAAAAAATAAAAAATAAATAAATGTAAGCGCAGTGCTAACGACGGCATCCCAGTCATACAAACTTAAAAGATAATTTTTAAAAGAATAATATTAAAAACAATAATATAGAAAAACAATAAAATAAAATTAATATTATAATAAATAAAATAACTTAATTTTTACCACTTACAGTACCAAACTAGATAGTTCACAGTCGTAACAAACAATGGAGATGCTTACCTAAAACAGACAAAAATATCATTATAATCATTTATCATAAAGATTAAAATAAATTTTCAAATAATTTAACACATCTATAATATGGAACTTTCAGTTGACAAAACGTTTCAACATTTTTCAGAAAAGTACTTCTTTTAATATTTCTCTTGGGAAAATTCGTAATTTTTAATTTTGAAAGTGTGTTTTAATCATTTGTTATATTTTAATATTGTTTTTATCTTTCATTTCATGAAAATTTGCATAACGAGTTATACTATTATAACTGCTCCATTGAAATTAAAGTTAGTCATTCTGTCAACTGAAAGGCTCGTAGTCATACTACAAGCCAATATTTCATTGAAATGATTTCGTAACAGTATTATTAACTATATATCCAGGGTATTTCAGCAAAATTTATTTCAACACTTAAGCGGTGACTCTTATTTAACATTAGTCAACTTTACCATCTTAAAATGTTTCCATCTGCAAATGCAAATCCAAAAAACTCTTACTGTTATCTCTAATCTCACATTTCACCAGTTAAATTAACACATTTGCAGTGCAAGGAGCTATGAGCGTTTAAAAAGTAATTAAAAAGCCTCAGATAATTTATAATTAAAAACAAACGTTGAGGAACGTTATTCTAATATTGTAAATTAAAAAATTCGCGTAAATTAAATTTAGATTTAGAGGTTGGTAAAAGACATATGACAAGACATGAAGAAAAATTGTATAATCCTTACAATCTAATATCAACCAAATCTTGAATGCTCTTTTATTTTATGAAATATAAAATTATGATTAGACCCTAATATCAATCCTTTCGTGATGAATTTAATTACCAATTCCCGCTTGTTCTTGCCTTTATACGTTTTCATTTAAAACTATAATTTAATGGCAACCAAAGGGTAATTTTTCTACAAGTATAATCAAGCCATTAGCTCGTATATAGCCTAGGGCTTACATTTAATTGATCTATTTTTCGTTAATAGAGCAGGAAATATATAAATGAATTTATGGATGTATATTATTTCTATTACAGCGATATAGATTATTATTTATGACTTCTAACGCATTTCCTGAAGTTCCTTAAACATGAATTTATATTGCAATATTCCTTACAAATGGCAGGCGCTTCAAAAAACAAAACAAAATAATGTAGTCCAATAGTTTGAGCATCAAATAGAGCGTTTAAGATACGGGAACGATGACAAGAGAACAGCTATTAGGAAAAGGATTGACATGAAGCAGGAGAATTGTACAAGTGGGGACAACATGGGAACCCTGGCAACCTGCCCAAACATAAGATTGATCCATTTTTAACGAGTACAAGGTTCGATAAATTTTGAATAACATCTCTCCATCGGGCGCTACATAAGCCAAGCGCGAGCCGCTTAACATCCTCTAGACGAACGGCGGCGGTTCGAATCTGTCTTGGGTGGGTTGATCTTGGTTTCGTGGCAGACGCAGGGAATAAATCTCGACCTTCCCATCATTGATAGAATATGTTGGTTACACCTCTAGAGTAACCCCCGCATCATGCCACAGATGGATCGCGTACACCCGGAACGGGGGGAAACCAAGAACGGGTACCGAATAAAAAAAAAATCTCTCTTCATCGTTCCAGTTTTTTATTAACAATTTTTCGGACGAATGGCTCTGGAATAAGAGGATTTTTCTTTCAGTGGTGCCGCGGAAGGTAATGGAACTGTAAGAATTAAAAAAAAAAAAGGAATAAATTCAAATATGAACAAACCAAACAAGGTAGGAACAGCTAAAATAATTTTAAAATGTTTAAAATTATGCCAATGGAGAATTCCAAGACAAAAATAATCAAGAGAAAGCAGGCGAAAATAACCGATCAACTTCAAATAAGTTTTGGAACATCTGATTGTACAATTTTCCTTAAAAATTTAAAATAAAAATATTTAAAAAAAAATTAATGGAAGCACATCCAAAAGATGGTGGCCAAAGGAAAATAATAAAACCATAGTCATGTTCGGCATTTCAATGCGAGATGGTACTCAAAAGCTTGAAAAATGGTGGACTATCGCTGACAGCCGTCGAATTATGGATCCAGTTAACTATTTTTGCTAATTGCTACAAAAAACTATTTTTGCTAATTGCTACAAAAAACTATTTTTGCGGAATTTGCTTATGAATAAGTTTTCTAATATAAAAAAGTTTGAAGGTCAGGAATTCACACTCATAGATATGTTTTTCTTAAGCAATTCGAGAAAAAATATTTAAGAACACATAACAAATAAACCTAATACAAAGAAAAAGAAAAAAAAAACAATAGCTAATGTAGTATTGTCATTATTTATCGTTAGATAATTAAGTTATAATTTTTAAATTAATTAATTAGCAGATAAAAGAGCGCTGCAACGTAGATGCAGAGGAGCTGGGTTCGATCTCGGCCGTGGTCGAATCTTTTTTCTTCTAATTAAATAGTTTAAAAAATAGTAACTGATGTAAGCTTCGTTATACAAATAAAACTTGAAATAAATACTTGAACTAAAGTGTAAGTGAAATCAGTAATAATAGCTGGGCATCTGGTCCATTTCTTGAGATGCATCAGAAAATAATATCTTAATACCATCTTAAGCGTATCATAGCTTTTTTTCTTCTTTTTATTTTTTGAACGGAGACATGAGGGACACGCCAAATAGCCAGGTAGATGAGGGTGAGCATCCTTATCTCGAAACAGAAAAAAGAAAAAAAAAAGAAACTGGACCGTTAGGAAACATCCTAGATTCCTCATAGTAGAAAAAAGCTAGTTAGAACCCCGCGTATCTAGGAGATATCGGGGGTACCTAAAATGACGACATGGAAAGTCCCTTCCCTAAATGACCGCTCAGTAGATATTTCACAAAATGAGGAAAAGTAACAAATTTTTTAAATAGCCAGGAAAAGGATATGTAAATGATGTGAATTAAATAATATTGCCTTAAAATATAGTATGCTCATGAAACCAAGGATGAAGTGGACGTGAAAGAAGACCATAAGAAAAAATGTTTAAAGTAATCGATTTTTTAAAATTGTAAATATTTCAATTCCTTCATAAAAAAGTAGTTTATTTAAGTATTTGAAGAGGTGCTTAGGACAAGTCCAATACAGCTCTCAACTCAATGGGGTGCAGAAGGAAAAATAATTCAAGCAATAATAATTACAGAAATAATTTTGATGTTATGTTAATTTAGAAGAAATTATTACTGGACCATTTTTCGTAATCGATTTCCTCCTTCTTTGATTGACTTTTATAAAATTTAAGGCCTAATCATTTTAGCAACATAGGTATGGCTAGTTAATTATTTTATAAAATGGGTAAGCCTGGATAAGCGTAATGGAACTAATGGATACGAAAGTATGATATTGGACCTTCAACTTACGTGCTTGAAACGACCTCTAAAAATTCACGAATAATTTAAGGGGTCGGGGCAAAATAGTGCCAAGCAACATTTTCAACAAAAATAAACTGTAGCTGTCGTCTCTTGTATATCATGTAATACTATATGTCTATGATGGAAATACCACCTAAATATGACTATAGAGTGCTCTATAGTCATATTTTCCTTCAATTATCGGTGTTGTCAGGGATGTACCATGTATATAATATAAATTCCTTACATTGTAAGAATTATTTTTCCCGGTATACCTTATAGAGAACTTAAGATTAAAAATATGATTCTCTCCAATCATGGCATGCTTGGACTCCAAAATAAATTAAAACGTGCGTCAACTTTTTTAAACATGTCGGATATCTAAAAAGACTGATTCAGTTACATTTAGACATTTTATGTACCGATATATTTATTCATTTGTTTGTTTTTTTTTGTTTCTCCCCTTCCTAGCCTTTTGGCTATAAGGGGTTTCCCGGGCCAGGGGAGAGGATGGGGGATTAATGCTCAGTATTATTATTAAATGTCCGGGTTTTGAGCTTGCTATCTTCGGGTTCCTAATCATACGTTGCCATAGGCAACGCATATTTCCTAACGCGTTTGCCCACTAGGTCTTCCTGCCACCCTTTTTAAATATTTATAAATTTTATTGTTTTTGAATTTACCGTCACTCTAAGTTAGCATGTTGATTTCGATTTTTTTATATTAAATTAGGGAGAGACTAAAGAAGACCTCTGAGACCAATGCATTCATTGAAGAACTAAAACGTAAAACACGAGTAAACATTTTTTTTTTCACTCTGTAGGGACGCGTTTCCTAAAAAAATTTGTTTCAGTGCCCTGTCGATTTGCAAAACCTCAAGTTGAACATATACCAACCACCTATTTTAACCATCTGGCGCTTATTAATACTAAGAGGGCACAATAAATAAAAAAAATGCCTTGGATATACTTCGAGATCAAAAAAATTAAATTCTACAAAAATAAAATAAAAAATAAACTAATACTACATAACTTTTCAATATTAATATTAATTTTGCTCTCGAATTGATGAACAACTGCCTATCTGCATAATGATACGACAATATGATAGACAACTGCATAATTTATGCACACCTAACCAATAGATAAATTGTTGGAGCGTGACACCCTTTTAGAAAAGGTCAAGATATAGTAGTGTAAAATCATGCATATTAATGACCGTAGTGAACTAATTTTATGCTAATAGGGCGGGGAATAGAAAGAGGAAGAAAAGATTTCGGTAGCTATTTATAGAAGCACACTTTTTAAATTTCAAAGCTATGCATGTTTTCTCTCGTATGTCGGTTGGTTAATGGAAACAATGAATGATGTTGCTACATCACGGATCTGGAACATGCGACCTCACACATCCATCATTCAAGAAAACCTACCAGACAAACTTATCTCATTAGCTACTTTATTCCATCTATATTTAGATTAATTGTTAATTACACAAAATGTGCAGTAATATTCCATCAATAAGGAAAAAGGAAAACCTGTATGAAATAACTTGTAAACTATTTATAAAAAATCCAAATTTCCTCTCTGTCTGAGTTGGCCATAAAAATTCATTATTTTTGAAACTTGATAAATTTTTGTTCACGTTACATAAATTTCAAAATGTTAGGCACCGATCCTTTTGTTTATAAAAACAGAAAAATTAAATAAGAAGAATATTTTGAACAAATTTGGATCCAGCACTCATGAAAACAAGTTTTAGACAATTTAATGAAACAGGTACAAAGGTCTAATTTCATAAAAATTGTCTTCATGTTAATAATAATTTTTTGCTGATATTATTTTTTGCATGTATAGTAATTAAATAAAAACATTATTCTATTTTGATAGGAAGGTAATTAGTTATGATTTTCAGTTAAACATTTTTTTTTGAAAAGCTAAGGTTTAGATCATTTTATGTGGATCCTCATCAGGGCTTGTTGAGTCCAGAGCAATATAGAAGCAGTCTCAGTATTACTTTGGATTATACAACCCCTGATTTAGATCCACATGTAGAGATCGAAACGTTGTATTTCCAAAATAAAAAAAGATAAAACTGAAAATCCCGACTATTAATCATCCTATCATATTTTTAGGGTGTTTGGCCCTAAAAGCTGGCCAAAACCCATTTTGAAATTAGAAATTTCTGGTAAATAATGACTCGAAGTTCAAGTAGAGGACCTGTAGGATCATGCAAGATGATTTTTATCTCTTACAGGTCCTTAATCCGGCGGCTATTCTAATTCAAATCTGACCTTAGCCTTTACGTCTTCTCAGCTCATAAATATTAGTCTACAAAATATATTAATTTTCTTTGTTTTTAATAAAGTATCGGCATTATCTTATGATGGATAGTTCGAGGCCAGGTTTGTACTTGTTATCCAGACAGTTATAATATTTTTTTATTCAATAATATTATCAATATCTTTTTGTTTTTTGGAAGGTAGATTTTAGAGCTAAAAATTAAATTAGAAGATTGAAAAGTTATATTCTGGTCATTTCTGGGCAACGAAATATTTTTTATGATAATGTCTAATTATCGTAGATTAGGTTTCATGAAAAAAATTCTGCGGATAGCTGCAGATGGGAGACCTATAATTTTTTATTTCAAAACTGTCAGTTTCACTAATTAATAAAAAAAATTAAATTTTGTTATATTTTAATTTATTTATATTTTAGGACCTTCAGGAAGAATAATAGTAACCCGAAGGGAATTATTTGACATATTCCTTAAGTTGAAAGTATTAGCTCATGAAAAGAAGAAATTTTTTGAGTCTTTTCTCACTGGGAAATATTGTAACAGCTTAGAGCAGGTGAAACAGCTATAACATAAATTATCCATTTTAAGGCATGATTTCCTATTAAGATGGAATGCTTCTTTAAGCAAAAGAAAAGTTTTTGAAACCAGCAACAAGGAATGGCTAAGTGGAACGATATAAATTAAAATCTCAAGATCTAGTGGACGCCCTGAAAATCATTTGGTAGTTTAAGTGAAAGATGCAAGAGGCGCAAAACAGAAAAACTAACAGCATCAACTAGCACTGATATGAAACTATATGATAAAACGCCACTTTATAAAATTACGAGATTCTTGAGATATCAATGTGTTGCTTGTTCTGAAGGATCTAACAAAAACTGCATCTCGTGTCATAAAATATAGGAAAGCATTTAAAAATATCAATTTTTCGGAAAAAATATAAAAACTATCTATCTGCACTAGAAGCTTTATGTATATATATTGACTATTGGGGGTTCTATCAAGTGGTCATTTTATAAATTTAGAAATGTTTTCTAAATTTACAACGGATATGGAGGAACTTAACGTAAAACTTTATCAATGGTATCCTATGACACAAAATTTTAAGCCAAGGTGTTAAAGTGATAAAGAGCTCTCTGCTTAGTATTGGTCTTTTATCTGAGGAAGCAGCAGAAGCCCGAAATGAAAATTTCCGGGATTATAGAGAAAGTATTGCTAGAAAATTTTCCTGGACAGAGAGCAATTGGGATGTAATTAATAGATCAACATTGCCATCAGGTCCAGTTATCATAGATATGAGAAGTTCAAGAAAATAGGTATCAGGTGCGTTTTGTACGGAAACTTTAGAAATGTTGTCTCCCCCACCCGACTTAACTGATAGTGGCGATTCCAAAAGTTCATCAAGTGACGAAGAAAGTGAATAATTAAGTTAAATATGCATTGACAAGAAAGGTTGTTGTTTTTCTTCCAGGGATATAGGTTGTGTTTTGAAGTGGTATTAAACAATGCTTAATGCTGCATTGGAATTAGGAAAAAATATTATTTTTCTTAATCACCATACATTTTTATTTTTTAACTAGCTAGGGTGCCCGGCTTCGCTCCGGTAGTTGTGTGGTAGTTTTAATACCAGAAAAACTTTAAAATTAAAGGAAATAGGGAACAAAATTAGCACCTTCTTGAAAATTTGGTTTTAACTTGGGTATCAATATTCTGCAGACTTGAGATCTGCAGAGTCCGCCCAAATAAGGAACCATGTATAATTTACAGGGGGTTGAAAATGGTAAGTGAACAATTAATTTTGCAGCAACTTTGTCGAGTTATGCATCGTTTTTGATGGTTTCTGTGATTCTGAATCCTATAAGCCCATTCCAAGTAGTCAACAGATAATAAGTTATGAGATTACAGTTTGAAAAACCTGGTAACTCAGTTAAAAAAATTATATTTTGAGTAAAACTTAAGCGCCGACTACTATGATGGTCCTATTTGATCCAGAAGTATAGAAACTACCGAAGATTCATAGAAACTTTGTTTTAAGACCTTTCTTCCATTTCAACCTCCCTTAAGATATCCCCCCGTAATTTGGACGGTTTCTGCATATCTCGAATCTTACTAATATTACAAAGTGAAAAACAAAATTTCTTGTAGACACAATTTTTTCATCATATTTCTTCTTATCTTGAACTATGAGGGATGATAAAATCTTGAATGCTGTTATTGGAGTTAGACGTTTTGTCAACTGGAATGCTCATAATACGTAGTAACCAAACCAAATTCTTTTTCATAAATACAATAAAAACACTTCAAACTTTTCATTTTCGATTTATATTCAGTCAATTCATCTCTTTTTTTATGTTTTATTTTATCGCTCACTGTACTACTAAGAAATGTTCACTCATATTGCATTAAATTTACTTAGGTATATATTATATATAGATTAAATGTAATGTGCTGATCAGTGAATACTTCTATACTGCCTTCTTATGAGAAAACTAATTTTTAAGGAATCCAGTTGGTTTTTTAATTGATTGAAGAGATGTAAAATCATTATTTTATTTTGAAAGCAAAGGAGAAACTAATTATTTTCGCTTAGTATTTTAGTAATTGAAAAGAACAGCTGAACAAATAACCTTTACAATAAACATGAGGATGAATGAACAATAAACATTGAGTGAAGCACACCCTAGCGCTTCCTGGTAGTCTGGAGCTCGAACTAAATTTTTCATTCCTAAACTTGTATCTCAATCAATTAAATGGTGCGAGAGGCTTAAAATTCCAGTCCTTTTCTCTTCAACTTTGCACTCTTAAGAGAAAAACGGAAACCTTCTTCTCCGTTAGGGGTTATGTAGCTAAAATATGACATAACTTCCTTAATCCTACGTGGAGTCGTTTTTGAGCCTTTTCGGCACGCACATTGTACACTTTGCTTTATAATATATATTGATTTCATTAATTTTTTTTTTTATGATAGATACATGTATCACAAATCTTTATTAGTTACAAGTATATTTCATTGGTGCAATGCATAAAGAGAAAATAATATGAACATAATTTGTAAACCCATGGATAGGCATCACAGTCGGTGGAGTAACGTTAAAATTTATTTTATTAAAATTTTTAACATAGAATATTTTTTAACAGCAAAAAAAATATTTTTAATTTTTATTATAAATATAGAAGCCATTTTGAGGACTTTAGAATAAATAAAATGGAAGGAAATAGTTTTAGCCAGCTTTTCAGGTCAAATACCCCTGTGTGCATCGTCTCTTCGGGAGACTTAAAACATTTTTTAAAGAGGAAAATATTTTAAAACAAAAACGTTTAAAAGGTGTCCTCCGTTAAAAAAAAAAAAACGTTTTACTCCTGGTTGTATAAAGTTGATAGATAAGTTTAAATTTATGGATAAAACACGTTATCTTTATTCGACATGTAAAATAAAAGATAATTTTATCCGAAATTCGTTATGTTTTGTACAAGATGAGTTTTGCCCAACTCTGAAACCTATCTCCCTCTTGAATTTGATAATTGACAATAGAGATAAATGATGATATAGATATTACATATCTCCATAGCCCCATAGACTTATGTCAATAAATATCATAAATTGGACAAAAATTGTCCACCTCCCGCTACTACTCGCAAAACTTGTGAGATAGGGGGAGTAGGTATCAGTGAAGAGGAAGGATTTGCTCTGCCTTGAGCCGAGCTCTGTGGTGTAGTGGTTAGCATTCTCGCATGTAACGCAGGAGACCCGGGTTCGACTCCCGGCGGAGCCAAATCTTTTTTCTTCAAAAAAATAAATTATTTAAAAATAAATCAAGGAAGTTAGGCACTACAGATGAGTTCGACAAATTTTTATATCTGTCTTTTCCCTCTTATCTGATATCGCAGGTCGGCAAGAAGAGTGACTGAAGTCGAAATATCGTTTTTTTCCTCTCGATTTAAAAAAAAAAAAGTTATAATTATTTTAGCAATACAGTTTCCACCCTTTTTACAGCTTACTATCTATAATTTAACACTGTAACAATAAAAGTGTAAATATTTCTTTTGATCAATTTTAACGTTGACCATTTTGACAATATTGCCGATCTGCGATGTATTAGAATATAGGTAAAATCGGCTACTTTTAGTTAGTGTATCAAGCGTTAAGTTTTTTTTACTCGATCTATGCAACATTTATGAAATTTTTACCAAGCCAAAAATCAAAACCTGCACATTTAACAGTTCAATAGAAGGCTTATATCTATTCTGAACCCATTTTATTCCTCTTTTGAACTTTATTCAAAAGTCACTTCACTCTCATGAAAAAGTATGTTTTGAATGAGTGAGCGATGTATTTCTTACATCAAAACCCGAAAAGTAATGGAAGGATTGACTAGAATTTTAATAGGAAGCAGCATTTTTGTTGAGTAGTGTAATTATTTAAATTTATAAAGATCATCTACTAAAAAATTCTGCTTCATACAGCAAAGAGTCAAAACTAAAAATAGCCGAATTTTTATATACGACACCGGGGATCGGAAAGTATTGTGAATACGTTAAAACTGATGAAAAGAATGATTTGCACTTTCATTGTTACAATATAAAATCATTGACAGTAAACCGCAAAAAGCTAGTGAACAATACTGCTAAAATAATTATGACCTCTCTTGACATTTACTATATGCCATGCGGACTTAAGTCACTATTCTTGCCGACTGGTTATATAAAATTAAAGGAAAAAACCGATAAAAAAAGATCTAACTCCTACGCACAGTAATATTTCCGTGATTTATTTTTGATATTGTAGCGAATGAACAATAAAATAACAAAACAACATTTTGCGCAAGAATAATGGAATCAAACACAATTTATATAATGGTGTTTGGGAAAAGTACATAAGTCATGAATACGAGGCATAAACAAAGATTTACGAAGCTTAAAAAATTGTTATTAATTCAGTCTGATTTTATTTTTTTATTCTTGAATAATAAATGAAACAATATTATTTCAACAGAGACTGGTATTTGTAGTAAATTATGAATTTTAAGAAAACGATAAAAAAAAAAATGACTTAAGCCCTTTAGCGCAAACAGGAATGATATTGAGGTGAGAATATTATAAATCATACTCCCATTAAAATTGGTTATTATACTAATATTTTCTGGGTAAATCTATTGTTCGCCGGAATATATTTCTTTACATTTAATATCAGACATCACAGCGAAAAGCGTGTCCGGGTTTAGCGAGTACAGGTCTCACAAGGGAGAGGGTAAGGCGCAAGTTTACTCATCTCCAAGGAGACTGGAGGAGGGGGATATAAAAATGGTTGCTAGGATACAGCATCTTTTCAGCGCTGCGAGCCAGCAACAAGTGTGCTCTAAAGAAGGCGGCACCACGCGGAGCTCCTTCCGCTACCATCTCACTCCTTATCGGCTCCTTTACCATTCCTCTGCAACTTCTTCGTAAACCCTACGAACAAAAACGGTAAGGAGTGGAAGACGCGACGCAGAACGACAGAGGGGGGAGGTGCGGGAGGAAAGAAGGTAGCAGACAGACGGACATAGAGAATACTGGCAGGCACTCACCTCGAGTACAGAGGGAAGGGGGCGATGCAGAAGGGGTCCAAGTGCAAGAAGCGGGGAGGGCGAGGCCTCCAGTCATCTATCATGGGGAACACGTGAGGCAGTACAGGGAGCCGGGCTTCCCAGCGCGCATTCCCGGGTCGATAGCCCCTACCCCCTGCCACCCCCCCTCTCTATACACCGCCTCTATGTCAATAGGTTACGTCTGTCTCCTTCCAATCGCTCATTTTTCAAATTCACCCTTCTCCTCCGTCGGCCACTATCTGTTGAGTGTCAGCCTCAGAGAATCGGCGCGTCCCTAGGCATAGAGGTGGCGGCGTTATAGGGAACTGGAGTAGATAGATCTTTCTACCGTAGCGTGCAAGCTAAATATGCAATAAATTGAGCCATTATTAACACAAATTAATTGAAAAAATCATCAGGTCCTCAACGCCAGCGTTTACCAACATGTGGCATGTCATCACTGGAGATACGCCAAAAATATTCAATACTAACGTATACCTACCCAATAATATTCATGTGGGTAACCAAATTTTATAATTTTTCAATAATTTATTTTTGAAGAGAAAAGATTGGCCTCGGCCGGGCGTCAAACTGTATCCCATATAACAATAAGCAGCGATGTATGCTACCACTGCATCTCTGAGGTCGCATCCAAACAGTCTTTATTTTCGCATATTTTTTGCGCATTAGGGGGTGGGTGGACTATTCGTTTGAATACAGGATATATAGACATTTCGTCTATTTTAATACTTATACTTAATTTAATTAAAATGGTTAAAACATTTTATAATTTTTGAATTATTAAAAATAATCTATTTTAAAGAAAAATGTTGGTTTCCACCGAAAGTTGGACTCGGGTCTCCGGGGTACCCATTGCCACTGAGCATTTTAAGTAAACGTAATTTTAGTAGATCCTATTATTTGGACGAATAATCCAACCTAGCCCTTTAATCCTTAATCTTAAGCATAATAATAAATTCACAATTGTAAAAAGGTTTATAATACATTCTCGTTTAATAAAAAACTGAAAGAACATACAAAAGACCTTGTCGCGGCTCTCACCACAGTCGGAATGCGACTAAAAAGAAGGTGGATACAAGATCTTTCTTGATTAAGGGGAATAACTATTTAAGTCTGTAATGAGGAGCACTTTCATACCTTAATCCTAATATGCCCAAGTTATATTAACTTATTACATTTGCTGGTAGGCGCTGAAGTATTGGCAGGAAAAAAAGGGAAACTCATAAAAATAAATAATTTTAAATAAAATATAGAATTTTTGAAGAAAAAAAATGTATTTCTGCAGACCCTCAATAATTCGATTAACGTCATTGGTTGTTAACGCTGTTAAGAATAATGATAAGCAAATTATTAAAAAAAAAGTACATTTATTTAGGGATTAAATAAACTGATTCAATTGCACAAAATATTTTCTTAACTTATATAGTAAATACAAGCCCAAACAATATTAAACTAACCTACTAAACGAATAAAGTAAGAAAATTCAATGAAAAAAGGGGCAGTTAGACAGTCCCGCACAACACCCGAGCGCTGCAGAAATAGTAGCCTAATCGAATCCCCTATTCTTTTCTAAAGAAAAAATGATCTGTCGGTATTAAGAAATAATTCCATAATTTATGGAAAAGAGAACATTAGGATATGAAAGATGAAAATGTTTTCCGATTAAAAGGGTAACAAACTGACACCTAAAGAGCGACAATGACTCTTAATTGAGATACACCAATCAAATGAATAATTACACACTTTTATGATGCGGAGGTATCTAAATAAAGAATTGAATCGGAATGGAATTGATACTCGGCTTGAATTAGTAAACATGGACACTCCCTCAGGCCACACGACATTCGGCTGAGAAGAAACATCATAAAATATGAACAGACAATCACTCATGGCCTGTGAGCTTGGCAATGTAAATAATGAATCGATTCCGAAAATATCATAATTATATACAACATATATTATATGTGAATGTAGAACAACAATCGATAACATGGCAATTTTCTTCGTGACTTGTACATAATTAAAGACAAGAATGAGGATTAGGATAATAAATTATGTAATCAGGATATCATCAGAAATTATTTTTAAGTAATTTCGTCGTAAATATAGGAATATTATGTATATTTTAGCGTTTATTTCTATTAATATGTTAATATAAATCAAAAATATATAATCGATGAATTAAAAAATGAACTTCCTCCTTCAAAAACATTATTTTGGGGAAATTTTATTATCAAGATGTGATTTTGATAATGTGACGAAGATGTAATTTCTAAATTCAAGATTATGCATACATACAGCATCTCTAAGACGAAATGCGTTAACCATTAACTATATGAAAATCTGAAACGTGTTTACCTACATAACATTTTTTCTTTTGTAAATAATCAGACGTTGATAATATGCCATCAAATAATTTAAATATGAAATTGAAACAAAAATTTTTTAATAGGGAATTATATCAATTAAAATATTGAAAAAACAACTAAATTTTCTGTTCTGTATAAGTAATCTATTAAAAGAAAAAAAAATAATAACCACTACGACGAATAGTGTTGGTCTAGGGTTAAGTACTTGAGTAAGTTTCAAACTGCCATTTCAAAGTCAAGGTAGGACAGGGAGGTAATTTTATCGAGATCAAGATCAATCACCAGGTTTTTCTCCTTAGTTAATTAAAGGTATCCACTTCTTAGAGGCTCGTTTACCCTGCATCTCGGGTGTCCCCAACCTCGAATCACGACTCAACATAAAACAAAAGTTGTTATCAACGGACTCGAACCCAAAGCTTCTGAGCACATTAGTTTAACGCTTTCCATACTAAGCAACCAGACAACCGTCTATTTATTATGTATAAATCACTGGAAACTCGCAAAGCTGTTGATTAAAATATAAAAGTAAGTGATAAACACAGTTCAAGTAAACAATATTAATATATTATATAATTATACAGAAAAAGATTAAAGTTTGTTCAATATATAAGAATATATCAAAGAACAAAGTCAATAGATCTTGGGGAGAAAAATATAAGGTAACATCAATATGGTTAGTCTGAATCTTTTACAGCATATTTTTGTTTTGTTTTTTCGATGGAGAATATATAAAATAATTTAAAAAAAAAGAAAAACATATCAAGGATATCATCATTATTTGTTTTAGAATAAAACGTAAAATATACAAGACCAAAAAGGGACCAAGCTAAACAAACTTCAACGCCTATACGTGACACCTGTCCACTTGTTGACCTTGACGAAAACCTTTTCCGCTGTCCAACGTGTTTCAGTTTCGAGCTCTGCGTTCATCGAAGTAACGATTTTCTATATATATATATATATATATATATATATATATATATATATATATATATATATATATATATATATATATATATATATATATATATATATAATCTAGCAAACTATGGGATTGATGCTCTTTTAGGCAATTTTTGAATTAATCTTGACTCAAAATATGATTATGAATATTGATGTATGAAATGGTGAATCTCTGCTTTATTTAACGCTAAATTTCATTTTTCATTTTGAACTTGGAATTACGAGAATATTATTTTGGCCCTAGAATATATGAACTGGTCGCTTTTTCAGTGATTTCGACTGTTTACATTAGTCACCAATAGTGGTGTGATACTATCAATAGTTTTTAAACTTGATGGAACAGTATACAAACAAAACAACTGATTGCCTGCCAGTCCCTTGACTTGAAAATTACTTGGTTAATGGTATAGAAACACAATCATAGTTTTTTGTAACAAAATATGTTCGACCGCTATAAACATTTTTTTGGAGTATGGTCGTCCCAAGGTATGTCTGGACAAATGTCACAACGATGTCCTTTTTTTCTTCAAAAACTCCGCTCCAACACATTCGAGGATTGCGTTCCGAATGTTGTCATGTCCAATCAACTACTTCGACAACTGGGAATCCTGGTTGCATGGTTTCTTGAAGAGGG